>VZRU01013574.1:15783-29667 GCA_013398155.1 Pedionomus torquatus | reverse complement strand
GGAGAAGGAGAAGGAGAAGGAGAAGGAGAAGGAGAAGGAGAAGGAGAGGGAGAGGGAGAAGGAGGAGGAGAAGAGAGATTCTGTGCTGAGTGAGTCATCTGTATGCAGGGAGGTTCCCATATGGAAAGCCATGCAGCTTTTGTGAGATTTGCTCGGACGTGGTGTTTCCCAGCTCAAATTCTTCAAATAAATGCAGGTCTTCCTATCTAATGCAGGAAATAACGTGTTTAGCAGTTTCCCCCCACCCCTGGAACAGCTTCTTTACTGTAATTTAGGTGTACTTAGGGCAATGGCAACAAATGGTAACAAGGAAATGGCAGTTTCTTCCCTTTGCACAGGGCAGCTTGCTGTTGTATATGATGAAGTGCAAAGAAAAGTCCGGAAAAAAAAACTTGGACGGGAGTTCAAACGCCGAGGCTTTAAAGATGAAAGCGCGCTCTTCCATCGAATGTTTAAATGAAAGTTTTTCTGGTACTAAATCATTTAAAGGTTTTCGCATTCCTGGCGTTTCTAGAAGCGCCGCGCACTTCTATTTATTGTCGTAACCCAGCGCCCTCAGCAAGCGGCCGCGGCTATTTGAGGCAACCTGCTTTCTAAAGGGAATGTTCCCACAGCGCGGTAAAAATTCGGGATGAGCAGGGTACCCAGCTCCTCTGCCGTGGCCCGCGCTTGCTCTCCAACCACCATCATGTTTTCCTCTTTTTCTTACCAATAAATTCTTTGGCACGGGGGGCAGCCAGGTTCTGCTCCAAGTATCGACCAGAAATTCAAAGCAACTCAACTGACTCCACCGGGGTTGTATTTGGACAGCTGTAACTCACAAATTGGCAGAAGAGGCAGAAATTGGCCCGGGCGTTCAAATTGTCTTTTTTAGAAGCGCTCGGGGCGTCCCAGTCTGCCGTCAGTGATGAAGTCAGCCTTCCTCATCCCGACACAGGACACGGCTCTGCCATCAGCGCCACAAAAAGGCCCCAATCAGCTTCAAATCTGAGTGTGATTCTTTCTTTTACTGATGCCACTGTACCAATGGAAGGGATCGGCCCCAGGTATCTTGGCCATCCCCTGTTTCCCAGTGACAGCATCTCACCGAGGTCATTTTAATATTCAGAGGTGACGGTGATGGTAAAGAAACCAGTGCCTTGCTGCTCCTGTGATGTGAGACACTGCCCAGAGGTGTGGATGCCCCATCCCTCAAAGTGTTTGAGCCCAGGCTGGATGAGGCTTTGAGCAACCTGGTCTAGTGGGAGGTGTCCCTGCCCATGGCAGGGGTGGAACTGGATGGTCCCCTCCAACTCTAACCATTCTATGATTGTATTAAAGCTGTAGAACACCTACGTGAGTACGGACCATGCGGAATTGGGATGTCTTGTGTGCTGAGGTGTCCCTCTGAAGCCCTTGAGTTCGCTGAGAAGGTCCAACTCGTGCAACCATGATGCCCAACTCTCAGACCCCGGGATGCAGGGGAGCTCTAACCCACCCTTTCCCAGCCTACACCACGACGCTTAAAGGAATGAGTAACTACAGAAAGATCCAGAATAAATGGGGATAAACTTGCCAGGAGTCAGTTCAGAGTAGACACACCGCAACGTTTTGCCTTGCAGGACAACGCAGCCGTAGCGGAGGAATAACTTCTATTAAGTTAGAGCTCAACAAATACAGCTTCTAAAGACAGAAGGCAACTGGACTAAGGCACCCAGCGTGCTGTTACCAGCTCTTATGTTCTTACTTCCTTGTAAATCCATCATTAAAGACAAAAAAACAACAACCCAGACCCAAGGGGACATTAGTCTTCATGAATCCCAAGTCCTGCCCACCGCTCAGGGGAGCCTGATGGTTTCATCCCTGCTGTACTCCACTGAACCTCTCCCCACGACCTCGCAGGGCTGTTTAGTTAGCACGTCCCAGTATAAAACTCCCTATTTATTTTGGCACTGCTCCTTTAGAAGGCCCTAAAACCCAAATAAAGTCCATTCCCCTTTCTGAGTATCTCCAGCTATTGACACTGCTCATGACCAATTTGCAAAACCAAACAAACGCGCGTTGTGTAATGGAGCTGGAAAAACAATCAGGAAGGGGCTGGAGATCTGCTCGCAGGTTCCCGCGGGGAAGGCTGGAAGGGGCGGCAGCCCAGGAAAAGGTTGTAAGAAATGACAACTTTTACTCTGATAACAACAGGCGCTACTTTCTGCCCATGACATCACGTGCCCAACCGCTATTGAACAACGGAGATGGTCCAGCACTGGTTGAAGGCGCAGAGAACTTTGCTGTTCACTTCAGTGGCCGATGTGGTCTATTCCCTTCTTTTAAAAATAGGCCTTTTTTTAAATTATTTTTTTTTTATTTTCACATGCCTCGCAACCCCCCAAATCCTCTGCGCTGGCTCGGCTGACACAAGGATAAATCAAGGCACCCCAGGTCTACACAAGCAAGCCCAGACCTTTGCATCTGCACCACCCAGCAGCGAGGGATGCGAACTTTTGGGGCACAACTCATCTGACCCATTTTAGACCTCTTCCTTACAGAGAAGACAAATTGCACCCTGCAAGTGTCTCTTTCTCCCTCTGACATCTCACCAAGAGAATTCAATTCTTACAGGTAACGTGTCACCCTCCTAAATTACTCTGGATATGAAACTGAGCTGGAAAGGGAGTGTGATTACAAATACCTTAGTGGATCCTTCCACATGCAAACACAAAATCGCTATGTAATTGGTGGCATGAAGCTACACCTACATAACTGAAGGATGTTAGTATTTTTCAGTGTTGCTGAAGATAAAGCACATTCCCTTGCCTTGAAGAAAGTAAAGGAGATCCCCTGATGGGTCTTCTACAGCTGAAATCTGCACGTTCCAGCCTTGCAAAAATCAAAGAGGTTGAGACAAGATTAAACGGACTATTTGGAGGATCCAGGGACTGAAAAAGCACGATGCTGTGGTGTGCAGACAGCCAAGTTACAGCTCATATTCATGTATCCACCAGCTCAGAATTAATTTTTATAAACAAGAGCTGCTGCTAACTTCTCTTGCTGCTGCTGAAGAGACCCATCCCGGCCACGAAAGGGTCTCTGCGTCAGCAGAAAAAGGGTTTCCTCCCATTCACAATGTAAAAGGCAGACCACTGATTCTTTTTTATACCTGTTGCTAAGAAAGACATCTACAAAAATAAGTCCTGCTCACACCCTTCCTTACGCACGTTCTTGTTCCACTCCTCTTCGGAGCACGGGAGAGTTGGTAGAGGATGGGGGGAGCGGTGCACAGCCCCATGTGCCTTCCCGCGGCCAAACTCACCTGGTTTCAGGTTTCCTTACAAACTCTGAAACATAAATACGTTCCTAAGTCTGCCGGTGAAGCTGAGCCAAGTTTCTGGCAGGGTTATGTCTGGGAGTAAAACAAGGGAAAAAAAAAAAAAACACCACAGCGGTTTTGACCCAAAACCAAGATCTCCCCTCCTTGAACTTGGCAGTTCCCACTGCCTTTTATTTTGTCTCAAAACTCAGGGTTCAAACACCTTCCTTCGGGAAGGGGAGGGATTTGCAGAGCCCCACAAGACACTTCGCTCCCCAACTGATGTTGGACACCTTGATGGACCTGCGCTATGACAGCAATCGCTTCACCACTGCAAGGAGGCAGCAATCACAGATTTTTAATGCAGTAGAAACCCCAAAAGAACGAGGGTTTAGCCCATTTCTAAGCCCTGGCTCCAAATCCCATCCTTGCCCAGCTCCAAGCACTCACACCGGGAGCAGTTGGAGGCTGCACACAACCGTAGCTGCCGGCATCGTTCCGACTGCTGCAAAGTCAAAATTAAAAGCAAGGTGTTTGGCTGAGCAGCTTTTCCCTCAAATAAACACCCATAACCTTACTAAAATCAGAGAGGCACCGCTTCTGGGAGTACTCAAGTTGCCTTATATCCAAAAGCCCAGCCTTGACATTTTTCCCTCCGCTTGGCTGCAGGAATGCTGTCGGGCTGGATGGTACCTCGGGAAGGGAGAGATGGTGAGAGCACTCCGAAGGGAATGCAGGCATCCCGGCGCACACAAGCCAGCAGATTTCTCATCACCCTCTTTGCAGAGAGTTGCCAGGCCTGGCTAACCAGAAAAGTAATTTTTTTTAAAGCTCTGAAATGTTGAAACGTTGAGAATTTCTTCCATGCATCACCACCTGCTCCACTGCACCAGAGGAGATTAATTCGAGGTATCAGGGTGACCCAATATGTCAAGTTTGGCTCCGCATGTAATGCTCGCTGCTGCCTTCGCAGCACCAATTCAAGCCACTTTGGAGACCACAAAAGCATCTCCAGTCGCATACGACTGCATCACGCACACAGGTGTCACGCTGAGGAGATGCAGTCCCATCCCTGTGCGCTCAGTTAAGATGGGCTGGAGCACCTCTGCTTTGAAGACAGGCTGAGAGAGATGGGGCTGTTCAGCCTGGAGAAGAGAAAGCTCTGGGGTAGACCTTGGAGGAGCCTTCCAGGATCTGAAGGGAGCTCCAGGAGAGCTGGAGAGGGACTCTTGGTCAGGGAGTGGAATGACAGGACAAGGGGGAACGGTTTTAAATTGGAAGAGGGAAGGTAGATTAGATGAGATATTAGGAAGAACTTCTTTGGTGTGAGGGTGGTGAGGCACTGGAAGAGGTTTCCCAGAGAAGCTGTGGCTGCCCCATCCCTGGAGGGGTTCAAGGCCAGGCTGGATGGGGCTTGGAGCCACCTGGTGTGGTGGGAGGTGTACCTGGCCAGGGCAGGGGGGTTGGAACTGGATGATCTTGAAGATCCCTTCCAACTCTAACCATTCTATGATTCTAGGACTTCGGAAAACCATTTCTGCTGCCTGCATATTACACGTCTTACGCAGTATTTCAGCTCATTCACGTGACCCAAACATTCAATGCAACTTTATAGAGGAATTAAGTAATTAATAAAAGAGCCAAGATAAGCCTGTGCTCTTTCCTTCGGGTCCATGCACTCACCCAGGCGCTGAAGAACGGCTCTTTTCCTTTGGTAAGGCAATAAACCACCACAGGTGACTGCACTCCCCCCTCTCTACAGCCGCTGCATTTCCTTTTCCCAACTGCAGACCCCTCCTCTAACCGGAGCCTGTGCAGCCCTGTGGCTCAGGGGGTGGGTGCTGTGGTGCTGACCCAAGCACCCTGCTGGGAGGGACACTGCACCAGGGTCTGGATGCTCCATTTTGCAGGGAAAAGCCAGCTCCTGTTGGCTGCTCCTTTTTCTATCCAAGAGGCTTGACCGGAGCTGGCAGAGCCCTGCCTTCAGTGAGCAAAGCCAAGCCATTAATCTTGATGGGTGTTTTAGCTACAATCCCCAGTTTTCCCAGTTCGTGCTGCCTGCACCATCCTGGGGCAGCAGATGGACGTGGTACCTGGCCTTTGGGTACTTAAAGCAGCAGACAGGTTTGAGTTATTTATGCTATAATCCATTTTCATGGCAGTTAAATCCTCAACTTGCTTGCCTTGGAAGCCTCCTCTGAATGCCCAAGACCTTCCTGGGTGTTTAAAAACAAATCCCAGTGGAGGCTCCTGGTACTCATCACACCACCAAGCACTCAAACCCAGGGATCTGCACCAAGCCAGCCTGACCCGCAGAAGAGCCTGAGAAACAAATAAGCACCACGTCCTAACAAACCTCTGATCAAAGCAAGCTTGTGCTGTTATGGCCGGAGGCAGCCGAGCCACAGCAACGAGCTGGGAAGCCACGTGGCGCATCCCACATCCTGGTCCACTTGCCCGCGACAGGCACCCGGGTGATGCTCTGAGGTGGGGATGGCTGAAAAACCCAGGCGTGAAAACACCATGGTTCAAAGAGGGCAGAAGCAGGAGGGAAAAAATAAACCAGACATTTTGGGAGGCTGTGGGAGAGTGGGGGTCCAGCCCACCCCGGCAGCGCCCTGTGCCAGCTTTGCCTTCGCTAAGGGGGAAGAGAGCCTGCAGGGAAGGGGAGAGGGAAAAGGAGGGGCCAGAGTATTGGCATTAAAATAGGCTTGTGCACAAATCTCAATGAGAGGGAGAAAAGTGGAGGGGGGAGGAAGCGGAGGGTCCAAAACCAAACTTTTTCTGCAAGGCGGGGATGGAGCGGCTGATCCGGGATTATCTTCTGGCTCTCAGCAATGTTCTGCTGTTGGTTAGTTTGTCCTCGTTTAAACCCTGATTGATCCCATCGCACACATCCAGCCAGGACAGCCCCTTCCATTGGCGAGATAAAGCAGCCCAGAAGCATCACCGGGAACGAAGCCTCTGCCTGTCTATGTGGACAACGTGCTCCCCGCTCACTTCAACCTCCAGCAGTTTTGCATTGGGCTCTTGAAAGCAACACTCTCCAGCAGCCCAAGACTTTGGGAGGTGACAGCCCTTCCATTAGCACCTTTTCTTTGGGGTTTGGTGGGTTTTTTTTTGTTTTTTTTTTTTTTTCCTACTTGTATATTANTTTTTTGTTTTTTGTTTTTTTTTTGTTTTTTTCTACTTGTATATTAAATTATTATGGGAAAAAATGGATTTCAAGTTTTTCCTAAAATTGCTCTAGTCCAACTGCTTCTCACTGCTGAGTTCTGAGACCAACTACCCCTCAATCTCCAAACACCACACAGATCACCCGCGGGCTCTTTCAGTCCACAGCCAAAGCCACCAAAGGAAGGGAACCACAGAGTCCAAACCACCCAGTGCCCTGGGAGCAGAGGAGCCCAGCAGTGACGGCAAACACCATGGCAAAGTGAGCTACTGGTGACCCCTCCAAACCACCCAGCACCAAAATCATAGAATGGTTTGGGTCAGAAGGGACCTTAAAGGCCATCCAGTGCCACCCCCTGCCCTGGGCAGGGACACCTCCCACCACACCAGGTTGCTCCAAGCCCCATCCAGCCTGGCCTTGAACCCCTCCAGGGATGGGGCAGCCACAGCTTCTCTGGGCAACCTGGGCCAGGGTCTTACCACCCTCAGAGTGAAACATTTCTTCTTGAGATCCCATTTAAGTCTCCCTTCTTGCAGTTTGAAGCCACCATCCTTAGTCCTACCACTACGTGCACTAGTAAAAGATCTTCCCCAGATTTCCTGTAGATGGTCCTTCAGATCCTGGAAAGCTGCTCTAAGGTCTCCCTGGAACCTTGTCTTCTCCAGACTGAACAACCCCAGTTCTCTCAGCCTGTCCTCCTGGGAGAGATGCCCATTTTCCCAGCCCCAAACACCTCACCGGCTGGGTGGCCAACCTGCCCCATTTCTGCATGCAAGCCTTATCTAGGATAATTAAAAAGCTCGTTACACCCCTGCTACATCTACATATATTTATCTTCCTACCTCCATGCAGGCAGTGCACGGGGAGGCCGAAGTGCATCCTCACACATATGGTAGGGGCATATGTAGGACAGGGGGAGCAGATCATACACCAGCACATCCAAGTCCCTGATGGAGCTCCAGCATTAGTTTCCTACCAGGAATGAGCCTCAGGCATCCAGTTTCCCTGATGGCTTTGAAAAGCGATGCTCAGCTTTTCCTTCCTGCAGGTCTTAATGCAGAAGTGAGCTGATGCTTCCCCACCAAGCAGAGGAGCTTCACAGAGAGCCGAGGGCAGTACACAAAACACCAAATGGAAGCAGCCTTTGAAGCAAAGTCCTTCAAAGACAGACTCATACCAAGTCCACTGAGGTTTTTTTTAACACAAACAAGTTCAGCATGAGCAAGAGCAAAACCTAATTTGCAAAGATCTTTACTGTCAGAAGTCTCAAATGATGAACCCTTTCAAGCAGAGCTGAACCCAATCCAGCTCTAAAGGTCCATAGGGATGACTCAAGAGGGTAAAGACCATGGGTATTTCAAAATGTGTGGCTATAATTACCTGCAAAAAAAGGACAACTCTAATTTTCTTGTCTCAGCAGCGAAGAAGCTTCCCAGAGCACTCCTAAAACGAGTGATACGTGAGTGCCTTTTTTTTTTTAAAAAAAACCCTACTTTTGCTGACATTTCCCTTTCATTAAAATAGCTCAACAATGAGGGGAAGAGCAACTCACCACGCACATAGGATCTTTAACTTACTTTATACTCGTAAAGGAATTTCCTTGCCCTCCTCTGGGGTGGAAGTTTCCACAGTGACACACGAGTGGCTTTAGCAGCGTCCCCTGTGGTGTCATCCCAGAAACTGGTCGCTCCCTTTTCCCAGGAGACGGCCGTAAATCTTTGGAGGCTGTGGATACATCAGCTGGACTAAGGGAAGACAGACGTGACGGGGTGTAAACGGCCACCCCCCCCCTTCCATGCTCACCCTGATGGGACAGGGTGGCCGTCTCAGGACATGGTCTCCTGCCAGGCCAACAATCATCCCCAAGGCATGGCACTGCTTGAGATGGACACCTGCCTGGAGAGGGGTGGAGAGAAGCTGGATGGACGGCATGGACACCAGCTTCCAGCACAGACCGCAAAATAAATACACTGCAAATGGAGAAGCTGGATGGATTCCCACACTGGGAACTTCCTGCTGTATTTAAAGACGGGCCAGTTCAGTGAAGGGCTTGTTCTGGGGTCTCGTCCTCCAAACAAGCCATCATCTGGCTCACCAGGAAAAAACTCGGGGTATTGGTGAGGCTGGGATGTCCCTATCATGGACATGGGCTCAGAAGCAAAGCACATGGAGTATCACCAGCTCATTGAGGGACACTAAATAGCCTTAGAGTCCCCTCTTGCGCATCCCTTGTCACCCCATCCCACAAGGACAAGAGCTCACACCAGAGGAACACCTATGGCTTTGGCTGGAGCAGGAGGAAGGGGACCAAGTGATGGAGCAGGACACACACTGGTCCTCTCCTGTGATGGGGACCTAGAAGCAGAGCAACCCTGTGGCTCAGTGTCCTTCACACTGATCCATAGGAAATGCCACCTCCCCAGAGGCCACGGATCCACTCCGGCAGACAACAATGCACAATGGCCATCCCACCATGGGGATCTGATGGGCTTATTCATACCACGTTAGTTAATCACTGTAGACTGATCCAGACTGCTGCAGCAGGCCAACGAGTTAGTTATAGCTATAATTTGGACAGATAGAGCTATTCACTTCCTTGCACGTGGTGTTTCCCCACAGTCCATGTAGGAAAACTGAACAAAATGGGCAGAAAACATGACACAAAGACTTCTCGGGCACCAATATCAAAGCCCCAGGTAATGCTTTTGCCAGGTGACACTGAGCTACTCAACAGATGGCACCAAATGGCATCCAACCCTCCCTCCAATACCCCTAGAATGGCATGCCCACCCCAACCCAGCTCTCTTCCCCTTGCACTAGATCCAAGGAGAAGTTGGAACATGTGGTGGGCGCTGGACAACCTGCACCACAGAAACCCAACAGAGGACCACACGAGATGGGAGCAGAAAGCCCCCGGCCAGGTTTTGCAAACCCTGGAGCTGTCACCCTCGCCCAACTCAGGCCCCAACCATAAAACAAGCTCCACAATAGTGTTATTTATTTTTTTTAAGTCACAAATTATTTCCAGCAGCAGGAGGGTGGAAGGATGCAGCGTGCTGGACCCTGCTGGCCGGCACCGAGCCAGTCTCATAAATGGTTGGCAGCCGGCAGAGCAGCGAACCCGTTCCTATTGAAATGAGCTTGTTACTACTAATTTTTACTGCCTTCCCGGTTGATTCATAAAGTTTTGTTGGGATTCTTTTTTGGTTGGTTGGTTGGCTTTTTTGCGGATCCCGGAAAGCAATTCTTGAGACACTTGGGGAAAAACAAGCGCTGGCGTCCCCGTGAAGGGTGACTCCTGCACCCCGCCACAGGCCACCACATTCCCCTCAAAACTTCAGGGCTTCACAAAATATTTCAGAAAGTCCTCTGGTTTGGAGCAGGATAAAATCAAAACCTCATGCATCCAGTTTTACCATCATCAGCCCCGTGGCAGAAATAGCCCAAGACTTCAGGGGCAGCTGCAGACACTGATTTTATCAGGAAAGTTTGGTTTCGAGACATTAAATTCCCTGCTTTCACATCTGCTCTCTCCTTCTCTCCACAGCTGGATGCTCCAAGCTGTTGCACTGGACAAACCCAACCAGACCTAATCTCCGAGCCTCTCGCATCAACTTTTAGCAGTGAGACTCGGTGCAGCTTTCATAGAATCATCAAATGGTTATAGAGTTGGAAGGGACCTTCAAGACCATCCAGTTCCAACCCCCCTGCCCTGGGCAGGGACACCTCCCACCACACCAGGTTGCTCCAAGCCCCATCCAGCCTGGCCTTGAACCCCTCCAGGGATGGGGCAGCCACAGCTTCTCTGGGCAACCTCTTCCAGGGTCTCACCATCCTCGCAGCAAAGAAGTTCTTTCTAATATCTTATCTAAGTCTTCCCTCTTCCAATTTAAAACTGTTTCTCCTTGTCCTGTCCCTCCCCTCCCTGACCAAGAGTCCCTCTCCAGCTCTCCTGGAGCTCCCTTCAGATCCTTGAAGGCTGCTCTAAGGTCTCCCTAGAGACCTTATCCCAAAGCAATACTCCCTGTGAACACAGCAACGGCCACAATGATTTTACCCCATCAAAAACAAACCAAAACCAACCCAAACAGACCATCCAACGCCACACACACACGCTCAACACCGAGATGGGCTCCCAGAAACGAGCAGAGAGCACCATCAGCCCAGCCAAGCCCAGGAGGAGGATGCTACGGGAACCAGCCCACGCAACATCGCCTCCCCCAGCACCACTTACATACGTGGGTTATTTCAAAACATCTTCCACTCTTCAGTATGGCACTTTCCACATGCTTTGCTTATGCCTTAATTAGTATGAAGAGCTTTCCCTACTCCATTTGTTTTCCTTTTTCAAGTGCTGGACCCTAAAAAACCTCGCAGCGCTGAGCACAGGGCAAGAGGTTACACTCAGGGTAATTCCACGTTTCTTTATGAAAAAAGTCAGGTTATGCCACGGCTTCCCCTGATCTAAAGAAAAAGGGGGTGAAAAAAACCCATCACATATCTCATTGTCACCCAGAGCTCACCGTAGGGCTCAAAGAGCGACAACGACAGAATTTGGGACTCGGTGACCGTGCGTGTCCCCACTCCCGGCGGGGGCCAGGGATGCTCCGAGACCCCACAGCCTTTCCAGGGGGGGAGCCACACAAAATCAACCGCCTCATTCTTCCAAGTGGACAAACTTGCATTTTGCCGGCGCCGGATCTCACAAACGGGCTGTTGTCTGAGCGCAGCGCCAGGGGCTCGCCCTTAGAATAGGCCAGATTTTGTAACAGCCAGAAGGAAGGAAGAAAGAAAAAAAAAAAAAAACAACCCACTAAGAAAAAGGGAAATAAAGGACAGAAAAGCGATGTGCTCCGAGCGGCACGTCCATCCCTCTGGGACCTTCCGGGAAGCAGGTGGAATAAATCTAAAGACAACACGGCTCTATCATGGGCCACCAAGCAGACATCCCAGCGCTACACCTCCGTACGGATAGCTATGGGCCTTTTTCTTTTTTCCTTTCCAAAACCTTCACTCAATGCATTTATTTTCTTTATTAAAAAGACAACAGTGGTTTGCATCACTATGTGTGAAAGCATAAAGCAGCTGGCTTTTCTTTTTTTTTTAAAGTCTTTAACATTCTTTGGCTCCTCGGACGGAAAAATCTTAGCAAATGAGACCTTAATAAATGGAAAGAGCTGAAAAATAGCCTCTCTGCTGGCACGTTTCGCTCCTGCTAATGGACTACGTAGATAAAACTGACAGAGTTGTGTCTCAAACCCTTCCGCAGTGCTGCTGTGAGAAACCCTGCCCAGGTACCCCTGACGTGGTCCTCCTTGCATGGAGAGATGTCTTCAACTCCTCCTCCAGCCTCTAAAGCACAGCCAGCACGAGAAAAAGGCAGCTCGATCCTCCTCAGCCACTAAGGAGCACTCAAGAGGAAGAACGTCTCCAAACCCATAAAATCCCAATGCCGGTGGAAGAAGGGGAGGGCAGCAACCAGAACAGCTCTTCAAAGGCCAGGAGGGGAGGTGGCCAAGCTGTAACGTGTCCAGCTGAGCACTGGTGTCCAGCTGGGAAAGCAAATGTGACACAAGGCCACTTGCACAAATTGCCATTGCGGGAGGGGAGGAGGGCTTTGGTCCAAGGTCTGCTCTGGGAACCAGGCTTGGAGCGATATGGGAAGGGCTGGGGGATGCTGCAGGGCAGGACCACGTGGGCTCCACTGCAAGGGGCCCTCGTACCATCAGGAAAGGCCTCCTCTTCCTCCCCCAGGAACAGAGAACTGCTGTGAAGAAAAATACAGATTCTCTACTGACCCCTCTTCTCTTGCACTGTCGGGCATTTGACTTTCTGGCAGGTTGCATACAAGGGTTTTTATAACCTGAAATGCAAAATGCCGAGTGCACAGAAAAGCATCTCAGCCAAAGTCTGCATCCCACCGAGAGGTAGGAAGAGGTTTTAACATAGGAAAGAATTCAGGTTTGGTCATCAGAGCTAATTCTTAGATATTTAAAAAAAAATAAATAATAAAAATATTTATTTACCACCAGCTAAACAAGGAACCCAGATCCATGGCCAGACTTGTGCACTGCAGTATTTTAGGTGGCTGGGCTGGCTGTGATGGGGCAGGGATGCTCTGTGAGGGTACCAGAGAGGAGTCGGCTGCATCCTGAGGCGTGTGGCACGATGCACTGGAGCATCACACCATCCCAGCAGCTCAGCATCCCTGCGCCACCATCCAAAACGAGACCCAACCCTGAACCCCAAGACCAGCTGAACCCCACTGGCGATGGGCAAGTTGAAATAACCACACGGCGCTGCAGGGGAAGCAAACGGCTACCACCAGCATGAGCTGCTTGCCTTAAAACGGCTGAAAAAAGGCTGATTAAGAAGTTGCCTTGGCAGGAACGCAGCTTTGTTTTTAAATTGCATCTATATCCTCTGATGCTGCCGGTATTTTTCCCATAACCAAAGCCAGGGGTGATGAACCAAGGGGATGCTCAGCTTCTCACCAAAGGAAAAGCACCTCCGGGAAGGGGGCAGCAGGGCAGCAACGTGCTCCGGCGCTTCAACGCTGGAGACCGTTTAATCCTTGCTCCAGCCCCAGGAGCTGCAAAGGCCATTAGAAGTCAGCATTTAGCATCTCTGGAAGAGGTCAGCCAAGACAGGCATTTCCATGTGAAATGTTTTTGTTCTTATGAAATAAAAAAAGAAAAAAAGAAAAAAAAAAAAACAAACAAAAAACCACCACCCATAAAACAAACAGGAATTCAACAGTTCTCAGCATCCGAAGCCTGGACCCCAGCGCCGGCAGGGCATTGCACAACTTCTCATCAACCTCCCATTCTCAAGAGCGCTCAGCCCTCACAACAATGCTTGTTCTGCAGGCTAACCACCCAGTTCCAGGGGGAATCAACCCAAGGAAAAGCCTATAAGGGGAGGGAGAGCAAGTATAGCCTGTTGCTGGGATAAGTGCCATCCAAATGCGATGCCCTGTGAGCAAGGGGTGACCTCGACAAGCCAACCTCCCTCCTCATCCTCGCTCCCCACTGCACTGGCTTTGCTTTGCACCCCTCAACTCCTGGATTCCCATGTGAGATGGGGAGGCAGCGCTCTCCTCTGCTTCCTCCCGGAGCCCACAGCACGGCGGGACACTTGGCAGGGCTGGGAATCCCAGCAGCGACGTGCCTAATCCCCCCCCATCCCAAGCCCTTTGGAAGGACAAAGAGCCAAGTCTCCTTTGCCAGTAAATCGAACCTGCGGTTCCAGGGGCTCGAGGCACTTCAAAGCCTCCAGCAGCCCAGCCAGCAGCAGTAAAGGGATGTACTTTTCGGCTGTCGAGCAGCAAAGTAAAATCCACACAAATAAGCAGTGTTCCAGAAAACCAGGTTTAACCATCAGCAGCTCCGAACGACGGGGGATGTTTTTCCTGAAAGGTACCTCC
>VZRU01013573.1:56728-107777 GCA_013398155.1 Pedionomus torquatus | reverse complement strand
GGTGATTCTGCCCCTCTACTCTGCACTCCACATGGACCCCACGTGGAGTATTGTGTCCAGCTCTGGAGTCCTCAACAGAGAAAGGACATGGAACTCTTGGAATGGGTCCAGCGGAGGGCCATGAAGATGATTAAAGGGATGGAGCACCTCTCCTATGAAGACAGGCTGAGGGAGCTGGGGCTGTTCAGCCTGGAGAAGAGAAGGCTCCAGGGAGACCTTATAGCAGCCTTCCAGTATCTGAAGGGAGCCTACAGGAGAGCAGGAGAGGGACTCTTTGTCAGGAAGTGTAGTGATAAGACAAGGGGTAATGGTTTTAAACTGGAAGAGGGGAGATTTAGATTGGATATTCGGAAAAAATTCTTTCCTGTGAGGGTGGTGAGGCACTGGAAGAGGTTGAATGGGGAAGTTGTGGATGTCCCACCCCTGAAAGTGTTTAAGACCAGGCTGGATGTGGCTTTGAGCAAAGTGGTCTAGTGGGAGGTGTCCCTGCCCATGGCAGGGGGGCTGGAACTCAATGATCTTGAAGGTCCCTTTCAACTCTAATCATTCTATGATTCTATTATTGTAAGATAGGTAGTAGCTCAGCACTGAACAACAACAAGCACTATTCAAAATAACAGAAATTCAGCATCTCTTATTCCTCTGCTCAGTTTACTCAGCTTACTTTCCTTTATCAGTATATGAATCAACTAAACAAAAATGACTTTCAATGTTAAATCTATCCGATTATGACTAATTGCATGTGGTCCATGTTAGGAAATTTTTCTGGGAGCCCAGAGAATACAAATTATTCAGTTCATGTTGCTGTTATTACAGATAAACCATAGCATTTTGGACAAAAATAAACTCATTCTTAATTTAGAGAGTTGTGCATTTCAAAATGTACTTATTCATAACAAGAGAAATTTAATTTAGTCCTATCTTGATTCTTATGGCTAGAAGGTGGTGATTCATTATTTTTTTTTTGTGATTTTGAATAATAAATATCCTTCAAAACCTTACAGATGCCTCATAAATAATCCTAATAAAAAGACTCTTTGGGTAGGATTGTAATTTTCTTGGTTACTTACAAAGAGATTTACTGGTTATTCATTTTCATAAATAAATTTATTGTGTAATGATACCGGGAAGGAAACCTGGGCTGGCACTTGTGGATTCCTTCAGTTCAAGGATTTGGCATTCAAACTGCTCTGTCTCAGCCTATGTTGTAAAACAGAATCCTGGAAAGAGAAACTAGAACAAGTAAAGAACAAGTAAGTCCTGTTAAAAATATCTCTTCAGGCAGTCAGACTTCCCAAAAAATAGAAGAAAGGAGAGAAAAAATTGAAAAGACACATTCAGGGCCAGTAACATAATCATAGTGTGAAATGAAAATGAAAAAATGGAAAATAAAATGTTATTTTAAATGACGTTCCATTTTGTTTTCTGTTTTTCTGCCCCTGTGGTTTTCATCTTTATCATCAAAACATCAAACATTCTCCACTTCAGTCACTTTGTAACTGTGATAGCTGAGGCAGGGTGTCTTTTCAACCAAAAATAGCAAAACAGATTGGGTTTTATATTCCAATGGATTGGAATAATTCATTAAAGAGTGAACCTGCTGGCCTCAAACAATAAGCGGTGTGTATGATTTGGTGACCATTCTATTCTGTATCTCATGAAGGTCAATAATACTGAATCATTTGTCTCTGAAGGCACATAAGGACACAGACTTCAGTATCTAGATAATAGTGCAAGCAGTAAGTGTAACAATAACATAAAACCAAACAGCATAAAAATGTAACAGGTTTGTAACCTACCTCCTGAAATATCAACAATTACTGCAAGAAACCTTCTTGGGCCTAGGTTTGCTCAGTGTGCAGAGCTCAAGAGATTACAGAAAATAGGTGAGGTGCTGCAGCTGTAAAATCTTGTGACTTTTAGATTTTGAATTAGATTTTGTCCTAAATTAGCGATATTATTCTGTACTGCAGTTGGGAAAATTCATGGATTTTCCCACCCAATAATTCAAATGGCATAATTCCACCACCATCATTCATGAGTTAGTTTTGCACACTGAATTATTCAGAAACAGTAGACAGCAACCTGCCTGGATTGATGAAATACACTGTCATGTAGGAATGGGTCAATACATCCTGTCAATTTATGAACTTACTCTGCAGGTTTATGATCTGTATTTTTGATTTTCAAGATCTTTCTGCTGTCTGTACTACTTTATTCTGGGAGTTCTCTTAATCAGGAATTCCTTTTCTTTTGTTCAGAGCAATCATAAATGTTTCCCTAGGACTGGATAAGCTGAATGGATTTGTCCGAAGCTAGATTTGATAGTGGCATACTAAATATAGTTTTTATCCATTTTTTCTTCACTAAGACATTTTTAAGTAAATACATGAAAACAGAATTTCTTCATAAGAAAAGCCTAATAAGATTACAAAGCTAGAATTCTGAAGGTACTTTATCTTTTCCTCTTAGCCCTTTCAAGATGTTGATGATAAACTGTCTTGAGCCAACTGTTTACAATAAAATTCTGTCTTAGTTTTAAGATTCTTAGTAGTATATATCAACACGTTATGAACCCTGTGGCTGTCAGATGTTATGTTCAATCATCAAAGTAACTTAATTTAAATCTCAGTTTCCAAAGTGACATTGGCAATGACCTGGTATCCCATTGTCTTTCTCTGAGACTTAGAAATAATCTGTAGCTGTATAAAAGCTACGTGGTGGCATACCAGCTAACTTACAAAGGCATATGTGGTAAGGTGTCTGGTTTTTCATAGTAGAAAAAGTCGTAACAGTTAGCTCTGTGGTGTAGAGCTCTGTTAAATCCACTTCATGTTGGTTGGTGAAGGGGTGACAGAGAGAAGCATATTTGCAGGACATAAAGGTCTCAGGGTGCAATTTTTTTCTGGTATTCACTTCACAGGTGCTCTGCAGAAAAAATCATATAATGTATATGGTTCAGCTTTAGGTTTAGGAAGCAGAGGTACTCACGCATGATGCTGTGATTTAGATGAAGTTCTGCCATGTGGAAACAAAGGTTCACAGGAAACACCTAATGCTCTTGAAATATATTTAGAACAATGTTTATATCAACTAAAGTCCTCTGCCATTTTGAGTCTACAGTGAGGAAAATTGTTTATCCAAACGTAAACTGTTTGACTGATTGATTTCACATCTCCTTTTACTGTTTTTTTCTTTGCATTTGAATTTGTTTCTTTGCCTCTTTTGGACAATTATAGGTATCCCTGCCTATTTAATTTAATGTTAAGTTTTTTAATGAAATGGGGAGAATTTTAAGGTTTTTGAGAGTAAAGCATAACATCACCTTAAATAGATGCATATCAAAAGAAAAGTTCATCCTTAGCTATTTTTAAATGTTAAGTAATGACATGTTTTTTCACATTAATTATTCAGATTTCTAACATGGTAAATGCTAATCAGTAGTCAGTTTTATTCTTTTTGACACCTGAGGGAGGGACTTTGCTGTATAAAAACATGCATTAGCTGTTATGCAAACAAACCCCATGATGTGCTTTACAATATGCTGTTATTGCCTAATAAATTCTTGTATTTCATAACTGTCAAGATTCCTACCTTCCTTTCCAGTTGGCTGCCTGTGTTCCCATTGCAATGCTTAAAGAAAACTCTTCCATTTTTACCCCAGAGCCATAATTACATTGAGGCCTTGAGCCAGAGATAACTCTCTGCTAGAAAAATGCTTGTGTGTATCTTGTAAACATGATAGTAGAATGGTGTTAACTGGGTTCATGTACTACATGTGATACAGACAAACCTAGCAGCCTCATTCTTCCCAAGAGCAAGTGATTATATTTATTTATTTCATTCTCCAAAGAATTTTCAGATTCAAGAGCTATTTGATATCCCAGTGAAAGGGAAGTTGATGACAAAATTAAGTTACAAGTCCAAGTTTCCAGTCCAACAAAAGATGTTTAACAGGAATAACTAAAGTAAATTGGACAATGCCTGTGTTGTAAACGTGTGTTTGCTGGGTTGAGGCTCAAAAGCTAAATATTTTGAAATATATATAACTAAATATTTTGAAAGGTGTGAATTTTACTCCAACTTGTATGAATGGGGAAAACCATTAATATTTAATTTTTAATGGACATATTAACTTGGTTATAATGTGCAGATATTAAACATGTATATTTTGACTGTTATTGACAGCAGCACAATGTATTGCTCCTTAATGGCTACAAAAGGGAAATTTCATCACTGAAGTTTTTATTTCTGATTTCGTCAGAAAAAAATTACTATTGTAACCAGTTGTAGTGAACTACACTGGTTACACATTTCAATTATAGCCAGTTTCTTTTCTGAGCACTTACAAAAGTGGCAACGCTGTATGTGGACAGTTCTTACCACATATTGCTTTTCCATCTTAGTTGGAATAAGACTGATGGATGGACATACTAAAGTGAACATGGATTTCTCCCATGCACTCATCCAGCTTCCTATCAATTAGAGCAGACAGAGAAATAAATAGATCAAACTAATGTTATTTCACCATTCCTGAAGTGGAAGGTAGCACATGATAGAAAAAGATGGATTGCATTCATAAAATCTGCTCGAGTTTTTTGATACTAAGTGATGAGGAGATGGGGTAGGGAGAAGAATAGGAGGAGGAGGAATTATATTTTAATTCAACCAAAAATAGATAAAATTTAGGCTGTGTGGTCTGAACTATTTTCCATTAAAGTAGATGGAAGGAATAGGATTGGATGTATATCACAGCATTCAGGTAGGAATGATATGAAGCATCTGTCTGTGTATTAACTACATTTTGTAGGGTAAGAGAAGCCTAGTGATCTAACAAGCACATATTTAAGTGCTTGTAAAATATGTGGCTTTTCCCTTTTTTTTTGTTTCTTAACTAATGTGATGATTGTTATCTGTTTTTAAAATTTAAAAATAAAAAATTTTACTTTCTTTTAGCTTGCTCAGGCCTGTGTCAAGAGCAATTTCAAAACAGCTGAACTGATTAAACTTGGAGTGTTCCATACTGTTGAGCAGTGATTCTTAACGTAGTACAACTGTATTTTCTTGAGACTGACTGGCCTTCACATTTTTCTTCCTCAGATCAACCAAAAAAGTAGGAAGGGCTATCTCCTATAGCTTCCCAACCTACACGTGAAATTGGTAGCTTAGGCATTAATAAAAAAGAAAATATCTTCCACTGTTAGCCAGGAAAGCTTTCTGTGTGTTTTAAGATATGTATGGAAATACATGGTCAGACTCTGAGGGTATTCACTGAAAGAAATGAAAACTAGAGAACGTTCCTCCACTGTGCTCTCAAAGATGTTTTCATATTTCTTTCTCCTTCCAAAGGGCTTTTTAAAGAAAGGAAATGATTTGACACAAAGGAAAACTAGGATGAGAGATTAATGTAGGGAAAAGGATGGATTCAACCCTTGTTTTGATTTAAATCAGAAAATGAAATCCTAATTTATTTTTCAGTACTTAATTTTAAATCCAGTCACGATTTTTTCTGGCAGAACAGCAGTGCCTTGAAAAATGTTGGTTTAACAGTCACATATTTTATGTCAATTCATCAATATTTGAAAGGAAACTGGACAAGTGAGCCCGCTGGCATGAAAGAAGGATATCAAGCTAGTTGGCTGGGAGGCTCCGTGGTTATCCAGAACTCATGAGTCCCTGTGCTCTGTAGCAGCTGTGCAGGCTCCCCAGTGCTGCACGTTGCCTTGTGTGCTGGCTGCCTGGCTCCCAGGGGCTGTGTGGTTGCCTCGCTGTGCAGGAATAATTTTTTTATTCTTGAAATTTTCTGTGGGATTCTTTTGAATGTGAAACTGGTAGGTGCATGCTTAAATGGAGTAAAACTAAATTTATTCTTAAAACCTGATAGATTAAAGCCAAGTAAAAATATAGGCACAGCATTTTCAATTAGAAATACCTACAATAGGTATGATGAATTTTGCTAATTCTGGCAGTGTGCTTTTCTGCTGTCATTAAACTTCTTGTAGCGGACTACAATCTATTTAAAGAAACTGGAGTTACTAGAAAAGACATGACACAAATGTGGGACTAGCACCATTAAAATCAATACCATGAGTCATAATCTTTCAACATCTGCTTCCTTATTATTACTGCTTCCTTGTGCTAGGTTCAGTGAATGCAAATTAAATAACAGGTGTAAGTGACACAGGAGAAAAAGCTCCTGAGCCTTATAAGCTGAAATCTTATAGGATGTGTTGTAAAGTCTTTGAGAAAGAAACACAGTATTTATGCAGTTCTTTTTATTGTATGGTTTCATCCCACTAAAAAAAATCACATGGCTGGTAATGAGCATTTCGAAAAGGTAAAAGTAGAATTCTTTCAATACTGGCTAAAATACCCTAATATTACATACAAAATATGTAGTTACAATTTATTTTTATTTTCTCTGTTAAATCTTTGAAATGTAATATATATGCCTGTGCTTTTGGGTTAAAATGGAAATACGATATACGCTCTTTCTGCTGGAATACCTTTCAAAGACAATTGTTCACGTTTTTTTCTTGTTTAAGTATACAAATTGGATTCTATTTCCTTTTCAATTTGAAGAAATTAGTGCTAGTAGTCATAGACACTGCAACAACAATTTGATTGTCACTTAAGTCTTAATGGCAGCAATTGTTAGAGCTTAAGTAAAAGGCTACTCTGCATTTGCTGTCCACTGTCTCTCAAATTAAAATTGAAATGTGTTATCTGACATTAACAAAAAATCTCTCTGATTTGTAACACACTAGCATTTATGCCATACAAACCAAAGAAAGATAAAAGTGTCAAGGACTTCTCTATAGTTAGGTGAAAACTTTTGTTATGAGCATATGGTCTTAATCTTTTATATTTGCCACTGAAGTACAAAAATTGGGTATTAAACCTCTGCATTAAGTATCTACATAGATTCTAAAAATGTATTAGCTGTCTGTAAAATATGTAAACAAGAATATATCAAATTTGTAATTTGAAATACTGTAACTACAGACACTGATGAAGTAACTGCATATGAAATTAGTAATCATATGATTATGTGGAATTACCTGATCTGATTTGTATGCTTGACTGAAGAATTATGCACATAAATCAAGCTTAGTAAATAATTCATACCTTACCTTGTAGCTGACTAATTTAAAATTACTTTTTTCTTTTTTTTTTTTTTTTTTTTTGCAATTTATGTAGGAGTACAGTGTTCTCTTGAAATTAGCAATCTTTCAATAATAATTACCAACATCTAGGAATACATTCTGGCTTGCAAAATTTTCAGTGCATAGTAACTATTACTCATTCAATATTTGAATAATGTTGGTTAGTTCAAATTGGTCAGACAAACCTCCTACTTTCTCTGTTTTTTGCCCCTAATTAAAATAATGCTTGGGCTTAGATTACATGCTTTAAAAACAGGTTTTCTGCATATATTTAATATGCTCCCCTTGCCTCTAAATCACAGCCTTTGATGTCTTAGAGAGTCAAAATAATTGATAGTGGGAGGGGAACTAAAGATCAGTAGCTTGGTTATTGTCCACAGTAAATACCTGCAGTGAAAATTAGTACTGGAAAAATGTTTTCATGGATTTAACAGGAGAATTTGGCTTCAGGTGAATAATTAGACACCAGTAAGGTTTAAAGTATTTTAGGGCTCATACTGCTCTAAATTGGGCAATTACTGTCACCTAACGATATTGCAGACACTGCAGCGAATTTATTAGTAAGATATAGGGTTGACTACTGGGGCTTGTCAATAAAAGAGAGATCTAAATGAGGCAGCTCCCTAGCAAAGCAAAGGAAAGTGTGAAAGACCCTTCCATGACTGTATTTGCTACACCCTTCAGAACCTTGGGGTGACACTGAAAGAATTCTAAATATTGTAAAAAATATATTCTGTTCCAGAAGTCTTGAAATGTAAAATTCAGACAGCCTTTTGAGAAGCTGCTTGCAGTATGGTTCAGAGTCCTTAAACTTTTGAAAGCAGTTGCAGGAATTTGGATTACCACCTGGATTATTTGCAATGTCTTCATAACCAGGAAATATGTCACAATGGAATTTGTTGTTAGTTAAGTAAGTTAATTTAGCAGGATGCTAATTGCTTCCTTTCCTTTGATATGCCATTAGATGATAACTATATAATCTTTTCACCATGGAATTCTATATTTATTTCTGTCAGAGGTTGTCCAGCTAGAAGAAATGCATCCCTGACAGTCTTTTTAAACTGATCTAGAGCGCAGTTATCTTTTCACAGCCTCAGACTGCCCTCGTGGATTAAAACTCAATATCATGAACTAGGGCTAGATCTGTACCAACAAGATAATGTCAAGCATACTTGAATTTCCTAGTGTAAATACAGCCAGGCATCAGCTGCTTCTGTTGGTCTCAGTTTGTCAACACTGTTAAATTCAGGTTTGACACTTGCTTATGCTGGTCTGGGAGTGAAGTTCAATCTGTACAGATTATATTATTCAGTCTGTACAGATATATGGAAAACGCTGAAAGTTTACTGACAAAAGCAGTCTCAAGTACTGCTGAGGTATCTGCTTTCCTGGCTGGCAAAAAGGGATGCATAGACCTCAGTGTCCTTAAGAGGGCTTGGATGGAGTCCGGAATAGGTTGGGATATGCCAGATAGGATATGTATTCCCTCAAGCTATAGATATATATATGTATTTTTAATATAAGACAGCTCATATAGTTGCAATAATTTTCCTAATTATAATGAAAAACCCCTGTAAAATGTTATTAGTGTATAATTTCTCTGTAAAGAGAGGGATCACTTTACTGGGAGA
Source organism: Pedionomus torquatus (assembly GCA_013398155.1). Lineage (NCBI taxonomy): Eukaryota > Metazoa > Chordata > Aves > Charadriiformes > Pedionomidae > Pedionomus > Pedionomus torquatus. The sequence continues at coordinate 98,980 of VZRU01013573.1, read as the reverse complement.
GATATTTCAAGTGAAATCAACATTCAAATAAAATCAAGATTCTCTTAATGGAATGTATGTTAGCTTTATGGAGAAATCGGGATTAAAAAACAAAAAAAGAAAAGTAAGTTTTGACATAACTTTTTAATCTCAAAGAAGAGATGAAGGAATAATCCCAGCAAAATCTTCACTTTTGCTGTTGCAGTTCAAATAACGAAGAGACTAAAATGCTTTTTATTTGGTATCAAATGTTTGACAACTTGGTGCTCAGTCAGAACTCTAAATTCTAATCTAAGATTAATAAACATACAAATGGTCAGCCTTAAATAGAAAACATGCAAAAATCCAAGCCTTAGCTTATGTAATTGAACACTTGACTAGTGTATTCCAACTTAAGTTGTCAAGTTGTAAAAGTTGGCGAATTTGGACCACTTACAGGCTGTTGCAACTGGAATGTATTTCAGCAAACTACAAGTTGCATACACATGCTCTTTTTGAGACAAAAACCCCATTCTGAATATCAGCTGAAATAAAGTAGGTCATACAGATGCATATTTTAAATTATGTATGGCATAGAATATTTTTTAAACAGCAGGTGCCTGCAGCTGTGGCCTCACATATTTCTCTTTTCAAGTACTGCTGGTCACTACTTCTTGTTCTGTACAAGAATAAAATGGTACTTAGCATTTGCTAGTGCTCTAGAGTTACAAATGGCTTTCCAAACGCTATGTTTACTCACACCAGTTCTCTGTGATGTTAAATATTTGTTTATTCTAATCTCATTTTTGCAAGCAGGAAGATTCAGTCACTCCTTGAGAGACAAAAAGGGAGAACAACTTGGCCAAAATCACAGTGGGAGCTGGGTAAGAGGACAGTAGCACAGAGTGCCAGTTTTCAATGCACTTTATCTAGGGTGATGCTCAGACCTATATAAAATTGGCATGTCTTTTACACTAGGACAATCTTATGCATAACATAGAAATTTAATTTACATTTTACATTTTCTCTAAATAAAATATCTGGTGTGAACTCATCCAGTGCTAGATGGGGTGGGTTTTTTTTGCTTTTGAGTATGAATAGATCTATTTGTGAAGAAAGATGTCATGTATATTGAAAATATCTCCAAGCATTTTGTTGTTATAGCTGTTTAGCTTGAAAATAGACATTTCGTTAACAGATTTTATCAACTCTAAAGGCTGCAGTCAGGAAGTTCAGCAGAATGTAAATGACAGTTACAGGTACTTTTTCTTGAGGGAATGTATTTTACCTGTGGGCTTCATTCCAAGGTGTCATTTAAGAAATTTTCTTTAAATGTATGAAAAGTTTTAATAGTTTGAGTCCTGCTTAGCTCTGAGATTGCACTCTTTTGTATGATATAGTGGCAGGATGCAATATTTTAAATACAGAGTATACATAGCACAAGCCAATTTGTAAAAAGATTACAATGCTAAGAATCTTATAGAGATGTGTTTTGTTGCTTGGGGTTCCTTAGAACAAGAGGTTTAAACTTGTTCGTTTAGTTTAAGAGGGAAGAAATACTTTCCTTCTTTTCAGGTTTCCCATTTTAGTAAAGTGTGTTCAATTTTATGACCCTTCCCTCCCCAATGCTTCTGTGAACTCTTTGAGTAGATTTTAGTATTAATGCAAGTCTAATTATTTATGTTGCCTTGTTAGAAAGTTACTCAAAGAACAAGATGTACATATGTTTAGTGACAGTCTAGCTTGTTTATTTTCAATTTTTTTTCTTGAAAGGGAGAACGAAGGGTGAAAAAATCAATTTGCAGACCTATTCACTAAGAAAACACTGCAAAGAAATTATTTCTCTGCAATCTATGGCTCATGAAGGGAAGCAGCTTAGAGAAATCTTTACAACCAAGGGATTCTTAAACCCAATGCAGCAGTAGGTCATTAAATCATCCCTAGGTTAGAAAAGGAGGCTTATAAGATTGGAATTGCAGTAAAACAAGTTTGCTGAATTCGAATAATTTTTCTGAGTTTATGAATTTTGGATCAAGAATGTAAAAATTCCACCTTCCCAGAGTTGCCACTGCTACTATAGTAGATTCAGGGTTTTTTTGCTGAGCTCCTATTTTGCATTTTTAGAATGCCATTGGGACCCACTCTTCTTGCTGATCAACACCTAAAACATCTGGGTAATATCAGTTCGGCCCTAAGAGATCTGCAGAACTGATTGCTGGCCTAAAATGTAGGTATGTAGGTATGTTCTAGCATGTTTCATGTTTAAAATGTGTGACACTACTGTAGCCCTTAGTCAGAGGTATGAGGAGGACACTGCTTTCAGAAAGAATGCTAAAAATGGGGTTGAGTAGATTGACACTTGTCTAAGGACATCTGTCATAGCTGTATTAGACAAGATAGGCTGTTCAGAACACACAAGTGATGATTGCTTGAATTAGTTATCTTCCCTCTAGTTTATAGAAAGGCTTAGGGCTGGAGGGGAACTATTAATACAGCTGTGAAATGCAGAAATAGGCTGGTTATGAATTGTCCGGTTAAAATTTAGGTGGGTAGCATTTCCAGTCAAAGCTTGATGTTCCCTCTCCTACTTTTTCTCCCCCTTCCACTACCATTAAAGACCTATAAAGACTATAAAGACCTTTCAGACCTTTTCTAAACACAAACCGGGTTATATTTAGTCTGGATCATTTCAATCATTTTATTTACAGTGTGGCTTCAGAAAAAGCAGCTAAGAGGAGGGAATTGAAATGCAGTGGGAGAAATGAGTGCTCAGGCACAGGAATATCAGGGACTTCTTGACTCAGACTCTAGACACTGGAGTCAATGTCTTGAGGCATCACTGTCACATTTTGTAAGTCACTTGATTTGGCAGCAAATCTGTTTTCCTTAACATATATAAGTGAAGGGGGGTAAGGATCCTGACCCATATCCTTACCTCTCTTCTTCAAGCAGTAATCTCCTTACAGAAAGCCTTTCTTTCATTGTGTACTAGAACAAACTGGGAGCTCAATCTTCTCTGGAGTCTCTGTGATTTTAACAGATCAAGGAGAATATTCATCTAGAATTATAGATATTTGGGAAACATTAAACATAATTTTAATAAACCTCATCATATAAATATGTTGTGGTAGATTTATGAAGTTGGTCTGTTTCATTACATTTTGGGTTGTTTTCCTTAAAGGCAAACCTTTTATTTAAATTCCAATTTTATGGGAAAACATCTCATAACTGTCTAAGCACAATTCCCAGTTGATTTCTGCTACCATTTTCAGCTTATGTTATTTTGGATGACTTTTGTCACACATGTTCTTATAAAATGACTCAGTGATTGAATACAAACTTGTTTTAACAAATAGCGTTTCTGTTGATAACTTTACACCATTCTTTTCTGGTTTTGCAAAAACATGCACCAATGTTTTAGGAAATGTTAGGTTCCTTGTTACAACTTCTGTTTACTCCGCTCCAGAAATGTTTGTAAGGGAATCAACACAGCTACTCTTGTGCCTCACAGAGAGATCATTTTGGTTCTGTTAGTTTGGGCATTAGAAACAAGGACAGTATTTTACCTGTATTTCCTTGATCTCTGAGGATAATATGATGTATGCGGACGAGTATTTCCAATTATAAATTATTCCAGGTTCTCAACCAACCATTTTGAAGTTTGATATTCTGTCATGATTCAAAGATGAGAAGATTAGGTTAAACAAACCGTTCTTTCAACAGCAGGTAAGCAGATCAGCATTACAGTAAAGATTGTGACTACAATATAAGTGGGATTTTGCATGTGATGAAACAATTTTTTGACACTTTCACTGAATTTGAGAAACAGGCCACAGAAATACTGAAAAAATATTAAGCTTTTTCCTTTTACTTTAATGTCAATGGAGAAACTATTCGTTATCATAGTTGGAAAAAAAAAATCCTCCATAAGCTCCTGCATTTGGAATTGAACATGAATTTTGAATAAACATGCAAGTGCTTCCTCTTAAATAGAGGACTTGCGTGAATTCAATCGTTAGCTTGTGTAATTGGCTGTTTGTTTGAAATTACTAGTGTATTGCAAGCCATAAGATGCCTTTTGCCATGTTAAATTAAACAAGCAATGAAATAAGTGAGATGAAGTAATGGAGGACCCCTGGTAAATGAAAGCAGACAAAAATATTTTTCATATGCTTTCAATATTTTCAAGATATTAAAATCTTTCCCATATGACATTAGGCTGAGATTTTCAACATAAAAGTGATAGCCAGAATGTGGTGCTGTGGGGATTTGAACTCTACTATTCAGGGGGGTTGCTCTAAGGTAGCCCAAGGCTTTTTGAGTACCTTTTTTTCCTGGCTGTCCTGAGGGAAGCAGAGGGACAAGGGCAAAGATAAGGCTTGACATTCATGCTGGCACTAAGGGATGGAAGGGCAACTTTTACTTGTGGTAGAAATCTTTTCTTTCCATCCCAACTCCTTGGTGAGCTCCTGTTTCATCCAGTGTAGCTTTCCCCTCCCTGACAGCAAAGGCAGAAGCAGGGAAAGAGCCACCTAGATTTGTGGTGGAGGGGAATTGGGCGCTGGGTGGTGTGTTGCTCCCATCACTGTGTAGTACCTGCTTTGCCCACCCTCAGAACTCAGCCTTGGTTGTACCAGCCTGATGCTTTTCTCTTCTCCCCACTCCTGCAGGCAAGTATTTTTCTATGTGACCTTGCACAGAGCCAGAGCATTCCCTCTGTCCCTTAGTAAATTGAAAAAAAATGCCCTTAAAAATAAACATAATCCAGTATTTTCTGATAAATAAAAGCAACCAACTCATTAAATGGTTTCTGCGTGATATAGATGTATGTTGTGTGAAAAGTGGATCCACATGCAAACAAAAGCTCTGGGGAGAAAAGAGACTGCTTGTAAGATCTCGGGTGAATGGTATTTGGCCCTGAGCTTATATGGCTGTATTTTTAAAAAGGCAGGACAGTCTGTGAGTGTTAGATTTAAAGCCTTAAATATGTGCTTAGCTATCTTCATGATATCAGTGTTGACTTGTTTCTGTTTGCTGATGAACTACACATCTATTTTTGCAGATGAATTAGCATCTATTTCTAATACCTATTTCATAGCACCTATTTCTAATATATTTGTGGTGTGGAGTTCTGTATTGGTTTTCTGAAATCTGCACAAAACTGGTGCAACATAGTGACACTCAGACCTGTTAACATCCTCCAGTGATTTAATTTTCTCTTGTACAGAAATTTTTGTGTGGAGGGGTCTAGTTTTTCATGCTACTCTTTTCTCTAAATTTTGAGACAGGAAAAAGTGCATTCTTTCATTTCAGTCAAAAGGATTCAGTAAGAGATCCATATAATTTATTTTTTGAACCCCACTATTTCATACTACCAACTAACCACCTAACAAAAAAGCATCATTTCCTTTCAATTAAAGGTACTGCTATGTAAATGAGAAAGGGGAAAAAAGAACTTCTTGCCACATAGTCTTGTTTGAACCACATAGTCTTATGGTACCACACATAGTTTGTCATGCATATTGCTATTAACTAAATCTGCAGCCAGGAGCAACTTACATAGTCATTAGCAATAATTTGCAGAAAGGCTGAAAATTAACTTTCTTAGGAGTTTGCTTTAATTTATTCATTCACAACAAGCAATTTCAACAACACTGGCATAAGAAAGTGGTATATGTCTCCCATCCTGTTCTGTACAGATTATTGTGCAGTTTGACTAATCTTATAAATCATGTCTCTCACACCCATCTTGTATGAAGGTCAGCAAATATTCTTTAGGAAGAACTCAGGTGTGTTAAGAACCAATAAAGCTGAAAAGGATACACTGTGAAATAGCTATGTGACAACTATGTTTAATTTTCAACAATTGCTTATAGTCCTGTGGCTTTCTATAAATACTAATAGAGCTGCTTACAATTATACTTACTCTTTTGGTTTCTAATTAACATTACCTAATATATTCAGTGTGCCAACCTACGGGATTATATGAACAAGAACTGAAAAATGCTCTGTAGCTGCAGGGATGAGAGGACCCCCCATAGTCTTCTAGTAGTTTGCAAAATTTCCAGAGGCTGTGAGGCTGTAGGATAAACCCAGCCTTCTGTAGCTGTTCTTCATGGAGGCTATTAAGAGACTAAAGTGATTGAATTAGGCTATTTCCAATATGGCGAAGTAAATGAGAGATTAAGGAGGACTCAAATGGTGAAAGTGACTCTGTGGCAACGAAAAAAATAAGGAAAAAACCAAAACCAGACTGAATACAGGTCTCACTTCTTAAAATGAACATTTCAAGAATTTAAGAATTTTAACAATTTTCTTTTTTCATGAAATATCAGTTGAAAATTCATAATCATTACCACAACAGTCAGGGACATTCTATGAATCAATGACAGACAAAGGCGTTCTTAATGTAATTTCTGACATTAAAGTAATAATTCAGGACATAATTGTGATATCAATTTTCATCTAAACACAAAATAATTTGCTTACAGTGGCAATGTTTCAAAGTGTCTTTTTTGGAAAATTGTTTCTTTCAAAAAGAAACATTACTTGTGCATTCATGTGTAGCAATTTCAACAATACTTTAATTAAAGAAGATTTCCCTCCATTAAGGGGAAGGGAATCCCCCTCCATTTAAATTTAAAAAGATACATTTCCTTTGAAAAAACAGTGAGTGACTGAAAACTGGCACAGGCTTTATAGGGACACTATGAATTCTCCATTGTTGGAGTTATTAAAAAGCTGTCTAGAAATGGTGCTGGGCAACTTTTTCTAGGTGACCCTGCTTGAGCAAGTGGATGACGAGATGACTTCTGGAGGTCATTCTTTACCTCAGCCATTCAGTGATTCAGTGAAAAGTCAACTAATTGGTCAGCATTGTTTCAGAGTACTCAAAGCAACAGTGCCTATGTACATGCTGATGGTGTAATATAGTCTTTCTGTTGCATTTCACGGGTCACTTAAAGTTTTCTTTTTTCCCCTTCTTTCATTTGTCCATCTCATTTTGTCTCTTTTTTTTTGTCTGTGTGCTCATCATTTTCCCTTCCTTTGTTTCCTGTATTTTTTTAGTACTTTTATTGAAACGTGTCTTCTGTCTTGTTCAAAATGCAATAAGGCTTGTGGCTCTTCTCTAATAAAGAATTTAAAAGCTTCTTCCTGTGAAAGACCAGTCCCATCCTTGCAAATTTCATTCTTGACTGTGAAAAGCTTCAGGGTTTGTTGCTTTGGGAATGAAGGTTCTATCCCAAGCTCATTGAAAATTAGTGACTTTAAATGAAGGTTCAATTAATCACAAAAGGCAGAAAGAGAGTAATACAGCACAGCTACATTGCTCCAAAACCAAAAATTGACTTTTTTCCTTGTTTTTGTTTTTGTTTTTGTTTTTGTTTTTGTTTTTGTTTTTGTTTTTGTTTTTGTTTTTGTTTTTGTTTTTGTTTTTGTTTTCTTCTAGGACATTCTTAAAATTAAAAAAGAAAAAAAAAAGAAACACACAGTGGTCAGCTTTCCAGAGAGCCTAATAAAGCTTGCTTTTGAATAATTGATGACAATGACTGGTATCAAAGCTTGTCAAAATTACAGCCTCCATTTCAGGCTTGGTGAACCTTCAGATAATTTAAAATAATATCAGACTTCGCAACTACAGTTTAATTATGCTACTAATATTAACATAAATTTACTGCTTTATCAGTATAGATTTGTCGGTCTTCGAAGTAAAATTAATATGTTTATACTTTCCTTCCATTCTGTTTGTTTCAATAAATTCCATAATGTGAGCCTAATCAACCATCAGGCATTCAGCTCAACTGCATTTAATTTCTTCAGTAGAGCAAGCACCCTATGATAGCTGATGGGCCAAACCAGACATTTTATTTGTTTGCATTCTGAATGCACAAAGGATAAATAATTATAAACTCAGCACAGTGTGAAATGTCTAACAAAAAGTGTTGTTTCCCAAAGAATATTGGGAGGGGTGGTATAATAACCTTACAAGTTTATTCCAAGAACTAGATTTTTTTTTTGTGTACTATAAAAGCATGAAGATTTGGAAGTGAAAGCTGTAAGAATTGTTCTGTATTTATTTCCTTTTTCCTTCTACATGGCTAACAGAACATACTTAGATATGATGAATATGTCTTGAGAATTATATAAATACAACCAGGATAAGACAAAACAAGTTTTTGTGAAACAAGGTTCAGTTTATTTTCCTTAAGCTGCTCTGCATACTAGTACAACATTTCTGTAATGGTTTCTGCAATGAAATCTATGCAAAACACTTTTTATTTTAAGACAGATGTATCAGCTAATTTAGTCTGTTCATCTTTATAGCTTTTAATAATTTTATAGACATCTGCCTATTCTAACTTTTAGAAATTTACTGTAGACTCTTCTGACATTTGGGTATCTGATGTTCACAATAGGACCTGGTGCTGCTTTTAGTGAAAGATTCTTTTGATATTCCATTCCATTTATGCCATTTTAGGATCTTCACTGACTCATTGCTTTCTGTTAGAAAAGCACTGAATCACTTTTATACTATCCAAAAATAAACCCACTAAGATCACCCTAATCAGCCAATGGATTCATCAGCACTGAGTAAGTACTTAGGAAAGCAAGACCTTTCCAATAAGGTAAGGACTTTGCTGTAAATCTTGTGCCTAGCAACACTAAGGAGTTTTAAACAGCAGATACCCGATAGAAGTACACAAGTACAGGTCACATAACGAAAAGCAGGATGGGTTTGTTTCATTCAGTCTTGCTGTGGTAAGACTGTATTCTACAGAGTATTTTGCTTGTTGAGATACCTTTGGAGGTAGCCAGCTTCCCTTTGCTTGTGAGTCACTTATTTTCTCTGAGGCTGCTATCTTTACATATGGGTTGAGTTGGACAAAGCAGATACTCTGAGACTGGTAGGCAAAGGTTTGACAAGAACTTTTTCTTAATTTTCCCCTCAGGATTAAAGACTTAAGTGCACATTAATGTACCTCAGCTTACAATAAAATAGATGAATGTATAGTGCACTAATTAGTCCATGATAAATATGCATATATATACTCTGTCCTCTGGGTAAAGGCAATGTCACTATCACTGTAGTTGATCTGCTTCACATTTTCTATGGTACTAGAATATGAGCACAGACTGTTACTGTCAAGTTGTCAATGTGCTGTCAATTAACATCCTTGCTTTCCCTAGGGATCAAGGGCAATGCATGTTTGGAACCTGTGATCATACTGACACTAGGTTAAAAGCAGCTGAGAGCTGCTTTAACCTTGACCAGGCAGGCCTGGGCAGTACGCCGTCAGCAGCCTGCTCTCAGAGATGTTCTGTTCTCAGCTGGTGCTGACTAGCACTTGGCTACAGTAGAGGATCTTCTGAATTTTCAAACCTGAAGGATATAGGGCTATTTTGACATTATATTGCTTCAAAACTTTTTGTTTATTTACTCAGCAGACTGATACAATCCAGTTTAGTTCCTACAGATGACTGCCTGCTGAAATGCAAAATAAGAAGTTGTGGGGCAGTCAAGAGCCTTACATTGGTGTGGCAGTATTTGCTACTGACTCATCTTCTCCAGGAAGTTCATTAGCTGAGTCCTGTTTCTGACTTTGAGGATAAGTTCATTTTATTTATTTACAGTTGTAGCTATCTAAAAGACCAAATTTTGTCCCTGTTCAGATCAGTGAAAGTTTTACCATTAGTTTAAAGGTATCAGGATTTGGTGCTGTGCAAATTATCCAAAAACTCTGGAGCTTTGTGTGTGGTGGGGGTGAGAAGCGGGAGAAGGAGAATTCTTGCATAACAAAAATTTGGTAGCTTTAAAAATACCAGAGCAAAAAAAGTACTGTGTGTGCTTGTCTTTACTTTTCTGATTGTCCAAAGAAACAGACCAAACCCTTCACCAGTCACCCCAGTGCAGTCACATAAACCCCATACAACCTTCATTGTCACCTTCCAAAGTTGAATCTTAACAACTGTCACAAAGTGTATTGTTCTTGGTAAAATTCCAGTCAATTTCAGCAAAGTGGTTTCTTTATTTATTCTTTTAAATTATTTAAATACTAGTCTCTGCATTTTTCTGTCATGGGTGTGGAAGGTTTGCATTGGGCGAATTAACAATGAACAACATGTACTGTATTTGTCCTAATATAATATTTATACTATGTGACAGAACTTGTCCCTATAATTTCTAAAGTTTGTGCCAGCAGTTGAAATAGTATGTATGTATCTGTGTGCATGTACATATATATTTTTAGTTCAATCTGGTGCTTTTTGCATGGAAAATTACTTATATATGTTTATACAGAATAAAATAAGCAGAATGTATGTCTTCTCTTCCCTTTAAAAGGGCCTACAGCACGAAAGATACCGTAATGGATGACGTTTGTGCTTTGCAAGATGCAGAATAAAGTAAACCCTTAATTGTCTTTGTAGATCCACACATTTTTAAAATGTTTTTACAAAACCGGATCATCATCTATTCTGTACACATTCAGAGAATTAAGACAAAAATAACCCCTTAATTACACTTTCACTGAATCTTTTATGGTGTATTTATAAACTGCAGGGGGGATGAGGTGTCTCTGTATCTTCTATTCTCTGCATAAAAGCTGCTAGAAATGTCCTGTATTATTAGCCACTCTAGCACTGCATTTACGCTGTAATTTATTTTCAGCTGAGAGAAGGCAGATGATATAAGATGATATTTTCAATTTGCCAGTCTTACCGGTCAATTTCACAGTGGGAGAAAAACTTCCCTTACTTTCTGGTATCAGCTTCAAGGCTTTATGATGAAAAAAATGTGTTTAATATAGCTAGAGCCCTGTGCATTATATTCATGTTACATTTGTTTAGCTCCTTGATGTGAAGTGTGATTAGGACCTGATGTTCTTGTGAATGACAACTTTGTTGCTTTGCTGGAGAGGTGTAAAATATCATTCATTCTGGATTAATGTCCTCTGTGGCATCTGTGTAGACTTCTATACTTAAGATAACCTTATCATAGAGTCATAGAATGGTTTGGGTTGGAAGGGACTTTAAAGATGATCTAGTTCCAAGCCCTTTGCCATGGGCAGAAACACTTTGCACTAGGCAGGTTACTCAAAGCCCCATCTGACCTGGCTTTCAACTGTAAACATAGATTAACAGAGAGAAGTTATGATGAACAGCTAGAGTCACATTCTGTTGCTGAGGAGGAAAAAACTCTGGAAAACTGTTGATCTCATTACTGCCTTGCAGGTGTAGGATGGCCATGGCTGAGCATGAAGAGCTACATCTTATGTTTGTTTTGTTGTGCTTTGCACTGGCATTCCATGGTTCTTGGCTGTTATTTTGGTTGAAGCAGATCAAACAGAGAATGATAAACTTCCTAGGGATCATAGCTCTCAGACTGCAGATATGGAAAAAAACCAAACCTGTAAGACTGTTCTGAAATGTTCACAAGACATATGCTCAACTAAAGTAGCATGCATGGATATGAAAACTTATTTTTACTTTGCTGCTTCTTGCGTCAAAAAACAATGTGCAGTCTACTTTAGAAGAGTGAAAAGTCTTTGAATTTAAAGATTGTTTTTTGGGAGAAAGTGTTATTAGAAGGAGGAGTAAACTAAAACTTCCCATAGGATTTCTTGATGTAAATGCTTTGAGTTAAAATCTTGCAATACTCTGTCTGGTCGGTAGGAGAATGGTGACATTAACACAGATGAAGGAGCACAGAAGTAACGATAATACTCCTTGGCTAAGATTAGGGCTGTATTTAACTCTGCTTTGCATATACTTGCCTTATGACAGTTTTTCAGCTTGCTATCTCAATTAGCTACATGTGTAATTTGGTATTCTTAGCTGAGTACTTTAAGAATTTAGTGAGAAAACTATTTGCAGTCTTATGAACTCCAAACCATTATTTTATCAGTGTTTGAATAGACTTCTCTTCTGAAAAGGTGGATTTGGGTCCAGATTTCTTCAGAATAATCTGGTCATAGCCATTATTGATTTGTTTTAAGAAATAGTCTTTATACTCATAAGTGCTCAAATTTTCAAAATCAATTCATTGATGAAAACATGGATTACTTTATTAATAAATTCTTAGAAATATGCTTCACATTTTTTTAAGAAACATGTGATGAAGGCTTAAAGTGAAGAGTATTCATATATACTTAAATTTTTCAGATATACTTAAATTACCATAATAGCTGCTGCATTCTGTGTGTACTAGTAGAAGCATATGCAATCCTGCAATTCATCATGCACATATACAGCTTCACACATTTAAGTGATTGTATCTGCTACAGTGGGATCATTAGAAGAGTCAGACTATTTGGCTTCTGTAAAAGACTTGCAAAGACTTTGATCGGCCCTCAATGAAGCCTTCATAGTGTGATTCTTATTGAAATTAGTATACATTTTGCTTTCGTCATAGATTAGATTAAAAAAAATACAGCCTGGGATGAAACTTTTTGAGATCCCAAGGAATTATAATGGTCTACAATCTTGCCCTGAAATCTGCACTGCAGCAGAAATGATACTGTATTTACTCTGACATAGTCCTGAACAGAAGCATGCAAGCATAGAATTACAGTGAGGAGGCTGCTAAGGCCTTAAATGCACTTAGAGTATTGGAGGAGGTGGAGGGGAAGGGCAGGTAATGTCCTCAATTCAGTAGTACTGATCCCAAGCATGGACATCCGTTGAGCCAGACTTCAGTTTCTTATGTATTCTCAGCTATTTGTCTACACTATTTAGCCATATTAATAACTTATGTTGCCTAGTACTGCAGTACAGTGATTCATATTTCCCCTTCTTTATAGATACATTCCACTTGACCTGAATTAAATGATCCTGAGTTTAACCACATCAAAATTTTCAATACTCATGTCAATCAAATCTGTATGGAATTAAGCTAGCTCCATTTTTTATATTCTCAATGAAGCAACAATATTGCTCTCCATGTGTGATTTTTGTTATGTACAAATGTTCATGCATTTCTAGGCAGATTAAATGAATTCCGAAGTCATTACAGAGATTAGGCTAAAAAGAAACTTGAATCCCACTACATCGTGGTACTGAAGAAAGGTTTGCACAGGATGAGAGGAAGAACAGAGTAAGTAGGGTTGTAACTGGGTTGATAAATAAGATGTCATTCTAATGGAAAAATTAATATTCTAGTGACAGACTCTCAGTGGGATGCTTACCATATGTGAGGAAAGCATTAGTCATAGTTCAGATGCTTTTTTTTTTTGTTCTGATCAAGGATGATATTGGTGGAGACAGGAGACGGAGCATTGCACAGAGCTAGTACATTTGGTGTTGTCTTAAGTGTTTAAAACATGGGGCTACACTCAACTCCTAAACTCCCTCTGTAAAGAAACCCTTTTTCAAAATAAACATAATGAAGAATAACTAAAAGTATTTATATTTTCTTAAGGATCTAAAGAGAGACTAGATTTTGGTCTGGCTGGTTTAATGTTTTACAATTGCCTGAATCAAAAGGAAATAGTAAATAGTAACTGCACAGGGGCATAGTCCTGACAGCATGTGCATTTCCTAAATTCAAAGAATGGTGTAGTGCAATCTATGCATTGTGTAATCTATGCTTCAGAGGTTAAAGGGAGGATTTCAATGATCGTATCCCTCACAAGGATGTGGACAATTAAGTAATTTATTCAGTATTTTGTATAGTTTAATATAATTTTAATGCCAGTCCCATCTCAGGCCCTGTGTTGGCAGAATATGTTAGACCTTTATTTATGAAATTTTTGCAAAAGGACAGTAAAATATGGTAAGATTCCCCACATTATATGGTCTTAGATGAAATATGTCTAGAAAAGACATTGAGAAATCATATAGTCTATTCCTTTTCTCTAGAGCAAATTGAGCTCTTCTTATAGAATTCGTGACAGAAATTTGGTCTGTTCTGTAAAAATCTGTGGCTACAGAGAATCACGAGCTTGCCTTGTACTTCTCTATTTTCCTGTTACTAAGTTTTTTTATGTTGCCTGGTTTTAAACACAGTCTATCCCCCTTCTTGTATTTGAAACACATTCTCACATTCTTTCCTCTCTATCTAAGCAGGACATGAAGATTTCTTAATTTCTATTAATAAATTTGAAGTCTTGTCTCCTCTCATTCTTTCCTGTCTAGACTAGAGAAAACCCAGTGCACTCGGTCTTCCCATGTGTCATGCATTGTCTCTTCTTAGGATTCCAGTGCTTACATCCATTTGATTTTTTTATTTTTTTGAAGTCTGATTCTCCAAATGAGACGTTACTGTGAAAAGCCGTCTGGATTTAGCTGGCTGTGTTTAGTGTTCCAATAAAGATCAGCTTAAAATTACATTTAGTGGGGTATATTCTGCAGCTGCGGCAATGATTAATGAAGAAAATGTGTCTGAAGTAGCTGTATCCTTTATTGGATTCTTTTTCACATTTTAGACTATTTTGTTCCTTCTACTGTTTTGAAATCTCCATTTTTAAAAAAAAAATGAAAGTGTGAATGTTTGATTTCAGATATTCTATTCATATATTCTGAGTTTTTGACAAAACATTTTGCTTTTATTTCTGTATAAAAGGGCCTATTGATATGCTACTCTAAACATTATGAACTCCTTGTTCTTTGTATTAAAAAAATAATTCCTTTTTGTCCCTTTTAAGCTCTCATAATCTCATACTTTTCTTCCCAAATAGACGGAAGCATTTTTGCTGTGTAATATCTCCCCAGCCAGAGTATTTGATATTAAGGATTGATTTGATAGGTCTTCCCCAATGCTTCAGAGCCAATACAGCTGTTTAGCTTGCATACTTTTTTCATAGAATCTTCTTGTTGGAATGTACTTACTTTTTCCTGGGTTTGATCTTAATGAGCAAGTATGTGAGATTGCCTGGGGAAGCCAAATACAAATGTGCTGAAGTTTTTGACACATAATCATACATCAAAGGAGGTAAACACTCCCTTCCCCCACCAAATCTTTAAAATAGCTTACAGACAGATCTCACTGCAAAAGTTAGCACGTCATAAAAGTTAGGATTTCTGGATAGTTCTGGCAACAAGCAGAAACAGTGAAATTGAGTGAATGTTTAGATGCCTGGTAACTTCAGTAAATTTTCATAAAATGCAAAACTATTTTCTACAGTGTCATAATTCAGGGCATACCTGAATTCAGGTTCAGGGTATAACCCTATCTTGATGGCAGTGCTTTAACAGAGTAGAGACCTTTTTATTCATTTTAACTTGGGCAAAATTCATAATAGAATCTATAAACCACATTCAGCCAGAACAAGTGGCAACAGCACTATGTCAGGAATTAATTCAGCCTGTTGCATTTGTAGGTCTGTTGGCATTGCCCTCTGGAGAGTGTTCAAAAGACAGGTTTTCCCAAGAGCTAACTACAGCCCAGCTCTTTGCACTTTTCTTACAACAAAACAGTGAGAAAGAAATAAAATGTCCTTCACATTCAGGGCCCAGCAGGTCAGTATGTTTTGTTTTGGCATTGTCTTTACCTGTTTTGAAGTCAGCCAAGCAGTCTGTGCTTTCACCTCTGAATACTTCGTTACTTCCAAAGAAAACTTTCACAAGTTCATGGAAAACATATTTCAGGGGCAGGGGACAGTTGTTTTTGTTATGAGCAGCATTTCAGAAATGGCAAGTTTTTGGAAGGCAGAAATTACATTTTCTTCCTTCCTTGATTTCTAATCTTTGTTTCAGTCACCCTGGAATTAAAGAAATATTGGAAATGTTAACAGGCTGGAACAGGATGAGTGAGAGCAGTATACATTTCACTCCTTGCCTGTGTTATTTTACACTTCAGCTTTCTTAGATTCCTCAGCAGGTAATGATCAAGGTGTCAAATTCTGGAGTTTATGTGGATGACAGAACTAATGCAACGGGTACCCAATAGATAGATAATACTCAAGAAATTCCTCCTCTTCACAGTAAATCAGTTTTATTTATCTTGATTGGTAGCACATTATATTCTAGTGTCAAAGACAGTCTCTGTTCTGAAGAGATATTTCTTACTAAATGGTGTATTATATTATCAAAATGACTTTGTGATTTAAAACAAAACCCCAATTCAGGTAGTGCAATACTTAACCACTAATCAGGTACTATAAATTATGTTGTTTGTTTGTTGTTGGCATTTTTGGGTTTTTTCTTTTTTTGGTTGTGTTTTGTTGTATGTTTGTTTTTGTTGTTGTTTTGTTTTGTTTTTTTTACCAATAGCTAATGCCATAAAATAGAGGTACTTCTGATCGTATGTGCTTATAGAGTTTTTTATCCCTTTTGTTAACTTTGAAGAGTCAGATTCTATTGATCAACAGAAAGAATAGAATGAAAATAATAGTAAAAGTAATTTTTTTTTCCACCAGAATTTTAATAAAATAGTTGGTTGGTTGGGGTTTTTTTTGTTGTTTTTTTTTTTTTTTTCAACCCACAGCTCTAGGTAATTGGAAGTAGCTTCCATTTAGAAGCATGTATGTGTTCAGAGAATAAAGCAACAGCCCAGTTCTTACAAAGGCAATATATACTCTCTAGCCTATGTCAGAAAGGGATAATATGAGACAAGTTCTGCTGAGATCTTTCAGATGAGGAAGGGACACTCATAATTAGTTTTACAAGAAACACTGTAGAAAAGGAGCCTATTGTATCTAATGAAGTGAAATTTGTCTATCGGATTTAGTAGCACTGGTAGAAGCAGTCTGTTGCTCAATCTAAAGTCTTTGTGAGTGCTTAAATAAACTAGATGACCATACATTCTCTTTTCCATGTCTACACTGAGTTGTTTTTGTAACCTTTTAAATTTCCATTGTCATTGTGATAATTATCATATTGGATGTTCCTTACAAATGCTATAGGCTGTCCAGTCAAACGTGCAGTTTTAACTTGCTATATCTGCTAAACACATTGGCTGATTTGATCCAAAGTTTAAGAACTTCTTGATTCAAGATATGTGCTATTCAAATTACTATAAGTTCTAAAAAAGATAAAAGCTTTAATAGGAATACCTTTAGAACTGGGACAAGATAGTTCTTTTGAAAGCAGCTTGTGCCCTAGAGGGAAGGTGTAAAGGGTTGTACACACCAGTTGGATCTGAAGACTAAAGAGAGGCTGCAAGAAGGTGAAGCCACTAAAACCCTTTAAGAGTTATTTTAATTTTTTTAGTGGGACATCTCAACTCTTAACAGGTCAGGGGCCTGTGTAGTTATGCACAAGACATGAGTTTTGCAGTCTTCAAGAAATGCAGTCTAAACAACTAGACAGAGCAGATAAATGAAACCATCAGATGGAAGGAAGTGTAGAAAGAGAACAAGGAATAGAAACAGCTGCATATTTTAACATAAATGAACTGAATTCACAGTTCTTGACATACCGCTGTCTATGACTGCAACAGCACTGCATGTTCGATGTCGGTAATTAGTTAACATCTCTTCAGCCACCAAACAGAAGTTCACATGGCATCCTTTGCTGAATAATTTAATTTAGTATTACTTTTTAAAATGTTCCTTTATCCCCAGTGTCAACACAAGTTGTTGACTTTTGAATGTGAAAAGTAACGATTGTGGAAATTTTTAGCACTAGCTTTTGACTTACCTGAAAAAAGTCAGCTTGTGTTCATGAAGGGAAACTGACTGTCTATTTCCAGCTGATTTTGCAGTTCTGCTTTCAGTGTAGTAAGATATCATTATAGGATACTGGACTCATGACACAGTTAAAGGTTACTTAAAAAAACTCCTGAACCACTGATAATACTTTATTATTGAATGTACCATTATTTAAGTGACCAAAGAACTGTAAATCATTGTCTGATAAAAAGGAACACACTACAATGACAGATATTTTAGTGTTGAGACAATGTGTCGCAACAGTATGCAATAACCAAACTTCAGAAGAAGTTCTTGCCCTCAGTCACTTTCTGAGATACAGAATACTATTCTAATAGAAAAAAGACTGGATAAGCACACTGTTTCATAAGCAAACCATGCTTACATATATAATCTAGTTTTTACCTGTATGTAGCCTTATATTATTGAATATTTAACCACAATAGTGTCAGAGAAAAATGGCATTAGACTTGCTTTGGAACTGCCTTTTTTCCCCCTCTCTCTCCTGACTAGAGAGGGACATCTCACTGCCTAAACTGGAGCATCCGGCTTAGGCCAGATGCCTAAATTCTAGGTGTCAAAAGATTGGTCAAATGAATCCCTCACTTAAACTTTATAGGTAAAATGTAAGGGTATCAGGAAGTATCTTCAGCTGAGCTCATAAACTGAGTTTAACTTTAATGAAGCAAAAAGTATCAAATCCTGTGATTGCTTTATCTATATATTCAATCTGTAGCAAAATCTGAGTAAGTACTCCAATGACTTTTGGTTTATTAGGCTTTTCCTTGAAACTATGAAGAATATAAACCTACCTAGGAAGTCGATATTCCTGTTTAATTTCAAGAACAGTTTCTGTTTGGTCAGTTGGTTTTGCAGCTTTGCAGCGGGCAGGATTCCAAGGACACCAGCCTTCTGTTACCCTGATTGTAAGTCAATTGTCAATAGGAATATAATGTATTTTCTAGGCTTAATTCTTAATATGTTTTTATGACACATTCTCTCGGAACTTCTCTTCAACCTTGCACTGTATTTATAAAAGTCCTTATACTTCTTCCCATTTTACTAAGCATCCATGACTTCATCCTGTATATAAAGGAAAATAATTGGCCTTCTTGCTTTAGTTTTCTTTGCAAGCTGTTATGAATAATCGTTCCATCTTGGTGTTTAAACCAACATTTGCTTGTTGATTGATTAGTAACCTGTTTAATATCTCTTCATCATGCCAACAGCTACAGTCTTGATCTTAAGTCTTATTTCTCTTCCCCCTTTCCTGGAGCCTGCATAATATTTTCAGACTTCTAAAGCAGGCAGTTCATCAGCAAAGTGTTGGCTCAATCTACTTCAGTTCACCCCATTCTGAAAATGACATAATGAAGCCATTGCTTTTTCCGTGGTCATATTAAAGAATATCAAGGATAGGGAATCTTTCCTCATTATTTTCATACTGCTATTAAAGGAAACAAATTTTTACTTTCTCACACACCAATTTTTATAAACTAGCAGTGTTGCTGTCTTATTATATAGTAATGTATCTTTAATAATCTGCCATGATCCATGATATAAGCACTGCTTCACAACATATTAATTTGTTTTCTTCCTCCTGAAAAACTGTCCCCACTACATTTGTTCAAGTTTTCTACAAAACATTATCACATANGGGGGGAGGAGGGGGCAGGCGGGGCAAGGCTATTATATAATAAACGTTGCCTCCAAACTTGGGAGGGTCCAAAACATTGATGTGAATGACGTAATTGTCATCTGGTTTTTTTCTGATGCTTGCTTGAACATTTCTTAACAGTTAGGCTTTTCATAAAATAACCAGTCTAAATTTCTAAAGTGGGGGAGAGAATCTTTCCTGTGTTGTTTGATCTATGAAAGAGAAAAGTGTCCATAGGCTGACCACCTAGGAGAGAAAAAAACAACATGTCCCATCCATCACGTTCATGCAATTTCTTGAGAGATCCTCTATAAAATACCAAGCGAAAGTCAGCTTTCATGTTTACAATATCAAGGGCAGAGAAAATATGGACTTTCAGGGCTTCTAAAATTTCATAGACTTTTAATTAGGACACATACAAGAATGTGGCAATTCCATCAGAAATTTAACTCCATAAGTAGAAGCCAGGATGGGAAAGTAAAGCCCCATTTCTGCAATTGTTTCTTCACTCAGAAATCCTTATACCTGTGCCAAGATTCATGGAGGTCATTGAGGTTCTGTGTGTATTGAACAACAATGGTCTCAAGCTCTACAGGCTACTTGGATTCAGAAGTTTAGAGGAAAATTATGTATGTGTGCATTTCTTGTTCATTTGAGTTGAAAAACTAAACATAAAGCAAATTCTTTCTAATTCTGAATCAAGTCAAACTTTACTATTATTACCTTTATCTCTGAGACTATAGTGTAACACAACTTTTTGTTATACTTCACACTGAAATATATCTACTTAATACACAGGAGTAGTTACATGGTTTCAAAATGAGTAGAGATAACCTCATTTTACAGAAATCATACTGTATTAGTTCCATTTTGTGCAAGATGGCAAATGGTAATATTTATTAATTAAAATGCATCAATGTCAAATAATATTTCTGTTAAATTTTATGGAAGTAATTTCGTCAAATATATTTATAACTGAGATGTATGCAAACTAACAACTATGATTTGCAAGCTCCTTGTTCTGAAAGTGTTATAAACCTTACTGACAGGTTCTAAGCTTTAATAAAGTCATCAGTACTAAGCAATGAATAACATTCAACTCAAACACCATTGAGAGATCCAGGCTTGTAACATTATTTGTATATAGAAAACAGAATGACTGACTGAAGAGCCATTTTCTGCCTGAATATAGTACATACATGTGTTGCTGAGTGATGATTGTTGACTTCAGTAGGACAATCTGCATGCTTCAGGTGGGACATAAACTTGGTGTACCAAGTTTCTAGGATGCCACAAAAAACTAAGAGGTGAATGAGTATTTGAAGGTTAAACACTGATGTAACAGCTAAATATGCACATCTCTGGGTAAGAGAAATACATACATGAAATACACAGCTCCTCTTAAACCTCACCCGTTACTTTTTACCACCAGTATTTTTTTTCACAGTCTCAATTTTTTTCACATTTGCTTTTGGCCCAGAAATACAATATAAAAACCTTTTAAAAAGCTTACCTATCCTTTATCCTTTCTTGCTGCATGAGTATTGAGAGTGGAGGGCCCACTCCTGCATGTGTTTGGCTTTGGCTTTGCTAGAAATTTCCCCTGTTTTTCCAGACCCTTCTTTCCCCACCCCCACTCCCTTATGTTATCAAATTTGTTGTTATTTTGTTGGAATTTATTTTGTATGCCAGCTTCCTATATGGATTTCTTCAGAAGGGCACCTGGTTTGAGTCAAATTACCATAATTATGCAGAAGGCTTCTGATTTCCTGGAATAGCTAAAAGATTATTATGCTAAGCAATAAATCTTCAGGTTGTGAATAATTTGAGTTTCTGCATTGGTTAGAGATATTAATTATTTTAATCAGTGAATTATAAGAAACATTTGACTGAATTGATCTAAAATTACATTTAAGTGTCTTCTGCAAGGACATAGGGACATATCTCAAGATTACTTTGATAGATTTATTTTTTTGGGAGATGCAAATAACAAGTGGTCATATCTTTAGTCAATGTTTCAGTTTTGTTTGTTTTTTTTTTTTTCTAGATGTGAAAATAAATTATGTAGATAAATAAAGGCAAAGTGCTCAGATGACAAAGCAGAGTGAAAAAGATAAAATATGGACAATTGCACGAGTGTATACAGTAGCTAAGAGGAGCGAGTAGCTTAAAGTGAATGAACTATTTACCAGAAGGGCACTGAGCACCTGCTTCTGTGTAGCATTAAATGCAGTTACAATATTGTTTGTGTAGCCATGAAAGAATTTAACCTCAAGAGTCACAAATGTACTCTAAACCTTTAGAGAGTATCACCTTCTGTTACCAGTCCTCAAAGTTCTACATCAGGAAGCCAGAGACAAAATAAGCCAAAAATAAATACCAGTCCTGAAGCACTTCAGCACTGGATCTTGAGCTTTGCCTGCTTCTGTACAGCAGAAGAAAGGTACAGTGATTATAGCACAAGCCTGGGACTCAGAATGTTTGAGGTTAAATTCCCAAACAGAGTAGGGATTCCTTACAAGACCTCAAGCAAGTCCTTTTATCTGTGTGCGCCTCACTGTCCTCCCATAAAAGGGGTACAATGATTTTCTTGCAATTTGTCTTTTCCACACAATATGCATTATAAGCTTTTCAGTGCAGGGTCTGCCCCTTTCCTGTGTGCACATTTGGCACAATGACACTCTTTTGTGAGACACGAGGCATGCACTTAAAGCCCAAAGATATAACAATGTTTTAGATGGAAAACCTTCATTGAACTTAGCAATAAGACTTCACAGAGTCTTACTAGGATTGGTCTTCCATGCAGTTTTCCCACATACATGAAAGTATGCGTGGAGGGGTCAGCACATCTGTGTTCTTTATTTCCTTTGAATTGCTTACCACCTGGTTTGACCATCAGGCTCTGGGCAAATATGACACTGTATATCAAGCTTGTCATTTTTAATGATAGACAGGAGTCAAAAGTTTTTTTTTAAGTGGCATGATGAAATGACAGATAGCGAGGAAGCAAGTTTGAGAAACGATGTATATCTGAAAATCTGATTGCTTCTTTCCATCAGTTATCAATTGGTATAAGGAAAGACACTGCCTCTTTCAATGATTCTTGCCTAACTGCATAGGTACTCTAATCAAGAAAAAATGAACACCACCTTCTTTGGCAAAGTTGTCATAAAAGCAGAATTATTGCTTACCCAAAGAGAGTTTGCAATGCCAGCAACATGAATCATGTTAAGAAAAAAATGATAGGTCAGCAAATTATTTCTGTCCACTGAGATGATTTCATGCTGACTCATTGATGATATTTTAACCACAGATTCACCTATTATTGGAGCACATTGAGTTACAAGATCAGACATAAAAAATATCCACCACCTTTTTTCTCTGATCTGATGGGAAGGAAAAACTTCTTTCGTTATATCATTCTGCTGTGGGTCAAATTCTCACAAAGTGTATGTTCAGCAATTTGCAAAATGGCAAGAAAGGTATTCTCAGGTACAGTTCTTGCACCAAATCTGAAACATCACTAACAATGTAAGAGCCTGTCTGGGACATAGATCACTCTTTTTGTGACATAGGTCCCATTCAGGTGGTCATATTTCACGGCACTGCAAGTTTGAAGCCAGATTTTGATTCTGTATTTTGTTGGTTTACCCAGGATATTTCATCTAAAAGGATATTGACTTTTAAAAGGTGCCAGCTGTTCCTCAACAGTTAAACCTGCCCAAGGGTATAAAACTTTCAGAATGGCAGCATATGAATATGCCATAGGTTTTGAAAAATAGCTGACTACGCTAGCACTATGTGCTGTTATTGTCAGCTCTTAGGGGCTGAACACCGTGAATCACTTCAGAATCATCATTGGCAGGGAGAAGGAATATCCCAGTAGAGAATTTACAGTTCCTCTGATATACATCAGGAATTTAATCTAAATTTAGTCAAGTAATTTCTGTTCCTTAATTTTATTTGTGTGTTAGTTACTCCATTCTCTGAGTATGCAATCTGCTTCTCTACTTACCTCCATTATCACAACATGGAGATTATGTATTGAAAGACAGTTTCTTCCTTTATGAGCTTTATTGTTCATTCCTAACTGTGAACCCAGTAGCATCCTCACATAATCTGTAACTAATTGTGCAAAACAGACAAGCACCGTATTCTATTATTCTTGTTTTAGTTATTATTATATGTAAATTGCATTTTTCATAGGAATAAAAGACCTCTCTAGTGAGGCAAAAGTATTTATTACTCTTACAATAAATATACTCTCCCTAAAAGTGAAGGTACATATATAGAAGTAATACAAATACAACAGACAGTGTAACATTGAGTATGTTTGTACTTATGTTCCTTTTTAATAAAGAAAGATTGTTTCTCGTGTTAATATTTGTTTTGTATCATGCATGTATGTCTATATGGCAGTGTCCTGAAACAGCATCGAAGGCCACTAGTTTGTATGTTAGTGTAACAGGTGTGCTTCTGGCACACAAAAAAATTCCACAGAAATCACAGAGTCCCAGAATCGTCCTGGTTGGAAGGGACCTCTGAGGTCACCGAGTCCAACCTTACACACAAAACCCACCTACAATCTCAGCCACTAGAGGGTGCCCTGAAGTGCCACATCTACACATTTCTTAAATACCTCTATGGATGGTGGCTCAACCACCTCCCTGGGCAGGCTGTTCCAGTGCTGCACCACTCTTGAGTAAAGTAATTCTTCCTAATACCTAGTCTGAACCTCCCCTGCTGCAACTTCAAACCATTTCCTCTAGTCTTGTTATTATTCATTTGGGGGAAGAGGCAACACCCACCTCTCTACAACCTCCTTTCCAATAGCTGTAGAGGGCAATGAGGTCTCCCCTCAGCCTCCGCTTCTCCAAACTAGGTATGCCCAGCTCCCTCAGCCTGTCATCATAGGACTTGTTTACTAGACCCCTCACCAGCTTGGTAGCTCTCCTCTGGACATACTTCAGCACCTCAAGGTCCTTCTTGTAGTGAGGGGCCCAGAACTGAACACAGTACTCAAGGTGAGGCCTTACCAGTGTGGAGGTACAGTGTGGAGTACAGAGGCACCATCACATCCCTACTCCTGCTAGGTTGTTCAGTCATCACTAGCTGCTCATGTAAATTCACGTTGTCAGTCTAGCAATGAAAGACATCTGTGCAGAGCAAAGAGACTGCTACCAAGGCTGGTACCATCTGGCCCTTTGCTCAAGAACCTATTGATCAGGCATACTAAAGTGAAAAACAGAAATGTTATTTATTTCTTCAACCATGCTTAAACTAAAACCTCAGTTATTCAGAACTGTGGCACTCATAACTTGTGGTCACGAAGTGGTGTCTGAAAAAAAAAGGTCAATATTACTTTGACATGTGCTCACAGAATTAATATTATAATTAATATGATTTTACATTTACTACTAGGTTAATAGCGTGGAGACAATGACAAAATCAGAAAGCAAAAAAGTTTATAATCTGAGAGCCTTGTGCTTTTAGAACGTTAAGATGCTGTAGTACTTCTATACTTTTCGCCTCTTTTCTGGTGCAGCTGTTATAGAATAGATTAGAGGTTGTACAAGTACATTTTCCATGCTCATGTCTAGAATGAGAAACCCGTACTGTGTGCTACAGTATGCGTGTGCCATCGCGTTTTTAAATGGAGATGTTCTGGTGTATGCATTCAGCCGTGTCAGTGGTCTGCTCAGTAGTTTCATTCCTTGAGGTTGAAATTGCGTGTCTGGTCTGGAGTACCAACATGGAATGTGGAGGTGGGTTCTCCAGCAGTTAACTCTTAGGCATGGTGTGTACTCAGTCATGCAGCATCCTGTCTAAACGCATTGCTAGTAAAGATACAACATGGACACTGTCCTGGAATTGTGATAGATTGCAGCAAAATGAACTCTGATCCTTCCTGCTTTGGACATCTCACCCAGTTATGTGGATGCATCTTCTATGATGTTTAAGTCTTCTGATGGCCGTTACTGGCTATTCTGAAACACTCCATGGCTGATAAGGGAGGGGTTAATGTGTCAGAGTCCATGATCAGGGGAGAATAAACAGCACAAAAAAGTAGCCATTTTCTAAAAATCCCTATAAACTCTTGAATTTAGCCCAATAAGACTGTTAATGCAGACAGTAGCTTAGAGCATTTAGAATTAAGCAGTATGAAAAATCATATTGAATCAATTAAAAGCTTGCCGTAAACAAAATAAGCTGCTGTAGAGCTAATATATTTGTGAGAAAAGTGACTACATTTAACATGCCTGAAATGAAATGGTGAAGGAAGTTCCAGCTCTAATATGTTTTTCAAAGTTTCATATGGTCAGGGCTAGTTGTTTAGATATTTAGTAGGAGAAAGTGTTTTGAGTGACATTTTGTGTAATAGATTTGTCAAAGTAAAGATGAAATGGCAATTACAGGATGAGAGAAACAAAAAAAGAGAAGGAGCAGGACAGCCAGGTACCAATCGCACAAAGGAACACATAAAAACTTGGTGACTGCATGACACAGCTCTTGCGACTGTATGCCTGGCTACTTCAGTGTTAAATATATGTTGGGAATTAATATCCTTGTTCCTAGAAAACTGTATCAGGATTATTTAGTGTACCATTTGCTTTCTTAAAAGAAGGAATTCTGACAATGACAGGTGAATAGAAGCTTACGTTTAGTGAAAATACTTCTACTGATTCATTTTCACTTCTGAAAAATGGACAGTTAAATATCTACTTGGGGGAAGTAAGATTCCTAATTTAATGGTGTGACATAAATAGCTTGCAAAATCTTGCACATCCTGAAAAGCTTTACTTTCCATCACCATCACTGCAGACAATACAAAGGTTCTTTTTCCTAGTATGGTTACTTCCATCCAGGAAAGAGAACAAGGCCTTGTTTTTATTCTTTGAATTGGTGGAGCTTGATAACCATTAGGGAGTTTACCACTCCAAACTTGTTGATAATGACTGGCTGTGTATGGCTACAGGAACCCTCCTTCCTGTAACATGATCCATCTGCAGACCAGCCCACAAACTTCTGTTGGCCCCTGCCTCTTTCTCCAGTTATCTGTCATAACCCCCTCATTTCTTTTTTCTGTTTCTTTTTTTCTGTTTCTTTTTTCGGTATATGACCTTTATCTTCCTCTTGTCATTCCAAGCTTATTCCAGCTGCCATTTTCTCTATTTTTTTTTCCCCTACATATCTTCCTCTAATCTTCCTCTCTGACATCTTCTGTTTTTCGTTTTCCTTCTCATGTATGTATGTGCTTAAAGGGATTCTTCACTAGCTTTATCACCATAAAAACCTGATGTGACTGCAGCTGGTACACAGTAGTATCTCTTTCCCCCAGTTATCTTAGATACTGCTGTGTGATAATTGAGGGTAGATGTTGAGTTTTCAGAGATCATTGTACCTCATGACAGGCTACTAAACTGGTGTTTCAGAAAGGACTTATAGATGCTTCTGTTTCTTTACGTGGTTGTCAAAGCTGCAGGATACTGGCAACTGCAGGACACTGGCAGGTATTCAGATGAAATTCAGGTGAGAGTGACTGGAGGAGTTAAGCACTTCCCATTAAGTACATTGGGATGGTTTTAGAGGGATCCTCCCAATTTTAAGCAAGGAAAAAAATTCTATTTAAAAATAAAATTAAAAAAGAAATCTTTACTTGTAACATAATTGTAGCAGTTTACCCATTCAGGGAGATTCAAAGAGAGGATCTGTGTTCTTAGGATTCCAGTAGCATTCAAAGTAATTATATGGTAAAACTTTTGGCATCTCTACATTGCAGCATCTTGGGATAGGTCTGCAAACTTCACTGTGTGTATCCATTAATTACATCGTGATCTTATCAAAAAGAAACAGGATGAGGACTTGTCTGTTAACCAAAGAAAAAGCACAGTATCAAACAAAATAGTTCCCTAAGAAGAAATGTGTTTGGCAATCCAAAGACCAGCATGGAGTGCATAGTAAACAGGACACACATTTCTCAGCAGCAGATTAACGTAAATGTACCTAGGCAACTTACATTTCTTTTTTTTTTTTTTTGTTACTGTAGCTTTGCAAACTATTATTCAGAAAATACCAACGCAATACTGCTGAAGATTGAACTAAATAAAGCATTTACTTTGGCTGCTTGTAAATAAATGTTGTGAGATTTCCCCAATGCATTTTCAGAGTTTATTTCTAGAAAGTGTTTGGGGTTTGTTTTGTTTGTTTTTACTGATTAATGTTAGTACTGGGATTGGAGATGCTAGTTTATTGTCATAGAAAAATACCTTAAGCACCTTGCAGTCTGGGGGCTGCACTGGTGAATTCGAGTTTAGGAGTCTTGGGATTTTTTTAATCATTAATCTGCTGTTGGGCTTTGATGAGTCATTTCTGTTTTCTACGTTGTGCCTGGTTTTCCTAATTAGAGGGAAAGAGAGCTGTCTTCTTCTAGGTGTTAATATACTACGTATTATCTACAGGGCAATGTTCATCTTGGTTCTGACCTTGGTGCAATAAAATAAAAAATGATCAATTAATCAGTCTGTTTACCAGTTAACTAAAGAAGAGAATGACCAACCAATGCTGTTCTGTTTAGTCATTATTATGCTGTAAAACTTGACAGATCATTGCTGTTCTGATTTGTTAGATGCTCAAACTTTGAATTGCAGCTTATTGGACCATCCTGACTTCTGTTGTTTATAAGTTCATCATTCTAATGGCAAATGATGTATATAATATAGATACTTCTGTAGTGTCTTCAACTTAAAATAAACATGCAGAGAAGGGAAATGGGGAGACCAGACAGGAGAATGTTATTTTACAATTTGTGAGTTGAGACAGAAAGCCCACAGACCTTAGCTAGTGTAGTAATTGAGTTCAAATGTTGAGAAAATAGTCTAATATTATGTCTTTTCATGCTGCATCTCCGTAAAAATACCATCATTATTATAGTAATCATAAAAATAAATGCCGTGTTGCCATTGTTTAGTAGACTCTACTGTCTGCAAGAACTAGGCAATACCACACATTTCATCTGAGGTAGAATTCTTTGCACAGTGAATATAAGCATTTCCATTAAGGCTGAAGATGAGCTACTGTGAACTCCATTGTAAAATATAGATTACAGTTTATGCTAAATTCTTCCATCTTTACGCTTTATTGTTTTCCATTTTTCAGAATCTGACAGATGTGCATCAGGGCAGAGTGCCCTATAAAAATTCCTGCTTCAAGAATTGTTGATGGAATTGTTCAGTTCTGCCTGCACAGTTTCAAATACATTTATTTTCTAGCTGATTTTAAGACAAGACCACAAAGACCTAAGGCAAGTGCAGTAGAAAGCAAACTTGGTCTATGTCCTACCTGGCTGGTGACTGGTATCTAATTGTACAGAAGAAAGTGAGAAATACTTTCTTAAAGCCTTAGGTTATAGTTTTAATTTATCAGTATGTAATTTCTGTATTAGGTAGACCCTGCAGGAATATGTTAGGATGTAAGTTTGTCCTTGGAACATGCACAGCAGTTGGTCAGGAGATCTGATTGGTATAAGTCACCTCAGTTTGAATCCACTGAGGACTAGCTCTATGGAGACATGTAAGTGACGGCCATGGAGTTCAAGGTGCACATATCATAAAATCATAGAATCATAGAATGGTTAGAGTTGGAAGGGGCCTTAAACGTCACTGAGTTCCAACCCCCCTGCCATGGCCAGGGACACCTCCCACTAGACCAGGTTGCTCAAAGCCCCCTCCTGCCTGGTCTTGAACATCTCCAGGGATGGGGCTTCCACAACTTCTGTGGGCAACCTGTTCCAGTGTCTCACCACCCTCACAGTACAGAATTTCTTTCAAGTATCTAATCTAAATCTCCCCTCTTTTAGTTTAAAACTATTACGTCTCATCCTATTACTACCCTCCCTGATAAAGTCTCTCCCCACCTCTCCTGTAGGCCCTGTACTGACCCCTGGGGACACTCGTCACTGGCTTCCACAAAATGTAGAAGACAGAGAATATAAGAAACCTGAGATAGACACCCCTGCAGTGCCCATCTTCCTTGCTTCTCATTTTGGTAGAAAGTTTGAATATTCATTCTTTCTTTCAGGCCAGCATTGAGTTATCAAGGAAAGGGAAAACAGAGAGAGCACACCAGCAGTAAAATTCGATGGAATGTACCATTTTATTCATTATAGCATGATGATGGTAGAGGCTGGAAAGCAATACTGAAAATAAGTACATGCTAAAGCAATTCTTAAGTGGCAGAGCTCTACTTCATGCCAGAGTTTTAACTAACTGATGCCATGTATCCAGTCAGTGCTGGTTCTTATTTGACCCAAAGCTCTTTAGGAAAGTACCGCCTCCCACAGTTAGGTAAAATACTGTTTTTCTCAACTTGGGAACCTTTCCATATCCTTTCCAACCCAGCTGCATGTTCAAGTAAGTGTTGGAGCTTCCAGCTGTTCCTCTGATTCCATTATAGTATCATACATTTAATTTTTCAGTGATCTACGCAATTGTATATGATACCTGGATCTACTATGCATTCTGAATTCATTTGGGTGTTAAAATATGGCAGGGAAAATCCTGTTCACACAGTAAGCAAGACCTGATATATCTTTAAATAGTTCTTTGTATATCCAATAGCATTATTTGATGAAAAGCTATCCTGACACAATATTTCAAATCTTTTTGGTGGACATACCTCTGAACATTTTTCACTGATGATCTGTGTCCTAATTAGTTAAACCTTATTGGCATAAGCTTCTTTACTTCGATGAAATGTCTTTTAGACATGAAAAGGAGTCCATGGATTCAATCATCAAGTATTTTCAGACTACAGGCTGAAAACCACTTTTCAACCTATTTGTTTGAATTTTAAAAAGTATGTGGAAAATAAATTTGTGATTAGATTAAGGATAAGGTATTTTGAGTGTTTCCTTTCAGTGACTGTTACTATTATCACTGATCATACTAGGTGGAAGCAAGACTGGAGCTAACACTCGTGATCATGAAGGACCTCACCCTCATGAGTGGGAAAATAGCTGTTTTGTCTATAGTCTAGGCAACCAGGACAGCTGTTTCTCATTAAGGAGGAGGGAAAGCTATGGAAGATGGTCACTCTTTTGTCTGTTGGGGCAATACAATAAGCCACAAATGGTTTGGTGTGCCCTCCAAAACTCTGGGATGCATTTTCACAACCTTCTGCTGGAGCAGCACCAGGAATTGATGGAAGTTCTGACTGAGCCTCTAAATGCCTAAGGAAGGTGAATCTCAGCTCTTACTCTTTTCTTTCTGATTGTGAGGCATAAGTTGTAGTTCAGGCAGGCAAAACTGGCTTCGACTTGCAATATTTTCCATTTGTGCAATGATTGTGATTTAGGATGGAACAGTGAAAAATTATTTTCTTCATTCTATTTCCCTTCTTCTATTACAGAAATCTTACTGGCAGGCAAGATTTCATATCTGTGTCTTAACTACTGTCTTCTTTTATACGGTAGGTTATCAAGATGGACCACAGATTCTCAGAACTGTGAATTGCACTCAGTTATCTTCATTTCTTCCCTTTAGAAATATTGTAACCAGGAAATATTTAAGGATTCTCATGTAGTTCCTCAGTACTGATGCACTTTGAATTATTAAAATGCATTTTGAATTACCTGTGTAGAAGGTGAGAAGGGATAGGATAAAGTCCTTTATTGCAGGAAGCAGTATGTTGGGGCATCTTTGTGGATATAATTCTCAGAGGTAGGTGTGCCCCATTTCTTCTTTTATCTTTTGTTTTTGAGCTGCAACGGATTCACTGTGTTCCCAGAGAAGGCAAAGCTGAGTTTCTCTTTGATGTTTGGCCAGGCAACCTTTATCTGTGATTTTTAAAAGATGGCAAAACAGAGCTGATGCTCCAGATGTTGCTCAGAGCCTTTTGTTTTATCTTCCTACCTATTTATTACCATCAACTGCATTGGGAAGATAAGAGTAAGAACCCCATCTTTATACCAGATGCACTTCTTAACAAAGCAAAGGAAAAAGAACTTCAAATGAAGCAAAACACTATCTAGCTCAGGAATGCGTGGGCAGTCTGACTAAGAACATCTGAATTGCGCTCTTACAGCTTCTCTGTGCCTCCATTTCTGTAATGGTTTTAATTGGCAGGTACTAATACTTTCCTGCCCACAGGAGGAATATGAAGATTATTCAAGGTTTCTAAAAAGCTTTGAACATGAACAAAGTTGCCCCTGCAGAGCTGTCTGTGATTTCATTAGAAAGGTGCAGCAGGGCTGAAAAAATCACCAGTTTATTTTGCTGTCAGTTACAATAATTTTTGCTGTTCAGTGGTCAGAGAAGCTGTTTTTCCTCACTATTGGATGGGCTGGATTGTCCTGTGAGGTTTGAACCAAAGCAGGAGGTATGTGATGCGTGGGCTGTGCTATACAGCAGGTCTGCAAGACAAACTGCCTGTTCTCTGAAGAACCATTCCTGACTTCCTACAGGACCTATTCATTTCTCGCCTGTAACATCAACAGATTAGGACATTTCTGTACAAGTCTGTGCAAGGGAAGAAGAAGTTAAAGCTCTAGTCTCTTCTCTTTCTCAACCAGTGGTCTTTTTTTGGGGGGGAGAGTTAGGTGGCAGTTCATATCTAACTATTCTTGTAGTCAAGCACAAACTCCAAGTGTTTGTGAAAAAAAGAAAGAGATTTCTGCTTTTTCCCATCAAGAGATAGACCAGGTTATGATCAGGGCCAGTGGTTTGAAAATATCTATCACCTCTTAGTAGTGGAGAAAATCACCACCCAAGTGAAATATTTGTCATTAGAATTTCTGCTGTTGGCTGTGCTAGATAAACTTGTAT
Source organism: Pedionomus torquatus (assembly GCA_013398155.1). Classification (NCBI taxonomy): domain Eukaryota; kingdom Metazoa; phylum Chordata; class Aves; order Charadriiformes; family Pedionomidae; genus Pedionomus; species Pedionomus torquatus. The sequence continues at coordinate 66,956 of VZRU01013573.1, read as the reverse complement.
TTATTCTTTCTCTTATTTTTAAAACTCTTCTATGATCTTTGTGAGGTGTTTCATATCATCACTACTACTCATTTGGCCTGGCCATCCACCCAAGTTTTTACCCGGCTAAGAGATTGAAGGCAAACTTCTGGTTAAAATTTTGTGCTCAAAGCTACCATACCAATAGGTAGCAGCGAGGTGCCAGCATTAGAGAGGGCATAAAAACTTCTTTCAGTGTCAGTGGCTTGGTTTGTCCAAGAAAGAGGCTTTGGTGAAGAATGAGGCCTCAGACCTGCTCAGGAGGGAATATCAATGTACATCTAGCAAAGGTTTTATATCACTCATACCTATGTGGACTATCTTGTGTTCCTCAGGCTTATCTGCTTCCACTATTGGCTACTGTACTTGATACTGAAGGACTTATGGAGATAATGGTGATTATTTTCTTTTGAGCCTTTTTCTGTGGAAAAGAGAACACAAATTCTTGTTCCATGTTTTTCTCATGTTTCTGCATTATGTTACAGTAACATCTTAATTTAGAAATTCAGTATTCAACAACAGCTTTTAACACAGCTATCTGTAGAACTGCAGTGATGCAGAAACAGTGGGTAGCATTTATTCTACATTATAGTGTTTTTACTTGGCAAAATATGAGAACCTCTTTGCTAAGAGTAATGCCATGTTTTGGAGTTTGAGTAATGTTACCACATAAAAACATGCATTAACAATTGGTTAGCTTACAAGTGGGGAATAAAGTAGACATCCATTATTATATTAACTCTTTAGCAGTAATAAAAAATAATTATTCATTATTGCAATCTCTCCTTGACATTTCTACTGCTGAATTTTTTAGTGGAAGTAAAAATGTTCTCAGATATATTAGAAATCTATTGATGGATGTTCAGTTGGTATTAAGCTCTTAGAGCAAGCTGTTCTTCTGGATTGCTGCCTAGTTAATCGGTCATTAATGAAAGCTACCATTTTCTATATGAATTTGGAAGCCCGCTTTCTTGGCATTGTTGAAGCATGTAAATGTCTTCCTCAGATAAAACATGACAGACAACACCTAAAATACAAGTGCTTTGTTCTGCTACCTGTCAGACCAAGGAAAAGGTCTGGATTCTTAAAGCTATGAATTTAATTGGGAGAGGAGATGAACAGGCAAAATACTCTGTGCTCAGTTCTTTTTGTGCCATCCTCTTGAGTCACTTTGCATAATGAAGGGCAAAACCAACAGATGAGATATATTGATGTGATTGTCCAAAAATATACTGCATTTGTAAATAAAGACCTGCAGGCTGTTAAAAGTAAACACATTTAAAAAGCAAATACACCTTTTATTAAAAAAAAAAAAAAAAAAAAAAAAAGGCAAATTACCCTATCAGATGCCCTACCACAGGTATGGCTGGATATCTGAAATTTCAAAAGAGAGTAGTGGCTTAAAAAAATCCAATTCCTACTTGTGGGTGAAATCCTGTGTGGTGATAAATGCTGGAAAGTCCTCTGAAATTACTGGAAACTGTGGGTATTCAAGACTTTCTAGAGTTTGACCCATAGTCTATAGGAAATGCCTGCTTTAGCTGTTGACAGTTAAATGGTTCTTCTTGGAATGGAACTGCAAGCTGAGCTAACCATAGTGCTGCAATCATTACCTTGCAATTAATTCTTTTTTAGGGCTTTCAGAAGTAAGTCTTGAAGCTGACAGCTGCACCCTGCAACATATCAAGTGCTTTATATAGCTACTTTAATGAAAACTCAGATAAGTGTAAGGTCAGTCTCTTCATGGTATGTTCTAATTGGATTTTCACTTTCCTTTAAAAAGTAGATCACATCTGGCGCAAAGACAGAAGCCCATTGTGCCAGACGCGTAATAGAATAGGTGTTTTGTACTTCTCATCTCTGAAAGATAATGACGTGGAGAATTCATTCTCTTCTACTCTTTAGTAATCCTCCATCTGTTATTGTATTTGTGTGTGCAACTGGATACAAAAGCTAATCACAAATCTCTGCTTTAGAATAATTTTTCGTTAGCTCCCTTGACAACATTAGCTTATGCAGACAGGGTTGTTGAAGCAGAAATGTTGCAAAGCAGTGTGGAACATCACTCAACTGTATATGCAGGATTGGATTATTAATATCACAGCATCCATATAAAGTAGTTGCTACAAATTTCCAGGACATTTTCATAACTTATTTGTCCAGTTTATTACGTTCTAGGTGAGTCCTCTAGTTCCTTGGAAAGCTGTCTTCACACTTGGAGTAGAATGTTGATATATCTATGTTGATATATCTATTTTTATGTTATATCTATCAAAGAAAAATTTGGCCCAGTGAATTTGTAATATTCCTTTCAGATATGAGCAATTTGGAGACAGTATTTTTGTTACTCATGGAATAGCATGTGTTCTAATGCACAAAAGAACAAAAGCTGCTTTTCTAATTTTGGAAGAGGGGGTGGAAGCATGGAGGTGATATTTGGAGGTGATATCATGGTTCTGCTGGTGGATCCTGGCCTACCAGAGCAAAAACAAATGTGCACCAGACCTTTCACTGAGTAACATATGCATACCCAGACATCAACTGATAGGGGTAGAGGAAATAAATCATTGTAAAGTCTTGACTCCTTTAAAATGCCCATAACTTCAGAAGGGCAAAGTTTCACAGTAATATTTTCAAAGAAATAGAAATTATTTGAAGGGGAAATGACAGCTGTAGAGGATTCCCTGTATTCTTTTTAATGTAAGAAGTACTTGATGCCGTTACTCATTTACTTTTGTATTGTGTCTCAATGGAACTGAACCCAGTAGTTTCTCTCTTGAACTGTTGGTCAGAAAGGCAAAACCAAGTCAACTTTCAAGAACTATCTTAAAATGAGCAGTGTTACCATGGAGATACAATAGACACACCATGACTGGACATTTGCTTATAAGGGATGCGGAAGGTAAGAAAACTCCAAGAGCATGCAGAAATGCAGAACTGAGTTGTCTGGCAAGCACACTGAGAGAAAAAAATCAGAAAATGTTCTTCAGGAAAAGAACAATTAATGTTTTCAGATGCTGACATGAGTTTACTCTTTGCTTGTCCATTCTGGCCTATGGACCTTAAGGCACTGTATTCTAAGTAGTTAATGAATACTATTTTCTTTGAAAAGGCTGGGCTGTGTCACTGTAAAATGTCTTCCACTGTGTCTGAATTGAGAAAAAGCTAAATTGCAGTGGAAATCCATCGTCTAAGTGAAAGAAGCCAAAGTTACTAATAAGTTACTAATATGATACATCTTATTGCTTCCCATTAATGCTGTCTGTAAGACCCATAAACACCAAAACTTTATTAGCCTTTTTGATTGTATTCCTCAATGCAGCTATCTCCTTCATTAATTTATCCATATTTTAAAACAGATTCTAAAGCTTATAAGAGTGTTTAATAGATAGATCATCAGTTATTTATAGGTAAAAGTGAAAAATAGTGTAATATATATATACACCTATCAGAATACAGAAGATATAAGTAAAATTAATTAATTAAATGTTTCTGTCTGTTTGTTGGGAACATAAGTAAATCTTTTACTCATCCCATACTGTTTTATTGTCCATATCTTTCATCCTAGAATGTGTGTGAATATGACTTCAGGTGTCAGTGGGGATAGTTTGTATTCTTTGGTAGAAGGCTTTTCCTATTGTTTTTCATCTATTAGATCTGTGCATGATTGAGGAGATTGTTTGCCCTGCAAAGAACAGCCTCTTTGGGGAAACAGCACAGAATCACTTGCATTGGTGTGAAACACATATGCATTCTAGATGCAGGTAACACAGAAAGTTATTTGGTTTAGTAGGAGCTGGATACTTTGACTGTAGCCATCCGCCTTCAAACCTTAGTTTTGTTTTTTGTGAGCATATTCACTCCATCTTCGTTGTAACTTTGTGCCATATGCCTCAATATGTTTCCTAATCTCAGATTTACATTAATTTCATTTATACAGTACTAATAATTTAATCAAGAGAACACTGCATTTGCTCGTAAAGAATTCAGGCCTGTGTTGAAAACTTCTGAAGACAGAACTCCTTGGGGCATGTAGTCTCCTTCAAATGAACACTTTCCTATTAGCCATAATGACAATGGTGTTCCTGAATACTGTGCATCCTTTATACTTTAAGCAGATATAGCACAGCTTTTAGTCTTTGCGTATCTGCTATATTTTCAAAAGAAAATGTAAGCCTGCTAAAATGAAAGTCCCAGGTTTTAAGGACCCAGTGAGGTGCATCAAATTCATTCTGCCTTTGAAGCTAATGAAATGTGAGCATTTCTGACCTGATGGCTAGTAAGTCCCAAACTGGGGTGCAGGAAAAGGCATAAGGTATTGAAAAAGGGTACCACATGTGAAAAGATGCCCCTCTGTTTCTGACACCTTTTATATGTAAATATTTTCTGTAACGGATTATTAAAAAGTGTGACTTGTAAACAGGTAGTCGACCTGAAAACTCTGCAAACAAGATGTACAATATATATGCTTTTTTAGATTAAATTTGGTTTTAACTGAAAGGAAAGCCTCTTTGGAAATTTGCTTTTTTGGCAGGTTCATGTAAGAGTTATGGTTTGTGGTCTGGGCTGAGGTCTCCACAGGAGGCAGACTGAAGACAGAGTCACAGTTTGTGATTAATTTCATTTCATGATGTTCTTTCAGCCACATGAAAAATTTCCTGATGGTTGTTGTGTTAATGAATCTAACAGCAAGAAACGCCTAAAGAACCTACTGCCCATATTAAGCACAGGATCTACGTGGCTCAAAAGCAATGGATGAGCAATTAATTTTGAGTCAGAAGTAATTGTGGTGTGGGAGAGAAAGAATGTAATTTGCAGTACAGTTTGTAATGCAATCCTGAGAATATTAAGTAGAAGTTCTGTTTTATTTGGCATTTTCAGGGGTCCCGCAGTGGAAGACTAATGTTCACAATTCAGCAAGGTTGTTGATCACCAGTGAGAAGAACCAGTGGAATAATGAAAGCATAGGAAAAAAATGTATTAAAGAGGAAGAGTTCCAGGAGCTCAATCTACTTAATCTATCAAATATAAGGTGAAAGGGTGGTTGTAGTAGTTGTTATACAAGAAATATAATTTATATATGAGAAATAGTATATATGAGAAATATAATTTTCCTACAGAAAGCTTACTGAAATCTATCAGATGATAATAAAGCAAGTTCTGATGTTTGAAACTGACAAATTGAGAATCAGGAGATTAAATATTTTTTTAACAATTGAATCCCTACTTGGCAGAGAAGCCATGGATTATGTTTCACTGGACAGATCTTAAATCAAGACTAGATATTGCCCCATAAAATATGGATGAGTTTTGCCTTTGACTCTCAACTTTGTACCCTTGCTTTTTCAGTTTTGTGTTATTTCTGACAAGACAATAAGTTACAGATTGGTTACAATAATTTGGGATGTGGATTAATGACCTTTAATGTATGCCCGTTTTCCCCTTAGGCCCTGTTAGGATTTTAAGAGTCTATTTGTAGAAAAAAACAGCTAAAACATTCCCTTTTCCTACTTAGGAGCCAAAACACAAATGCACACAGTTATCTGTATTCACTGAAGGTTATGCTAGATGTTTGACAATTTTAATTTAAAGTGGGTTAAACTTTTGCATATTGTTTACAAATTAGTTTCTAGAAAACATCCTGACTACATGGAAATGACAGTGATTGATGTGAAGTAACATACACACAATTAATACTGACTGTATTGCTAATTACAGGACTGACATCTCATTTGCAATGAGATGCCGCAGGTCTCTTGCAAAAAGAACTGGCAGTGTTGTAATTTTATTTCTCCATTGCCCTCAGCTTGTAGTTTGATGCCCTGTAGTTAAAGTTCTACTAGAGATTCATTTTCATTTTGTAAAAATCTCTTGCTATGTAAGAAAAGCCCTAGGATGAAAAGCAAAATGGTCACCACTCCTTAAGAATTAAATCTCTCCTGACACTTTCTCCTATCAAGGGAGATAAACTTCTACACTATTGTTACTTGTTTTATTAGTTAGACCAGCTTTCTTACCCTTTGTGCTTTATTTCCCTGGCATGCAGAAAAAGTAAATAGTGCTGTTACAGAGATAAGTTACACAGGCATCTGGCTTGACAGGAAAGTACATTTGAAATGGTACATTTTATTAAGGAAACTCTTGTATCTGGAAAATGTAAAATACTACATTTCCGAAGCTATGTTGTAGAGTGATCCTTAAAACAGTAGTTACGTGCAGCAAATGCAGGGGCTAGCAGAAACAGACTGGCCAGGTGCAATCTCACATACTTAGTATAGCTGAACACTAGCTGATTGAGGGAACCCAGTCACTTTCCCTGACCACATGAACACAAAGAAAAGTGTGGCTATACAATGACCAGGGCAGGATTATTTGTTAGAAGGTGCATAGAAAAGAATTTTAAATTAAATGCTGTGGTCTGGCATGTGCTGATTAGGGGTGTAGGCAGAGAAGAGGGAACAGTAAGGCAGCTGAACCACAGAATGACAGCACTGGTACTGAAGATGGAACCAGAAGTTGCAGGGTAAAAAAAAAGTGACTGTATAGGATGTTCCCAATGCTACAGAGCTGCTATTTCTCAACTGAATTAATGAATAAAGAAGTCAATATGATGTAACCCCAGCAGTCTTGCAGATTTTGCCTCAGGCTTTCTCAGAAACAGAGACCCTATTTGTGTAAGGAAGGAGTCTTTTGACTTGGGTTATTTCAGAGGTCCATATACAGTTTTTGGTGTGATTCCACACTTCATCTGTTAACGTAATTAATTTACAAGAGTGATGTATGAACTGTGCTCCCTGTGGCCTACAGAGAGGATCAAAAAGGGACTCTGTCAAACCAAGCACTCCAGAAATGCCTAGGAGTCTGAAATACGAGGACACTCAAAGGGACATACAAAGGAGGCTGAGCTATGCATGGATTTCTGAAGGCAGAAACATTTCTTTACCTCCAGGAATAACACAGGGTACAGAGAAGACCTCTGTATTTCCCCAAGCATTCTGCACACCTATAAGCAGGGAAGAAGATTCAAACATGGCTTTTAATCACAAGATCTGAAAAATTACATATAGTAATTGTATTTTTTTCAAAAGACAGAAAAAGCCAGCTGCATTATTTTTTGCATGGCTTACCTGTTATCAAAGTTAGGTTGACGGTTGGACTAGATGATCTTAAAGGTCCCTTCCAACCTAGACAATTCTGTGATTCTATGATTCTTGATTCTATCAGGTGTTTAGTTTCAGTGAGAGCTGTAAGTGTGCACTACCCAGTGGAACCGACCTAAAGATATGCTTGCTTTTGGTATTTCTGGTTCTTGTAGCACTGCAATCAATCTTGCAGAAGGATAGTCTTAGCTTGGACTGCATCCTGAGCTTGGGTGCCTCCATTAAATGGCTAAAGTTAGGAGGGATGAATTGGTGGCTTCACAAGTAGGTAAAAACCCCCAAATCTGTAACAAATCCTGAGTGAGGTTTTTGTAATTGAGGGAAGAGAGTCAGCAGATGGTCGAGTCCTTCCATGCTTCACCGAGGATTGTTGGAAAGAGTGCAGGGCAGAAATGTTGTCTTGCAAGTAATTATTCAAACAGTGGGTGGTGTGTTAACAGCTTATCACCCTAATTGCACTATTTGCTTACAAAACTGATCCAGAATGGAACTGTGTTCTACACAGAAAGCATATTGGATGTCAGCCTCCCATGTCATGTAACCTTCTACCTTTCACGTTCAGTGGTGACAGGAATGGAAAAGAGAAACTTTGGCTTCTCAGAAACTATTTCATGATCCTCGCTGACAGAATCTTAGTAATTCCAAATTCTTTTGAGATAGAAAAGTAACTTAAAATATTTTTAATAGCGTAAGGTTTGAAATAAGAACAGTGTCTTACAATTGTTATCCTTTACTGGTCTTCCTAATAAAATATGATATGACAGGAATGTTAAATGCCTTCAGCTTAGCAAATGGACCTCTAATTCCTTCTTCAAAAGTATCTGGCTTACTCATTCTGACAGCTAAAATGTGAAAATAGCTGGTATGCCGTATCCTGATATCATTTCAAAATGTCTTACTTTCCCTAATAGTGGGTCCTGACAAAAGAAGAATGTACCCTGTATACATCAGTTCTTTTACTGTTCTTATTAATAGAATAAGGAATGGAAATACCATGGTGTTCAGTGAATTTTCTAGCTGATGCAGACAAGAGCTTTATTAATGGTAATGGAAGAAATATGACACAGAGACTCAGAATTCTGAGGGTTTGGGTAATTTTATGCTTGCCGTACTTTCTGTCCAGTCTTTTCTCATATGAAACTCAGTGCAATATGACTTTAAGATCAGAGGCAGGAGGATGAGGTATTTATGTTTGCTGACTAAAGTTGTGGATTATTTTTAACACAATAAATTGACATGCTCTAACCAAAGCAGAGCATAGAAGTTCTGTTTTCCATACATTAATGTTGCTGAACTCACAAAAGTCATCCAGGCCTGTCAGGGAAATCACCACTTTTCTTGTTCGTACTTTCACAACAGCAGCATGTCATTCTTTTAATCCCTGTAGAGGGATAAATATTTTATGGCAGATTAGCTAACATGACATACCAAAAAAGTTCCTAGAAAACTGCTTCTGTGGTTGACAATATTTATGCTAAGCATAGTATGGGTTTATGATAATGAAAGTGCCCGATGGAGTTGGACTGCTGCAAGAGAAGTTACTGTAAGGCTAGCAGTGGCGGATGAAGGTGGAAGAGATGATGTTTAAGAAGTAGAACTGATTGCTTGACCTGAAAACAAACATATCTCCATCGCATAGAAGTGAATTTTTTTTCTGCTAGGGGCAGCAAACATAGTATGATCAAGTTTTCTTGGTAGAGGCAGTTTATTATAGTGATAAAAGGAACATAAGAATAACAGTAATAGTAAGAAGAAAAATTTCACATAGGAAAATACAGGTGAATTGCAAACAGCAGACACAGAGTGATCATCCTTCATGTTATTTTTGCTAAGTACTTGTATGAGTTACATGTATGCATTGTTAAGGTATGCGTGACACACTGTCTTTATAAGCTCAGTTTTTCTAAGAGTTATGTGAAAATACCTACAATTTTAGCTGAAAATAATGAGTAAACTGGATGGAGCTGAATGTGAGTTTGTGTTTGGAAGATGAAATAAAACAGTGAATCATAAGAATTAATAGTTTCCTCTGTTCCAATTGGAGAGGGCAAAAATCCGTTTTCTGCTACATAGCTCAGGAGAGTGGAGAACATGTAGTTTTTACCTGAATTTGTGTGCACTCTTGTATGTGTGTTTGTGCATGAATATGTGTGTGCAGATACAGACAGAAAACCATGTTTTCATTCAGTCTACCTTAATAATAGAGATCTGCCACTGACGTCAGTTGGAGTAGTGGTAGTAATGAGCTTATCTCAAAATTAAGTTGATGGTAACTCCAGAGAACTTGGTGATTTTTCTGTATGCTAAGACTTGCAAATATGCAGTGTATTGAATATATATACATAAATTTCAGGTACTGATGAGTAAAGATGATATCCTTACAATATGTAAACTTAAGCATTAATTAATGAATAATTAATAATTGAACCGTATCTTTAATCCTGACTCAGTTGTCTGAGGAAGCAGGCATTCTACGTCATCCAGTTTAAATGGGGATATACCAAAATCAGAAGGTTCAGATCTTCCAGTGCTACCCTGTCTCTAAATTGCCCACTAATACTTAACTTGTGCAATTAGAAGATCTAATTTGTAATGTATATGTGCCTAATTACTGGCAATATGCAGTTCTATATGCAGAACCATAAAAGACAATGAAGCCACCTTGTGCACACATTTTATAGAATACATCATACATACACTCACAGAAAACAGCTTATGAACAGTGGGTGTAATGTACAGGGGAACCAAGATGTGAGCTGGGTGTTTAACTGTTTGACATTGTGATGAATCATAACATTATTTCAAATACATACTGTTTTTATTTATTAAAATAATTGCCGTTGAGCACCACACTCCTCCTTTCTTTGCTCACTCAAATTTAAGACCCAATTGTGAAGAAGGACTGTGACGTAGGTCATCAACTGATAAATCAAATCTGTTCACATCCAATAAAGAACCAACATATTTTATGAAAATTAAAAAATAGTAATAAAATTAAAATAATGACATAATTAAATATTACTGGAATTTGAAAATACTTATTAATTATT
>VZRU01013573.1:0-56419 GCA_013398155.1 Pedionomus torquatus | reverse complement strand
GGGGGTTGACCTGTTGATCCTTCAGCTTTTATACGGGGCATGATGCTGATGGGATGGAATACCCCTGTTGGTCCATTCTGGGTCACCTGTCCTGTCCGCTCCTCCTTGAAGGTGGGACCCACCAACGGGCAAAACGCTGAAAATTATCTGACCTTGGTTCTTCCAGCAATAAGTCTAAACAAGGGCCTCTCTGCATACCATCCCTTGGTATAATCAAGTCTTATCACTGTGAGACGGAACAGCTCTGAACAATGTGCTGTTAATTTCAGAGTTTAGCTAGTTAGAAGAGGCCTGGCTAAGAAAGTAAAACTGTAAAACAGAAAATTGGTTTGTTTTACCTCAAACCAGGACAGTTCCACCTCCAAAATTCTGTGAATAAAACAAACTTCCTTAATAACAGAAGGATTCAGTGTTGAGATACATATGCCAATGAAAAATGAACACACTTGTAAACAGATTGATTCCTGAAAAGAATTTCTTTATACATATTATGCAGTAGAAGAAAAACAAGACAGCACACTTCATCAAGCAGTATTAAAATACTTATTCTTCTACCTGAGAGTTTTAGGGATGCTTTTTTCTTATTTTTTTTAATAGTTATTTAAGTATTTTATCATTTTACCACTGGCTGGCTTGATTTGCTTAACAAGTTTATTTTTTATATGTTTATCTTTTTACAGGTTTCCACCATATAGCTTTGTTCTGGAATAACTGCAACTTAGCAGTTCTTTTCTTACATTGTAAAGGGCATTTCTTTACAGAAGTTACATTCATAGTTATATTAAGACACCATTTTTAGTAGACCTAGCTGCATAACAGAACTGAAAGTACAAGTATACTAGAACTGTATAAATTATGCAGATACAAGGAAAAACTTTTCTTTCCATTTCCTGAGAATAACTATTTTGGATAAGAATGGCAAATGAGCCTGTGCAGCTTACAGGAAAATGTACTCAGCTACATGCTCGAAGTGGCTAAGTATATCCATACCTATAGTACTTCAGGTCTATGCTTGATTCCTATTGTCCTTAGTGAGCCAAAAAGACTATTTAGTGTTTTACTGAGCTGGGTACAGCTTCATTGAAGTGCTTTGGCTCCAAGTTTCTGTGTCGATTATAACTTAGTGTTGATATCAGAAGGAGTAGGAGTTAAATATTGTGTTGAATCTGAACTATAACACATTTGAGTATGAAAGCATTTCAGGGACCTTTTCCTTAAGTAAAACTAGAGTTGAAAGGAACACAAGGTATTCTCAATAAAATAAAAGTAGGTCTTAAAGGACCAAGTACCACTTCTTGTTTATAAACAGATGACTGAGAATGTTTCAAAGTTTAAAAACTAATTCCAAGGGCAGAAAATAACATATTTCCATTTTCTTTTTCCGAAAGTGCTAGTTCAGATACAGAGCACATTTGCTGTGGGAGCAGAAACACTAGCTGCATATAAAAGCAAATACCTTTGCAAGCCTGTAAATGGATTTTTTAGAAATGGAGAAGCAGTTGGGGCATACTTTCTCTAGCAATTCCCAGTTTCACGCTTAGCCACATCATTTAACATTTTTAAAGAGTCATGATTAAAATAATAACTAGAAAGGACTGAAAAGTAGAATCTTTCCTAAGGGAAATGCTATTTCAACATTGTTTTCATCCTGAACTAAAGAAGACATCCAAGTACCAAAACTTTTTGCTGAAAGGCTCAGTAAAATCTCAAATTAACAGTATTAGAATAAAAACCTCTAAATTGAAATGTTTTCATCTCTAAAGTGGTGTCTGCCTAGAGAAGGTCCCTGGGACATGATGCTGTGGTGCAGGGGACAGGTGCAGGAGAGCAGACACTCAAGCACATGGGCTAAGCAGCTAATCTTGCTAGGCTGTGGTGAAATTAAATCAAAGGTCAAGAAACAGTTTGGCCAGTTCACAGCCAAGGGATGGCTGAAAAGCCTCTGACAGTCAGGAGATACAGCTCTGAATCTAACCACCTCCCAGTGTGTGTAAGTTAAACTATGGTTTCTCAACAAAACTGGAGCTGTAGAAACCAATGAACAGAAATTTTATTATATACTGACTTTTTACAAAGGGGTTACTACAAATTTAACTGTCTTCACAAGTAAGACTTCCTAGTCATTATCCTGAATAAAGCCATGTAATTCATGAGGCTATTACTAACAACAAGCAGAAGCAGTGAAAACTGCTTAAACTCTTACTTTGGGCCACTGGTAGTATCATTGACTTTATAAAAAATATTTTATAAACAGGCACCTTTTTTTTAGATATAAAGGCTACCTAGGCACATTTATTTTTGTCATGGTCTGTTGGGGTTTAGACAAACAGATGGGGATTTAAGCTGCAGCTGGACATGGGAAGCACAGAGCATCCAAGCCCCCGGCAAAGTAGCTGCTGCCAGCTTCCATCTTTGTTGCTTTCGTGAGGAGACACTGGTCCAGAAGCACTGCTCCAGCTGTCCTGTGGCCTTTCCTCTGCCTGGTGGCCATGGCTCACACACTGAGGTGTGTTAGTGATGCTGAGAGCTCTTTGGCTACTGGACCCATCCACCTAATTGTAAGGGATGCAGGCATAGTCAGAGATAGGAAGCAGCTCTGTGTTATTATACCCTTAGGGCTGATCATCAGCTGTGCTGGAGAGCCTGGCAGGGCAGCAGCTGTGAGGGGACCATCCCTAAGGCAAACTGGAGTCAAAGGCAGGTGTGGTTTCCCACTGAGGGCTACACTCCTCTGGTGAGCACTGGAGGCCCTTCTAGAACGTTCCAGCAAGGGATGCCGCCTCCCACCCTCCCCAAGTGCAGCAGTAGTCTGAGGTGAGTGCTGATCATTTGTGCCCCTTTAACCTTTCTAAAGGCTGAGAACAACCCAGGGAAGAGGCTGCAAACCTGATTTTATTAATCTGAGATACAGCAAGCATGCTGCCTGAGCTGGTGTGTAAAGTAGGGGTTCATATTGAGAACACTTGGGAAATCACTGTAGGAACAAATGGCTCCTATGTCAGTGTAATAAAGGCAGTGGCTAAGCAAGGTAGCCTTCAGCGTGTCCAGAGGTGCAGGGAGTCTGTGTGCTCTGTGCGCTCCAGGCATAGGTATTTCCTGTTAACAAATCTTTCCTAAACAATCCCATGGTGTGACACCTCCTATGTTTGTCATGCTGCCTCCTACCTGCCCTCGGTTACTGGAAGCGGGAGCTAGGCTGTGGTTCAAAATGCATTTTTTGCAAATAGACATATTCCTAAAAACTTGTTCAGCGTGACTGGAAGAGGTGACTGTAAGAGTCCCTGAGGTGATGGCAATGCTCTCTGACAGAGCCCTTGGGGCCAGCAGTCCACACTGCTGCATGCCGCGGGCTGCTTTCTGCAGTCAGGCTTGGCCAGAAAGGTTGTGCTGTATGTCCTCCCAGTCCCACCATGTCTTTCCTTGAAAAGGCCAATTCCCTTGGTAATAGCAACCCTATTTTTAGTCTTCTTTATATAACAAAGACCACTAATTAGCCAGCATTCTTTTTGCAGCATACCATGTAGCTATAAATGCACATATGTAGTGGGTAGGTTACTTGTCATTTTATTGTAATTAATGCTATTGGAATGACATAAATGAAATACAGCAATGCTGCTTGCTTGTATCTGTGGAGGTATGTTAATATCTTTGTGGAGTGACATAGTGGCATCCTGGATTTAACCTACTGCCATGCTGGGATTCAAGCTCAAGGTGTGAGCATAAAGAATGGTTTGCAGTTGAATAGTCTGTGGAGAGAATGGGTGGTGTGAAGCTGAGATGTCTCTGAAGATGTCTGTGACAGTGGGAAGCACTTTTTTTTGTGTGGGTTTTTTTTGTTCGATTCGGTTTGTTTTTTCCCCGTCCAAAGAAGTAGAGCAGTAGCTAACTTTTTTCTAATTGTTGTAGAATTGTCCTCTATAGAATTGCTGAAAATTCAAATTTTATTCGAATAAAAAAAATGGAATAAATCTTTTATTTAAACCTCAAATTTGAGACTTTTATTCATGGAAGCTATTTCAGTTTTATTTGCAGCATTAAAGCAGAATAAAGATAGCAATATCATATTTTGCTGTAACTGTGCAAGGAGACAGTCTCCCTGTAGAAAGAAGTCTTCTTCTCTGACAAAGGTAGTCCCTTCTGATCTGCTTATCCAAAGATGATGAAAAACTGCAGAAGCAATGGTATCTACTGCTTCTTGAATACGTAGTGACACTGTGGAAAAAGGTTGATGATGAAAATAGGAGATGCTGAAGGCTTGCGCTTTTCTCTCCCCCTTTAGAAAGAGATATGTATGTTTTTTAGCATTTCATGTCTTATTGCTTGTTTCTCTAGTCCATTTTTTTTCTGTAGGAGTGCAAAATGTTCAATTGTTACCTGGAAGTAGGCAGGAGTACACTGCAGTAAGACATTCTGATCACAAATTAGGCTGCTGCTTTTACTGTGGCTTTAGCTTAGAAATGTTTTTAAGTTGTAGCCCAGAGTGATTTCCAGTGATGCAGACCTGAGGCAAAGGCACAAGTGAAGATGCAGCCCTGGTGAACTCAGCAAGAATTCTGTCATGGGTTTGTGGAAGGCCCTCAGAGCTAGCCTGACCCTTGCTTTATTGTCTCAGGATTATTCTGTCCTCCACAATGACATCACTTTAGGAGGAAAATAACTAGATTTTTATGGGAACTTTTATGAAAAGGCAAATAATCAGTTTCTTTATGTATTTTTATGTTTCAGGTTCTTGGGTTGATCTTTCCGTAATGTGTATCAAACAGCATTTTGATGCAGTTACATGTAGCCATTTCTGCACAAAGTCACTCAGTATCAGTTTTTTCTTCAATTCTCAAGTTACCTTAATGATTACTGCTAACAAATCACTTTTTTCCTGAACAGCTTGGTCCATATGTCAAAAAGATACTGGCTCCCTGATGATATCTGCCTAAATCTACATGTGCAGAGTTGGTATCTGTCTCCACTTACATGAACTTGTATATATCTATATTGAAGCACTCAATTTAGTCTCTAGGACTGAGTTGGCATTTCTCCTCTTTATGGTGCTGTAAGATTTGTTCTAAAATGTTTGATCTGTTCCCTTAAGCGTTTAGCTGCAGAAATGCATGAAGAGATTACTCTGGAGTTTACAAGTTTTGCTAGTATAGCATATGCAAAGAATGTTCGTTGGTGTTTGTCACTGGCTGTTTTGTCTGTTATTTGTGCACCTCTTCCCTCAGAGGAGGCAGAAGTTCATTATGATAATGTGTTCATGCATCCAGAGCTACAACTAATTTTGAGAAGAAATTGGCTTTAATTAGGAGCTTTTGTTTCCAAAACATGCAGTAGGTTATTAGCACATAAACCAGCCCTCATGAGTAAAGTGAAGTATTGATTTTCTAGTGGGCTAGTATTCTCTGGTACCTACCAAAGTACTTGGCTTCATCTCATGATTAATGTGACATTTCTTACCACAAAATATCAGCATGTCTATGAACTAGCTGAGGTGTTGTACATTCATACATATCACAAGCTTAGCTTGTGATAACTTTTCCAGGTGACCATCATCTTACCGAATTACACCATTCTTACCATATTGAGTCAAACTTATTTATTTAAGTTGTTATTTCATTTTCATTGTAAGTTCTTGGTTTGTGCATTGTTGAACTGAACTCATTTAGGAAAACAAGCACTTATCTTGATAGATTGGGAGCTGAAATTTTCTGTCCTAAAAGACTGTTCTATAATTCTCCAAGGCAATGAGCCATTGTAGTTCTGGATAATCTGTTTAGTTCTGTGGAGGTTTTTTTGTGGTTTTTTTTTTTTTTTTCTATGTTGCAGCACATTCTGCTGATACTGCTCAAATATTGCTTTATTTATATGATTGGTTTCAACAAAAATATTTGTGATAGACAGTGACTGTACATTTTTCAGCTCAAATAACTAACGAAAAGCTTGTGAAAGAGAAGCCATTTTTGAAAAGCCAAACCCAAACAAATGAGGAAAGACCTAACAGGTTTTAGCACTGAGTAGATAATAGACTCAAAGAACATAAGTATCACAGTGTTACAAATTTGAGACTGATACCTCATTTGAATTTGTCTTAGCTTCAGTTATTGATGGCTATGTTTTTCTGTATTTGTGGGTTGCTTTTGTTTGTTTGGTATCTCCTCCTCAAGGCAGGGTAACAAATAAATTCAAAAACAGGCTGCTCAGGGCTTTATCTAGTCTGGATCAGACAACCTCAAAGGACAGATATTCCACAAGCTTTTCAGGCAATGTGTACCAGTGTTTGACTCTCCTCTAGCTAAATATTTTTCCATGTGTCAAGTTATGACCATTGTGTCTTAGCTTCCTGCCATGTGCCTCAGAAAAACTTGCTTTAATCTTCTTGATCACCTCTTAGGTATTGGAAGAGGGTAAAACTACTTGAATGGGAAACACAATCAGTAACAAGTTCAGTAGTGATGAAACTGCATTTTCTTCTTCCTATTTTCTTCTGCTCTGTTTTGAAAGAAAATGTGGTTTTAAAAAAGCAACAAGATACAGATTCTTGAACACTGATGGGTCAAAATACTAGCATTTATCTGGCATTATGACAGCAGTGAACTATACTAGAGACACAGATAAGAATCCCAGGCAAAGCTCATGAATGCTGGCTGTGCAGAAGTCTAGAGACATGTAAGACGGTTATAAACTAGCTAGTTCAGTTACAATTGATGATGATTCTATAGCAGTGGAGTAGTGCTGGCTACACTGTCCTGCCTCAGAGCTTTACTCTGGTATAGTTAATGATGTTTGGGGGGGGATGCTGCCCATATATAGGTAGATATTTTTGTACAAATTTGAATTGTAAAACTCCCTCAAATATTCTATCTATATGATGTTTGAGTATCACAAGTTCCCAGTGAATTTCTAACACAGAATACAAGTCAATCTGCTCCAGTTCAAAAGGTATAGATAAACTTTGCCATATGAAAGAGCTGAACTGAAGAATAATAGTTTTAAGTATAATTTTCCCAAGGCTACTTCTTTCACAAAGGCAAAAGTCCAAGAAGGGATTAAGTCAATCCTGCTTGATTTTAATTTGTTGATCAATATAGAATAAATTACTTTGATATTACAGTGATGATACTCAGGGTTTCTTGTACATTCCTAAACAGATAAATAGAAGGTCTTGTAAAAAAATTGTACACATATAAAGATATGCTATAGCTGGTGCATTTCTGAGAAGCTCCAGAGAATCTGAATGGAACTCTTTCTGGTTAAACATGTATCATTAAGACATCACTTGTATTTTGTGTCATAACCATTAGAAAATAGACATTGTAAACATAAATGAATCTTTATCATACCCTAACATAAAGAAATTAGAATTTCTAAAATAAGAACCAATAACAAGAAGACATTATAAATAGATTACCATGTCAATTTTCTTAATATGTAATAAAGGTTGTTTATGATTACGTCAAAATGCAAGCCTTGATAATTGAAGAAGGATTGCAATATTTTTGAATGGAAAACATGGAGTTCTGAGAGCACTTTAGAAATGGAAAACTGACAAAAAAAAAAAATTAAAATATAAAGATAAAAAATTCTCACTCAAAAATATTATTGACAAGGTTCTTTCAGGTGTTCTTGTAGGGGTACTTGAGTAGTGTTCTGCAGAAGTGGGAGCTCCATTATGGACAACACAAGCTTTTATCTGAAAAACACATCCCAAAATTCTGGCTTTTAAGCAGAAATACATAATAGCCCAGACAGATATTATGAGGATGTATGGCTGTTTCTTGTCAGCACAGGAAAAAAGTTCCTCAAAGTACTTGATTTGCAGTTGGCATATTTCCAGTTTGTGCTGCATGGCATGACTATAAGGTTGTACTAGGGATATTTATTTTTCAAAATTCAGGTTGCTGCCAGGTAGAATAATGAATGTATCTGCAGTAAAATAAGCACATCGTGCCTTTCATCTGATGATGTATGATGGAAAGACTGCTGTCTCTGTGGTGTTGGAAAATTTCTGGACTACTTTGACTGGTTTTATCTCAGCTGTGCAGAAGGAAAAAAAATCATAAAATGAAAGATGTAGCTTCATGTTTAGTCACCCATCAGTCTTAGCTTCAGCTTGTGATTTTTCCACACATTTTGGCTTTTTTTTTTTCTCTTTTTCTCCTCCATCTTTTATGGAATATTTTCATTTCCACAAAAAAACATTACTCTTTTGCAAAGCAGGCATATTGATGTTTCATTTTAATATAGCAGTACTTTCTGGCTGTGTTTCTGTGACTATATTTAGAAGGCACAGTCAGTGGGGTACTCCAGATCATAATTTAGGAGTGGAAACTATTTTGCTCTGACTCCTTCCTTTATAGTGTAGCTGCCTCCCATTTCTACTGTGAAGGAGACAAGCTGAAGGAAGCTGTAGTTACTGCATCAGACACATGTTTCTTCCTTTCAGAAGGGAACTTTGTACCTGATGCTGTGCAATCCTCTCTGCAGTGTGTCTCAGAACCTGGTGTGAGGCAGAGCAGAGTAGTTTGGTACAAACACATCAGTGACATTCACCTTGCAGTTATCCTTCTAGCAGAGCCCAGAAAGTTGGTTCATTCATGTTTGAAGTGCTGTCACAACTGTTGGCTTAAATGAAATTGGTCCTAGAGTTGGGAGGTCATGTCAGTTGAAAAAGTAATCAAGCAGTATGTCAGGATTAGTAACCTGTGCTATTGACATGTTTAGTAATGAGTTAGAAATTGTAAGCTTGTGAACTGATATCACAAAACACATCTGGAAATTTAGTTTATGTAAAAATTTTATGCATGAGAAGGTTGTACTGTACTATAGTTACAGTAGTACGAACCTCCCCTTTTCTGTCCTTTCCAACAAAAAGGTACGTTTGTGCATACATACTCATCCATGCTGCAAGTTAGTGTGGTTGTCATAAAAACGCTCTATAGCAGCCAGACTTTCTCTGCCTGGGAAAAGAAATGTGTGCTACAAAGTGTATTTTATACAAGTGTAATTGTGTCCATTTTTGAATTTTGAAGTAGCGTGTCAGTGAAACATCAGTTTTGTGATAGAGAAATCATACCGGTCCCAATTTGTACCTGGAGACTCATGTGTTTACAAAAGAGCTACCCTTAGCCATTCTGTTGCAATTTTCATGTAGTGTTTATCAGATAGAAAGCACTTAATATGAGAATCTCAATTATGTTGTCCCTGGTGCATGTCTTATATGTTGAAAATATGAGATTACAGTTTGTCTTCTGAGAATTACTGATCATTCCTGTAGCAGAGGAAATGAATTATACTGCTTTTCTTGCTTGTATTATGTATGTATTTGTTGCTTCAGGTAGGTTAGGCTGTGTCACTGCATTGTTATAACAGCTTTTAACGCTTTCAAAAAATCTTTTGGTTCAATATTTCACTATTCAGAAGAAGTTTTCAATATATTCTTTTTTAGAGGAAAAGCCTAGGTGGATATAAAACAAGATGCTCGCATGTTGTACTGTTGTGATACTAATGCTCTGAATGTCTTACTGTGTGTCTATTGGTAGGGCACATTACTTCTCTGTCATCCATTACCTTAAAGTTGAGAAACATTGTTTTGTTTTTTTACAAAAAACCTATTATGAACTTACATAATACTATGTTTTTAATCAGCAGTGCTTCAGATGATACTCCAGCTTAGTGCAAGAGCTTGCTTTGACTCAACTAATATTTTCCTAGAGCATATATTAATGCATCTACTTATTCAAAGTTGTTGTCACACTAAGAAGGATAATTACAGACTGCATGGAAGCTCTTGATAAGAAAACAGGAAAAAAATATATCAGCAAGATCAAAGCAGCACCTGAAATTTATTATAAATTAGCACTGAACTGTAGCCACCAAATGCTGTAATTATTATTTGAGGTTAAAAGCCCAGTATAAACTTACATGTTGGTTAACTTTAACCCAGAGTCCTTTCATTGCTTTCAGTTACATCTAAGATAACTGACAGATGATTGACATCCAGCCTAAAAGAAAGACAGTAGAGATTACATTTGTCAAAGGTTTCTATGCATAGGAAGGTTATACATTTTTAGATATTCTTCACATCATTGATGCCTCCTACAATGAGGATGATTAGAGAAACTCCATTAAAATAAGATGTGTGGTTAAGGAGTAAAACTGTTAAACTATTTTTTTCATGATGAGATCAGGAAGGTACCTAAAATCTCATCACCAAGTTTGTTTCAGAGGTGTTAACTATCAGAGAACAGGTGTCTCTGTCAGCCATTGTTCACTATGTTTTGTTAGTCCCAATCAAACATACATAGTGCTAGCCATACCCCAGTGAAGGTCAAAGACCTTAGGTCAAGGGATAATAGAATCATAGAATACCGGGTTGGAAGGGACTTCAAGGATCATCTGGTCCAACCTTCCATGGCCCAGCAAAAGTGTCCAGTGTTAGAGAATCCACTGCTTCACTGGGGAGATTATTCCAATGGCTGATTATTCTCATTGTGAAAAATTTGCCACTTGTGTCCAACTGGAATCTTCCCCCTAGGGTAACAGGTACCCATGTTAGCATTTGCTGTCTGATTCCACAGTACATTCTCTAATGTAATTTGGATAGCACATAGATTAATAAGGATTGATGGTAAGTGGTGAGAAAGCTATTAAAGTTTAGTTTTGGTTTGTTTTTTTAAAGAGATTAATTCTTTGTCCATAAGTGATGCTGTTATCCACAAGGTCCCAATAGAAACTTGAATAAATGCAAGCATTCTGCTGTAGAATCTAGCTTATCAAGAAAGAGGTGTATTTATTTGATAATTTTTCATCATCTACATATTCAAAAACATGCTTTCTTTCAAAAGTATAGGTTTATGCTCATGCTAAATGAATTATTCACAAGAAATAATTTAGCTGATGAATATGGGATGTTTTTTTCTTGCTTATGAGTCTGCAAACAGGGTATAGTTAGAGCCAGTTGAAAAATTTTGAAGAGAACAAAAGATTCTTTGATTTGTACTACTGGTTGACCATAAGATTTCAGTGTAACTATTTAATTATTTTTAAGTACAATCTTACACATTCATTACACATGAAAAAAGTGAATTGGGAAGCAAGGGTTAATCATAAATGAATGTAACAAACATCTGGAATCTGAACTTCATTTTGATGAAAGGTATTTTGTCCATTTTGTCAAAAATAGTTTATTAAATACCTTACAGACACATTGATTTAGAAAAGCTCAAAACCAGCTTACTCCAACTGTATTTGTGTCATTCCATACAGAAGTTCATCATCTTTGCTAAGAAATACTGGACACCCCAGAGTTTCTGTAGGAAACAGAGAGCAGTGCTTCTTTAGCCTTACCATTATAATTTTTTTCTCGATGTCTAATATCGGTGTTTCATGTAGAAATTTTTGTTCATTGGTTTTTGTCATGTCCACTGTATAGCTGGAAAACAGTTTATTTGTGCAGCAGCTTTTTTATATACTTGAAGGTGGTTATGATATAGTCTCTAAATCTGTTTCCTGTAAGCTAAACAATGTTAGTTCTTTCAGGTTTTCCTCACAGAACCTGGCTTTGTAGATGTCCATTTTTCTTGCTGACCCAAGATCATTCAGGATCTACCTGAAAAGTATTTATCAATAAAGAACAAATTATGGACTTAAATGCCCACAAAATGAAATAAATTAGACAGCATGCCAGTTTTCACAACTTTGTGCCTCACAATTACTATTTCCTGTGATTTTTATAGAAAACATAAAAAAGTATGTTTCTTAATTATTATTTTTTTAATGTTATAGGGGAAATAAACTCCCAATTTGCATGTTTGTGGCCATATTGGGGGTGGCAGCTTCCTTATTTACTGTTGAACAAAAGGCACTTACAGTAATAATATAGGATGACTGTAAATAGATACAGAATAAGAAATGTGATTACTTTTGTGTAATCTTTGATTTCTCTTTGGTTATCTTTTTATCAGTCTTATGCTATCTGGATGTAGTAAAACTTGTTTACTACCATGGAAAAATCAGCTGTGGAAGCATTAAAATGCCGCACAGTATATCCTGATAAAAGGGAGAAGCTTGGCCACTGTGACAGCTCATTGATCTTCTGTTGCAAGATGCAGGATACTGCAGGAGCGTTTGTAGGAGATTTGTGTCTATGTAGACAATGCATTTAAACTGGTCATATAATAAATAATGTTCCCATGTACCATTGCTACTAAGCTACTTCCAAATACATGTGTGCAGAGTACCACTGGTGTCCTGGTTTGAGGTAAAATGAACCAATTTTCTGTTTTAGAGTTTTGCTTTCTTAGCTAGGCCTCTTCTAACTAGCTAAACTCTGAAATTAACAGCACATTGTTCAGAACTGTTTCGTCTCACAGTGATAAGACCTGATTATACCAAGGGATGGTATGCAGAGAGGCCCTTGTTTAGACTTATTGCTAGAACAACCAAGGTCAGGGAATTTTCATCGTTTGCCCCGTTGGAGGGTCGGAAATGGAAAAGCGTAAAGGGGTCCCACCTGCAAGGAGGAGTGGACAGGACAGGTGACCCAAAACTGACCAAAAGGGGTATTCCATCCCATCTGCATCATGCCCCGTATAAAAGCTGAGGGATCAAAAGGTCAACCCCCCTTCTTTGATGGCCGACGTCCAAGAAGGACCCTGCCTGTTCATCTGCCTTTGACCCAATACTAGTGTTCCTGACTCCAGATCTGGAATTTGGCTCCTGTTAATCACTGAGTCCAGTTTGGGACTTTTCCTGAAGCCTGCTGGTGACATGGTCATCATCCTGGGAGCTTGATACGTTTTTTTATATACTGTATACTTCCTTTTTCCATTTTTCCTAAATTTTCTTTTTATTATTTATATTTTCATTAAGGTCATTTAGTTTTTTTCTCTGAACTCTTGAATCTCTTTAATTTCTTCCTCTCCTCTCTTTTACCCAAAGGGGGGAGGGGGGACCACACCTGTCAATCAGGTTTCGGTTAATTTGGCTGAAACCAAAACAACTGGCAACACATATGCTTTAGAAGGTGGCTACGTAAGCTAAAATGTGCTTTTTGGGGGGCTAATGCTTCTGAGCTTTTGATTTATCACTGTTTTTTCAAGTCCTGATCTTAATATTTACAATCCAAGTGGTTCCAGATAGTGGTGTACATTATGTTGTGCCATAAAATTCATAGCAACCAACTGATATGGAGATGTGCATCAGATTGAGTTGTATTGTAATAAAAATTGAGCAATATATAATAGTAATTCTTATAGCTGAGCCCTCTTTTTGTTTCATTTGGCCAATAGTGCTAGTGGAGGAAAAAATATTTTTATTTCTCTCTGTGGAACTAGATATACACATTTTTTAAAGTGTGTTAATTCTTTCTTTTGCTCATTGCTTTGATTTTTGTTTCTAGCTGGTGCTTGCAACAGTGGTGAGTATAAATCTACCAAGTGCCTATCTGCTGGCTTTGTGGATCATTTTCAAAGGTCTTACTTGCAGATATGAAACTAGTGAAGTGCTACAGATAGGGAAGAGCTAGCTATTTCAAAATAAGCTGGTTTGAATACAATAAATGCAAAAACTGACAGCTCCTAAACTATATGAAACTGAGTTATCTCTCATTTACACTACCACGAAGTAGAGTAATTCCAGCGAAGTCAGCAGTAGCAGTTCAGTCTCAAATCAATATAAATGCAACGAGAAGCCCTCAGCAATACTTCTTCCCCTTCTTAATCCCTGGTGGCCATCCTGAAAAAAACTTCCAGTGGAAACTCAATTCATTAATATTTCAAGTAGAAAATGTACTGGCATCTGCCTGACTTTGCATCTCAAACTCGTGTGGAAGTATGCAAAGTAAATTAATTTGGCTGTGTGTCAGCTGATTCACAATAAATGCTCAAATTTGTCAATTCTTGTATTTGAAAACTAAGCAAAATATATCCTGAGGTTTTTAGTCTTCTCAATGTGCTTCTCTAAATTTCCACCATCTTTGATACCCAATGGCTATATTTGTGTCAGTGCTCTCTTTCTGCAGTTTTAGTCTGCATTGGTAAGTGTCTTATAATTATCTCAGCAATACAGGTGTCGTCATCATCAAATCTTACTAAAAAGATTTTAAAATAAGAGGTTTCTGTGGTACCAGATAGGCTGCTTATGGTATAAACAAGGCTACTATATCAAGCTCTTTCTGGCTACTCTTTCTGTCCTCTCTATTTCTAAATCATGTAAATTTCCCACCTCTTAAGTAGGTTTACTGATGGGATTATTTTAGTCAGATGTTATACATGTTTCTCTGTATACTCAATGGCAACCTTTGTATGCCAGATGCATTGGCTTAATTTTCAACATGTTCCGAGTCTTTTTGTCTGCTTTTCTGGATGATTTGGTAGATGAAGGTTGTGTCCTTCTGTGATTAATACTGGAATTTGTTCATGTTTTGTTGGGTTTTTTTCCTTAAATGATATTTAATTATTTTTATGGCCATCTTTTCTTTAGCTTTTTGAAACCTGTCTGTAAACACATAGGGGTAGCAAGTGGACTAAGAAACTTGGACATGCCTTCCAAGTAAATCATATTTGAAATAACAAATACCGTTTTTAATTTCCTTCCAAATATCAGTGACAGATACACAGAGAAAGTAGTTGTTTAGCATTTTAATGACTATCCTATTCTTTTTTTTCAGTTTGGACATATTTTATTTTCAATTCAGAAAGAATTTAGCTCTTTATTAAAAGATCTTTAATTTTAATGTTCCAGACAAAATAAATATGATTCAGTTTTAAGTAATGTGGCATATTTAGTTGTGTTTATATTAGGCAATAATGTGTCCTAATTTTTAGCTTTTAGCAGTAACATATAATGCTATATATAATATATAATAATATAATACATTGTATGGCATGTAAAAAGCATGTTGCAACTCTGAAAAACTTAGAGACTCTTATTGATAGACATACAGCTTGAAATTAAGCTGCCAAATGCCATATGTCAGCAATATCTGCTCTCAAGCTGCTGCATTGTTTTCTGGTAATTCAGTGCATCCTTTGTAATTAGAGAGCTAAATTTAATTCTCCTTTTGTTGTACTGTACATGTGCGGAAAGCTGATGAGCAGCAATCAATAGCACTTTCTTTAGCATAAATGCTTTTAAGGTAATTGCTCTGGAATCTTAAGAAGTTGGGGTGTTTTTTTCTTTTTTAAATTGCAGTCTTTCATAGGAGGACGATTTAAAAGAAACTGTGGTGTGTACAAGTGGTGTCCTAATAGGCAGGTTTGCTGACATTTGAGGCATGGCCATGATGTAGTGAGCTCTTCTCAGAAACAATTGACTTGTGTGAATCATAAAGAGAAATGCATTAATTAAAACTTGACAACTTTTCTTTCACCATCACCGCCCCATTACCTGCAGGGACCAGAGCATCCAGGTTTCATTACAACACTGCATCTTTGTCAGCTGGGAGAGAGGGGTACAAGAGCAACCAGCAGCTTCTGCTTTTTTATTGAAAAGCAGAGAGAAACTTTCCTGTCCTTTCCATGGTATATGAGATGGAGAAATTTGTCTCCCTTGTGGTCCTTCAGTCCAGCAGACTTCCTCCCTCCTACTCCAGTGCTACTATGAGAAAAGCACCAAGGAATTTTCAGACACTAACAATGAGAGAGACTGATTAGCACTTTGGAAAAAGAAT
Organism: Pedionomus torquatus; assembly: GCA_013398155.1. Classification (NCBI taxonomy): domain Eukaryota; kingdom Metazoa; phylum Chordata; class Aves; order Charadriiformes; family Pedionomidae; genus Pedionomus; species Pedionomus torquatus. The sequence goes on along the minus strand of VZRU01013573.1, from coordinate 40,755 downwards.
GCCATTGCATTTAACCAGATTGTCATTTTATCAGAAACTAAACCACTCTCATAACATTTGCTTGCCATGGATAATATTTGGTCCTTGTGGTTCTTTGTGAGAGTGCCCTTCCACTGTAACTCTGGTACTCACAGTTTGGTAGCCAAACTGATTATTTACATGGAGAAAATCCAGGGCTGGAATATAACTGCAGAACTGAACAGTACTTGCAATTTACATGTGGTTTTACCATTGTACCTAGAGGGTCTCAGGTCAATGTTGGACTGACATGTATGTAGACCCAGATTCAGATCACTTTTTTAAGTATCTTAAGGTGGTGCAAGTCTTGGGGGATAGTGACATTGGAGATAGTCCCTGGTTGAAGAAGGTTGCAATATGGAAACATATTTTACTTATTTGTTTTGAAACCAAGGAGGGTCAAAGAATTAAAATGACTTGTGTGTGGCTGACTAACAGGTAAACAGTAAAGCAAAAAGTAGAATCACAGTCTCTTGTCACCATGTCTGTTGCATAAGCTCCTTGACCAGACTGTTCCAAAGCAGATTCATCAAATAGTTATCAATTGTATTTGTAAGCAGGCAGTTGCATTAGTGGTGTGTCGTAAACTGCCAGAAGGACTGCAAATTAGACCCTTCTGTTTGCAGGAATTGATGCAGGCAATTTTTGGTGTGAAAGCAGAGAGAAAAGGCTGCAACTGGCTTCCACCAATTTCATACCAATTTAACAGACTTTGTTTCCATTTCTCCTTCTACTCCTCTTCCACCTCTTCATTTCTCCAGCTGCCCACGTTGGTGGAGCTTCGTTAACTGCACAGAAGATGAAACAGCATGGTAATGAAACCCTGTGTTTTCTACCTCGGTGTTCAGCTGTGCTAAGGGCTGTTCAAAGTGACATCCACCTATAAGACTGTACTGGAAACCAATTTACTGCTTGTACAGGACTCTTACACCCCTCTTTTCCAAGGATCAGAATTATATGTTTATAAACAAATTGCCCTTTGAGGTTCATTTCAGAGTACAGTTATGCTTCTACAGCACTCCATAGTGCCTCTCATATTGTACAATAAAGTAAGGGATGCTGATTTCTTTTTTTAAACTGATGTAAAATGACTGACTCTAATGTGACGAACAGATGAGATTACATCTCTGATTGTGAGGAAATCTAACCCAGAGGCTTTACAGAATCCTACAGTAGATAACAAAGAATGTTATTAGAAGTAAAAAATTATGAAATGGGAAAAGCCTGCAATAATGTCTGGTCTCTGTCTGCCTTTGCCTTGAAAAGCTGCATGTCAGATATAGAGTGTATTAGTAGAGTGAGCACTTTACATGAGTTTTGCACCCTGTGGAGAAGACTGGAGGCTGCCTGAATAACTATGAATCAGTAATGAGAAACATCAGACTCTTTTAGACTAATCCACATTGCAAATGAAAGTGAGTGAGAAGCAGTCAGTGAAAGCATGTCCTGGTTTCAGCTGGGATAGAGTTAATTTTCTTCCTAGTAGCTGCTGTGTTTTGGATTTAGTATGAGAATAATGTTGATAACACATACTGGTTTAGTTGTTTCTAAGTAATATTTATATAAAGTCCAGAACTTTTTCAGTTTCCCATAGAAGCTGAGAGGGGAGTATAGACAGGACAAGCTGGCCAAAGGAATATTCTGTGTCAGCTGCTTGGGAACGGGCTGGACATTGGTCAGCAGTTAGTGAGCAATTGCATCATGCATAGCTGGTTTTGTATATTCTTTTCTCATTGTTATTGTTATTGTTTTCCTTCGCTGCCCTATTAAATTGGTTTTATCTCAGCCCACTAATTTTATTTCATTTTCCTGATTCTCTCCCCCATCCCATTAGGGAGGAGGAGGGAGGGTGGGTGGGAGCATCTATGTGGTGTTTGGCTGCCTGCTGGGTGAAACCACGACAGAGCCTTCTCTCACTGCACCCTTTGTGACTACTGGTGACTCTTTTTCCCAGTTAGAAAGCCTGTGATTAGCAGAGTGGGCAACAACAATCTGTTTGGACCAAGCTCCTGTTAGAGCTCAAGTCCCAACTCTATCATCACTCTGAGACAAAATGATTTTGTTCTTGGTCCTAATGTTTTATGTTGCGCTGTGGATAATATTTGACCCAGTGTAGTAAGGTTTTGTTTGTTTGTTTTTTGGTTTTTTTTCTTAATGTTCTCTCCCAATTTTGGAGTCCAAATTCTACTATAAACAATATTTTAAGTATTTTATGGTGCTTATTTATTTTTTTTAATAGAGCCATGAGAATCCCAGCATGTCTGTTAAATTTTAGTTGTTCTGCAACTGCAGTGAATTGTATGTATAGATCTTTGAGCATATCATAGTCTGTGATTTTTGGAACACCAGTCATACACACACATACTTCACTTCCCTTTAAAACAATCCCTNAGTATTTTTCCACTGCACAAGCATTTAGCCTTGTTCAAAATGTTAAAGACTTTTTTTTTTTTTTTTTTTTTTAATACCAAAATCTTCTGCGGTTGGGGGTAAATTTTACTCTGAAATTGTTTTCTTAAATTCTTGGAAAATCACAAAAGTTTCACTTTAGTTCAGTTAGCCCTTAATGTCAAGCACAGTTACATAGAAATTAGTCTTTGAAGAATGTTTACAGCTCCTAGTGAGATACATGAAGGATTTACAAAGTTTAGTTTAAATTATTTGAATCTGTTTATAACTGGTGTAAATAAGATTCAGTTAGCACATAAAATGAGAAATTTTTTTATTTTGAATTTCAAGTCAGACTGCGACTGATTCATGAACTGTGGCTCATCACAGACTACCTAATCCACTTACAACATCAAATAGACAGAAGTAGGCTCTACTTCTACTCTGAATAAACAAGTGTTACTGCCATTAATGAGAATAAATCCCTGAATTGTTTTTAAATACTCCAGAAAGTAAAAGCTACTTGCTGCACCAGACTATTTGGCACAGTTAGTGCATCCTCATCCTAAGCTAATGACACACCTCTGCCAGTACAAAGCCAATTGACTGCCTCTCAAGGTATCACAAGATGGCAGTAATTTCTGTCACCACAGGAATATGAGTATAGTTCAAAATTGGAAGAGACCTGAATGAATGTTTTTATTAATAAATGTTTAGATTTTTTATGGATTCAACATCAGTTTTCTACAGGTTTATGCCACTGTGATGTTGTAGTCATACATTAATAGCAAGTCGTATGTCTAGTTTGGTGATGTCAGTGCAAATCCAAGAAGACTACATTAAGGTGATGAAAGAATCTGCTCTTGACTGAAATTTATGGGGACTTGGTTTTAAAGCATTTAAATGAAGAGGTGATGCTAGGTTCACAGCCTCCAGATAGCTGGAAGATGTATTAAGTTAACATAATGGAATTACCAAATGAAGGCAGTGAGATGGCAGGATGATCATAGTGAAGGGCGCTGGAGACAGGACGCAGCTTCTGCATTTCCCCAGTACCTGAAGGAATCATGAACTTGTAACTTGTAACTTGTAACATGTAACTTCATGTTACAAGAAGGCCAAGAAAATTACCTGGAAGAGATAATCTTGGAGGACAGTTAAGGTCACATAATGACATTGCTGATAACCAAGATGTCTACTTTGGGAGTGGAAAGTGATGCCTGACTGAAGTGTTAAATGCTCTTTAATCCCAATAAAGACTGTGGAAGTTCAAAATCCTGTGAATGCTTTCAGCTGACTAAGTAATAGAATTTACAGGCTACTGCCTGTATGCCTCTTCTGAGCAAGTAACTTGTTTGAGGCAGAAATAGTTGCTTCAAAGTAGATGTGCGTAAGTGAGGCAAAAGAGTGTAAATTTCTTTAGGAACCACTGTGAGATCTTAATCTGCTTACATGTGAGTTTTAATCCATGAGACAGTTGAAGGCAGCAGGACACAAAACAGAAAGAAGAGAATAGTTTCCGGTATCATGAGGATCAAGTGTGAAGAAACTTAATGGCCTGGGTAATCTTTTCCTTTTCCTCTCTGAATGCGTGAGGTGTCTTTTCAGGCACTACGAGAAAGAAGCATTGCATCCTCCTGGTGCTTTCTGTTCAGATAGTCAGAATCATATTAAGAGGTTTCTGACTAAGATGCAGCTGGCTGTGTATATGTAGTGTGAGTTTGATACAGCACATTCTCAGATGATACATCTTTCTGTATACGTGTGTGTGTGAACAGAAGGAAGCGTAGGATATAACAAGTTCTTGCTTGCTTTGAATGGCATGTGTGTTCACATTAATGAAAAAAAAAACAACAAACCATGACTCTTTTCTTTTTCTCAGGTGCCATCTTTGCTTTGGTTGCTAAGGACAAATCAATCCTAATTAGAAGCCTAATTGAACAGTCCGGGGAGCAATCAATATAGAACCAAATGCTCTTAATGGTGCTCTGTCAGTTTTCTTTTTTGGAAGCTGCCAAAGTCATATCTTTCAATGCTTCTTTTAAAGTGATTTATACAAAAATCTTTCAGCTGGATTTTAAATCAACACCTGCTGGAGTATGTGTGTCCTTCATCAGAAATTGGTCATCTAATTTTAGTAATCTGAAACTTAAAATGACTAGGGTGATGTCTACTAAATAAACAAAAAACTGCAAGGTTGAAATATACTATTTAAATATGCTTTAAACCCCAACTTTCTCATTTCAGCTAAATCCCAAGATTCACTACTCCACTACTGTACTGGAGTGCGACAGGCAACTGTCTGGTCTGTTCACATTCCCCAGCAATGGGGCCATGATTTAGCTGGCTCACTACGTGCCTCAGAAATCCTGGCTGAGGCACCTGGGCAACTGCTTCTGCACACATGCTGGTCTGGAGAGTGGGACCTATGGTACAGATAAAGGACTTTATTTCTATTGCCTCTTGGAAGGACAGGTGACATGGGGATAGTAACTGGTGGAATCTCAATTAACACTAGTTTTCAATGTTTTGGGCAGCTGATTTTGCGCCAAAGGGAGCAGAGAGGAAAGTGGTATTAAGCACTGTGCCCAAAGATAGCAAACTGCATACACTGCTGAAATCTTGTCTGCAGGAGTAATTCACTTTCTGAGAGACCTACACATACAATAAACTTCTGCCTTTGGTTATGTCTTACAGCTGAAAACCTTTAAATCATTTGGTGTCAGCTAACCATTCACTTTCAGTCATACTTTACATATGCCTCATATTCTCATGATTTGTTTATTGCTTATTCTTATGTGTTACCATAACTGTAAATATACCTCTTGATTTTTCAAGTGTCTTGGCAGTAAATATGCTACTATACCTATGAGAGACATTTTCATAAACAAATATTTATAGCAAATCTTATATACTGCTATATAAAGATGTACAAATATTTACTTTATTTGTTTAAATTCTGTTCAGAATGCATTCACTGGGACAGTGGTTAGAGATTAAAGAAATGTATCTGGGGAAAAAAAGAGCTAAAATCTACTAATCTGACAATGGTACACACCTAATAGCTATTGCAGTTCTGGCAATGGGCAGTAAAGTCACTAAGCAAGAGAAATTGCATGTTCTTCACTATCCATTTATCTGTTTGTCCTACTACTGTGTGCACAGCTATGAAACTAATGGATCTTTGTTCTCACTTGGGCTTTTATGAACCTTTCTGACATGTGAAAGCAACCAGTATTTATGTTAACTGTTATTGTAACTTAATATTATCTTTTTAAAGCAGGCAGTTCTTTTCTTTTTTTTTTTTTTTTTTTTTTTTTTTTTTTTTTTTTAAATTTCTTTATGAAACTGATTATTTTAGCATATATTTGTTCTTTACATATGGAAAAAGAGAAGTGTCTTATAATGAAGTAGAATCAGGTAACAGAATCACAGAATTTTCATGGTTGAAAGGGACCTCTGAGATCATTGAGTCCTATTAATAGTATTGTCTCAGTGGTAGCCCAAGGTGGTTAAGAAGCTGTTAACGCCATCACAGTGGAAAAAATAGTGTGGAGTGGGTCCATGCTGCAGGTAGTGGTACTGTTTTCTTGGCGTTAATTGATTTCCCTTCAAACTATTGCAGTTAATTTTGTGACTAAATAGCTATCTCGGGCAATACTCCTCAGCCATCTTTACAGTAACTCCGAGACACATATAGCACATATCTATTCTTTCCACATGACCTTTAAAGGGATGAATTTTATGATAATGAACCATCTGGGAACAAAGTTTCTAGAGGAGAACTTTTTCCTGTAGAAACAAGCTGCAGAATGGTGTGAGGCATTAACTATTGAGAGCAGCTGGCTGAATTTAGGCCAGGGAGCAATCTGTCCTCCACATATTCCTGTCTAAAGCCATGAAGCCTCCAGGGGCACCTAGAACTGGCCTTTCTTTTCTTTCCAGCCAGTAGGAGACAAGCCAGAGGAACTACAGTACAGATTTTTTTTTCCCTTGTTGCGCATGCTGTAGAGATGTCTTATTTTAAGGTGTAGGTTTTTGTTGGGTTTTTGTTTGTTTGTTTGTTTATTTATTCTCTGTATTAACAACAAAGTGAAGCAGGTGGCTGTCTGTCATTGTCTTGTGTTTTTGGGGTTTTTGTTTGGTTGGTTGGTTTTGTTTAATATATTTTTTTACATATATGCCAGCTTCAAGGAGAAAATTTGGAAACAGCTTTGACTTACAAAACAAGTATTTTCAGATATAAATTGATGCTAGATACACTCAGCTGAAACAGCCACAGTTAGTCATGAGGCAACACGTTCATGAGGGGATCAAGGCAGCTTCTAACCATCAGTAAAGGGGGTGGGATTTTAATGAATCTTGAGCAGTGAAAGCTAATGTATCTTTTGAAAACTAAGTGGCTGAAATAGATTGTGCTTCTATGAGGTGATTTATGATTTTTCAGGAATTTTATATGAAAAAAAACCCCAACAAATAGCAAAAAACCCCCCACTCAATCATGCAAAAACCCAAATGCCCTAGCTTTTCTCTAACACTCATCAATCAGCGGTATTCAAGTAAAGAAACATTGCTTGAATAAGATTTAAATGAGATGTGAACACCATATAAATTTATTAGATACGTTAAATATTGGTCTTCAACCTCCTTTATTTTATGGTGCTTTTATTTACTTATGATAAAATCAATTATTTACTTAATGTGATGGATCTGTGTGCCTGAAATCTTTTTTTCCAGCTCTACCAGTTGGCTTAATGAAAGAGGCTGTTTTTCTACATTTATCACTTCTTTCTCTGAAGTTATTTTTCTAATTCAGTTAGCTGAGAGGTGCCTAGAGAGAATAATCTGTCCTATTCTAAGAAAATTCTGGATCTGGAGGGTAGATTGCCCTCTTAATTTACCTGTCAGCCCTCACTGACTATAGAGGAACTACTGCTGACTGTGACTCCTGAAGTCATTAGGTAGGAATACACCCAGAAGTGTTAGGTAAGTGAAATCTCTCTACAGAATGGTCACTTGCTAGGAAGAACAGCAACAAATTCTAAACTGTATGTTTTTGAGGCCTGGATCTTTATAGTTTGTTCAAGACATCAGTTTTCAGAAATTATTTTTTTCCGGGGTGTGTCTGTTCATACTGAAAACCGTGACAGGACTGTGATTCTTATCAGAAAGCATTAAGCTTTATGGATAAGAATTACCTTTGGAAATGAAGGCTTCATATGGGTATTTCAAAACAGTGATCCAAAGTCATGAATTATTGCTGGTAAGGGCACACTGTGTTACCATGTTTCAGTTCAGTTATTCAGCAGTTACATATCTAAATCCCAGATATCCCAGTGTGTGTCCAAGAGCTGGTCTTGTCAGTGTCTGTTTCAACGTGGTAGAAAGAGAGGTCAGAGGTTCTTTTTTTCAATTAGAAATACCCAAAAGTCATATAAGTAAAGATAATTTTGTGACTACTAGATTGGAGTAAAAGGTATTTCATGAACTCTAGATTTTCAGAGCAGGGATCCGGTTACTTGCCACATAGTTCTAAGAGCTTCTAAGTGGTCAGTAATTTAAGTTTTGGGATATTTCTTAGAGTGTCATATCACTGGTTTCAAGTGCTACAACATTTTCAAACTTTGATTTACTGATCCTAACTACAGAATTGTATTAAACTGCAATGTGTTTCAAGTACAGTTGACATCAAATGGTAACATTCATCAAAAGTTCTCTTGTCATATAATATTTGTTATCACATTTCAATGGCCACATTTGACTTCAAGCAGTATTTAACTAGGTTAAATTTTACAGAACCTGAAGAAATTTAAAATACAGGTTCATTGTTACTATTTTCCTAATCTCTAGGTTTTCTGTAAATCGATATGACTCTTGAAGGAACCATATTGGATATCTGAGAAGTATGTTAGCAGTCACTTCTAGTTTTATATCACTGCAGAAAGAGACACACTTTCCATAATTTAAAGAAACCTCTGTGGAATATGATGTCCAATAGAATTTTATTCCTTATTTAAGATATCTAAACTTTTAAATACATCCCAGTGCAGAGCAAAAGGTAATGTATACCACATGTAAGATTTCTTCAGAAAATTCTGTCAGCATTATACAAAGCTCTCTAACATATTTACAAGGTCTGACCACCACAGTATTCTTACCTTAACTTACTGGCTTAATAACAGTATTCACTTTAAAAGTTAATTTTACTTTAACATTATTATTTATTTTTTTTTAATTATTATTAAATTGAGTTTGTTTCAAATCAGCCTGCAGGAATAACAATGTACATGTATTTCTGGCATGTCTTATTTGCATAGTAATAAAAGACAAGACAGAACTAACTACTAGTTGTGTGTCTTCGGTATAATGGTTGGTGCAAGAGCTAAAGAGAAAATTGCTATTCTATTGTATTGCTATGTGCTTTATTCTTCCTAAGAGTGCTGGTTTTCTTTCTTGAAATCTATCCAAATAGATAGGAAAAGGAACTAGATAGGTGAAATCTTAAATGTGGTTACACTGATAATCAGTGAAGCATAGACAGCTTTTTATTAGAGGCAATGTTTTTCACATATATCAAATCTTAGACCTCCCATTTCACAACTCCAAACCATGATCTTTAAGGGAGATCTGCAAATTGCTTTTAAAGTCTAGAAAGTAAAATCTATAACTGCTGATTACTGAAAAAACAGGGCAGCAACAGAAGCATTTGTGTTGTGGCCCATCACAATATGCTGATCCCTCTGTTGCAAAGGTGTTATTAATTCTTTTCTTCTTCTGTCTCATGAGCATATTGGATCTTCCTATTCTAACACCAAGTGCTGCTTCCAGCATTACTTGCATTCTTGCCTTTTTGGTCTTTTTGACTAACCCTAAGTAGCAGCATAATTCCACCTGCCAATTCTACCCATGTAACATTTCACTGATGTGGAAAAGGGAATGGCTTTTTCATCCTGTCCTGGTTTGAGGTAAAATGAACCAATTTTCTGTTTTACAGTTTTACTTCCTTAGCTAGGCCTCTTCTAACTAGCTAAACTCTGAAATTAACAGCACATTGTTCAGAACTGTTTTGTCTCACAGTGATAAGACCTGATTATACCAAGGGATGGTATGCAGACAGGCCCTTGTTTAGACTTATTGCTAGAACAACCAAGGTCAGGGAATTTTCATCGTTTGCCCCATTGGAGGGTTGGAAATGGAAAAGCGTAAAGGGGTCCCACCTGCAAGGAGGAGCAGACAGGACAGGTGATCCAAAACTGATCAACAGGGGTATTCTGTCCCATCCGCATCATGCCCAGTATAATAGCTGAGGGATCAACAGGTCAACTCCCTTTCTTCGATGGCTGATGTCCTANTAATAATAATTTCATTAGAGTAGTTTAGCTTTTTTCTAAACTCTTGAATCTCTTTAATTTCTTCCTCTCCTCTCTTTTACCCAAAAGGGGGGAGGGGGGAACATCTGTCAATCAGGTTTTGGTAAATTTGGCTGAAACCACGACACATCCCTACTATATTTTTTCCCATTCCTCACTTCATGTGTCAGCTCTGGAGTTCAGGGACCCCTTCCTGGAGAGATGTATCCCAAAACTGGAGATGTGGCTTTATTCATTACATAGGGAGAAAAGTAGCAGAGACAAATATAATGGTCAGTTTCCTGGCATTTTAGTGAATTTAGTTTATGCAGAGAAGGAAGCTCAAAGCACAAGAGCCAGGTCAGTGAGGGGAAATGGTATGGCAGTGAGGTAGATGGGTCAGAATGTGGGAGGAGAAAGAGGAATATGTGGAAACTTTACTCATTTTATTGCAGCCACCCTTCAGATCAAATTATCTTAAACAATAATTTAAGAGTTGTTGCAATCTTCAATAAAGTGTTCTTTATCAATTTAACTTCTGGACAGCTCTGACAAAGGGTTTCTGTTCTATGTGCTGGATGTGCTTTTAGAAAAGAAATGGGAGGCTTCTTTTAAAAGTGCTTTTTATATTTTTGCATTGCCTGATGTTTTGTGTTATGTGGAGTGGAAGGATATCTATTCATACAGGTTATTTAGGCTACATGTTGTTTATTGCTTTCTCTTGTTAAAGGAAAGTCTAATATTCAACATTTTCTCATTTGAGTATCTATTTCTAAGCAAAGTTCATATTGATTCAGCAGAAAATTGGGCAGATACTTCAATCTTCTTCCCTCTGATGATGGTTTAGCTATTTCTGTGTTTTGATACTCAGAAGTCTGCTTCATTTTCAAAAGAGCAGTTAAACATTGATTAATAATACACAATTATGAGGCTGAAATGATATAGTAGTATTTCTGCCAGTGTGAACAATAGGAGTGGAAACCAGCAATAAAAATCCATCATATATATTTCTGTTACACATACACAAGTGACAAGCAATTTCATGCTGGATCATGCATGTGACACTCCTTTATGGAATCCAGCCAGTATCCAGCCCAGAAACACAGCTCATTTGGAGAACTTACTGCAGATTTTCTTGTTTGTCTTCCATTGCTGGTGCTGATATCTTGAATATTGCATTGCATTTTTGTGACTCTATCAATTTTTTTTTTCTTTTTACACAAGAAAACCTGCAGGGTTGCCTTTTATTCTATACAAGTATGAAAATGTGCATAACTGTGATTCTAGTTATGTCAGTTCCTTAGGAGTGCCAAAATAAGACTTATTTGTAACTATAGACAGTGTCTTTTCTTCAATATTAAACTTTCAAACTTTCCTTTGTAAGTATGCATTTTGCAAGCCATGGTTGCGTATGAAAAGATACTAATTTTGCTTATCTTATAGAAAGTTGCATGCTGAGGAATATGCTTTTAAATAAGCATTCTCTATTTTTCCAGTGAAAATGGACTGAAACACGGGACGCTTTTCCAAGTCTTTTTAGCTGCTGGCACAACTCACCCAGCTATGGCTGGATCTTGAGGTGTAGACAAGACTGTGGCAGTTTTCTTCAGTCAAAGACTTATCCTACTGTAATAAAGGGAATCGGGCTATATTTGAAGTTAAATAGAATGCCAGTCAGGCGTTTGCTATCCTGTAAGTAGAACAAATATCTGGTGTTCCATTTATGGAGTTTATCAGATAAAAACTGTTGAAAGTTCCTTAATAGATAATTTCCAAAAGGGGAAAAGTTGCATGGGCAGTGAAGAGTCAGTAGAAGAGAGCATAGTTTGAGCTTTTACAAGGTTTTACTACTAAAATGCTGTTTTAGCAATTTCTTTTTCACCTTCTTATTTAAAAAAATAATTAAAGCTAAGGTTGAGCTAGTGATCTTTTACTTCAGATATTTCACACAAACTTCACATCATTTCATTTTTGTGTTCCTTGTCACAGTTCAAGTTAGCGCACCACGGTTTGTAATTTATAGGCATATAGTAAAACTTGTAAGAATGTATTTTATTGCCTGGTGCTGCTCAGCAGTGTACATTAGGACATTACCCAGGCAAACAATAGTACTAAGAAGATCCATGCAATGTTTCTGTATCCACTTGACCCTTCAGGTTTACTTTGGGATATTTTTTTAGTTCACAGGACATGTTTGAAATAAAAGAGTCTGAGTCTTTTCCATTTCTCTAGAGCAATTGTACTATTCTAAGTAAAAAGATAAAGGGCTTGGAATGGAGGAACATTACTTAGAATATGCTTAGCATCTCCCAAGATTGGACACCGTCATCATAATATAGACAAATACTGGAAGCTGCTAAAGGAATGTCCATTTAAGGTGTGATGACTTTAAGATGTGAGAAAAATCACCTTTCAAAATACTTAGTAACTCCATTTTATGAGCTCCAAAGATCATTCCATAATTCAAACTAAAACACTGTAAGTGGCAACAGCTGGGATATTTGCTTCAAAATTAGGCTACTGGTCTAAACTAAAACATTAATGTAGATGTGCTATTGTGGGCACATCTACATCAAAATCCAGAGATGTAACAGCTACTTGTAAAGGTGTGTCTAATACTGAATATTTCACTAGAGTGAGCACCTGCTGTCAGCCTTACAGGATGTATCTCCCATACACAGGTGGTTTTACTCAGTGAAGCTGTGTTTGTTAGATAGTATGCTGGACAGAAGACCTTAATAGTATGTTTGTAAGCACTAGTTGAACAGCATCATAATTCAGATGGGCATCCAGTACATGAATAATGCTGGGAACAAAGCTATAACAGTTTATGTGGAGGTATCCTTATAGGTGTTTCTTGGAATAGGTGGCTTTATTGGACAGATTGTGATTTCAGAGATAGACAAATAGCCTCCATTCTGGTAAAACTTGTAAGAATGTGTCTCCATTATAAACAAAGAGTCTCCATTATACATGAAGAGTCTCCATTTAGAGTGCTTTCTCCACAGGAAACCAATTTCTGCAAAGCAGATCTCAGCTTCAAGGACATTTTTTCAAATTCTAGAGTCTGCCCTTGTTTGTATAAGGAGAGAGGTTAGCTGGGCTGGGATTAGCAGCAAGCTGATGAAAAAAGTGAACTGAATAGATGTGATGAACTACATCTTGAAGATGAGCTGTCTCATATATAAACTGCAGGGGTGAATTGTGGTTCAAATAAAAAAATAATTTTTGGAATAAAGTCATCTTATTTCCCAATGCTAATTGCTAATAATTTGTTCATTTTCCAGATATTAAGCAAAATAAGAATCTGATTTGTAGTAATCTTTCACTTTGAAATCTCACCTAGGTCTTGAACAGACTGTGGAGAATGCCAAGAAAGAGGTGGAAGTTTCCAGAGGAATAAGAAAATAATTTTATTCCAAATATAGGAAAATGAGGAAAAAGAAAACTAAACCATGTTCTACTGGATGATTTTAAGAACATTTTTATATATTTTCTATTCACACTTCTATTTATAAAGTGTATTAATAATTAAGGAGGAAAGGCAATATTTCATAGAATCATAGAATCATAGAATGGTTAGAGTTGGAAAGGACCTTGAAGATCATCGAGTCTGAGGCCCCCTGCCATGGGCAGGGACACCTCCCACTAGACCACGTTGCTCAAAGCCCTATCAAGCCTGGCCTTAAATACTTCCAGGGATGGGGCATTCACAACCTCCCTGGGCAGCCTGTTCCAGTGCCTCACCACCNCCCATGATATGGTTGGCTTTCTGGGCTGCCAGTGTGCACTGCTGGCTCATGTTGAGCTTCTCATCCATGAGCACTCTCAAGTCCTTTTCCTCAGGGCTGCTCTCCAGCAGTTCTCTGAACAACCCGTATTTGTGCCTGGGATTGCCACGTCCCAGGTGCAGGACCTTGCACTTGGCTTGAACTTCATGCCATTTGCATTAGCCCACCTCTCAAGCCTGTCCAGGTCCGTCTGGATGGCATCTCTTCCCTCCAATGTGTCTACTGTGCCACCAAGCTTGGTGTCATCAGCAAATTTGCTGAGGGTGCATTCAATCCCACTGTCCATATCTCCAACAAAGATGTTAAATAGCACGGGTTCCAGTACTCACCAATTTCACCAATGCTAGTAATATATATTCAGACAGTTTTGATTACTACTTCTTGTATCTCCACATACAAGAAACAAAAGGAAAAAAACAACCCTGAGCAAATAAATAGTGACTTCAAGTGCAAGAAAAATACCCAAACTACAGGGAAAGCTATGGAAGTTGGTGGCTAGTGAAGCTGCAGTCACATTTTGTTTCTGATTCCTACCCACCCCACCACCCCCTGTTCTCTCAACCCAAACAAACCCAAACACCTATATCAAAAATCCCTTTACTTTTTCTCTCAGTATAAAACTCTTCCAGAGTAATCCCTTGAGTGTATTTAGTGGATTTATGATGCACAGAATGTTTGTATTTCTTTAAATATTTTAAAAATGCCAAAGGGAATGATGAAATAAATTGAGTCAATCTATTCATGTAGCTGAATAGTTAAGGAAACAGGGTGAGTACAGCATGAAACACCATCAGTGTATCTGACCAGGAGCTGAGGTCATGGTTTCTTCTCAAGATACAATTCTGTGCCACACAGTTCCCAGAATCTGTTACATTGTTTACATGATGTTTAACATTCAGTAAGGAGATTGCTCAAACTGATAAAATGACGGCCCGGTTTATTTCTACCCAGAGATACCATGCAGGCAGCAGAAAGAGATCTATGCTGGGCAGAAGAGAGTATGATCTTTTAGTAGCCTTTCAGAAAAATAATCTTTCCGCTCTGCACAGCCCTCCCTCCAGCTGTGAGCTAGATGTTTTATCATTGTCTACACATCCTAAATCTATAGCTCAAAACAGACGGGATACACCTGTCTTCTGTTAACTTCATAAAAAGGTTGGCAGTGGTCTTTGAAAGATTGATGTTTTGTTGTCATTAATTGTTATATTGCTATTAACCTTAACTGCTGGGCTGAAGAAGAAACCCACAGGTAAGATTTTGGGAGAACTATCAGAGTGAATAAAGTATATAGGGAAATACAGAGTTAAGGGTCAAAGATGAACGAGTGGGAAGACACACCAAGGACACCAGAACAGCGGAAACTAGAACACAGACAAAATAGAACCTTAGGGAAGAGTGCAAGCCTATACACTTGCTGCCCTTCAAGTTCTGACATTTAAACTTGGGAAAAAAAAAAAAAAAAAAAAAAAGAGTTGAGCACAAACCGTAGCTGCAGACCATCAAATCAAATTCTTGGCAATCCACATTTGATTTTTGTATCTGTCTATAAAAAATCTCAAAATTAAGCCTAGAACCAAACATCCAAAATAGCTGTATCATCCAGATCAAATTCTCAAGTTTTTATCTCCTCTTATAATTTTCAAGATTCTTTAACTATTTATTGTACCTACAATTTCCCCAAGAGAACTTTTTATTTCTAACAAGCAAATACTTTTCAGCTTTAAAACATTTATACAATAGGACATAAGTAAAATTCAACATTAAGTGCATTTTTAAGCTCTTGTCATGAAACCTATACTTATGTATTATAATGAGTAAAAATCCTTTTCTAATCAAGACATAAAAACATAATTAAGGCACAAATAATGATCTAGGATTGGACTTTATTGACTGAAGAATACTGTTACTACCATTAATTGTAATTACACTAGTAATTATTGAATAATATATTGTTCTGGATGGCATTGATGCTATACTTTTCACAATTCAGATTTTTCTACTGCAATTTCATTAGGTTTTTTATTTTCTTTATTCTCTCTGTTTGTTCTGGACATTTCTTCCTCTGCCCAGCCACCCTGGTGTGTTGCTGTTTATATCCTTGTCTGTGACAGAACACTTTTCTGATGACGACTTACTTTAACCTAATAAATGACTATAGGAAATATGTAACTGTGTTTGAGGATGTATCTTGCTAGTAATTTGGTAAGATGCAGATTACACAGCAGAATTGTATCTATTTGTACAGATTTGAAGACTTCCCAATGCTGTTTCTGTTGTTTTAGCACTTTTAATATTTAGTATTTTACAGTACTTTTATTCAGAATATGAAGACTATTAGACTATTAAAAACATTTAGTAGAAAAGCAAGATTCAGAAAGATAGCCAATATGCTTTAAAAGATAATTGTGAAGCAGGCATATAAGGTTCTATTTTAGATTCCCTGGGTTTCTATACTTTCCCTTCACAGATGTTGTACAGACTGTAACAGAAGTTTAATCTAACTGTGCCACTGCAGTGTGCCACTGACAAGCTATTTTGTCTGCATTTGTAGCTTTTTGTACTGTTTTTGTGATTATGAGAGTCCAAAATACAATAGAAGTACATTTTATATAGCTTATAAGGTAGCTGCTGAGACCAATGTGATTAATACAATATCAAATTAAAGAAACAGTAAAATGGGGGTAGTTATGTAATTTATACGATTATCTCTTTATAAGCTAACTACTGACAGTTTTGAATTGTGTATAATTTGTCTGTCATAATCCATAGAAGTGTCGTATCATAAGCATACATGCAAGATAGACTTGGGTTCTGAATGCAGCTTTCAAATAATAGTGCCTTTTCATTTGAGAGTTCAATCATGTGGCTTTAATATTCTCTGAAGATGTTTTAGTACAGTATACATGCTCTTTTTTATTAGATATAAGAGGTGGAATTGGACCTTCCAATGTATCCCAAGTTAGATTTTAGCATCTTTTTCCTTTAGAAAAGGAAATCACTATCTGTGATTACAGTTAATTCAAAGGTTGTGGAAATCATCATGTTTTACTTTATTTTGTATTACATAAAGTATGATACTATTTTATGTTGGGTTTTTTTTTATAGAATTTTTCTAGTTACTTCCAGAATTCAGAATAAATTACAGCATTGGGAATATCTGTGGGGCTGTTCGTTTTTCCATGCCAAGGTTCTGTCCTACATTATTTTTATGGAAATGAACTGCACTAAAAGCCAGAAGACTTACTTTCCTGGTACCTGTTGGTGATGCAATTGTCATCCTGGGAGCTCGATACAGTGTCATATATATTGGAATTTTTTTTTCTTATTTTCTTATTTGATTAATATTTTCATTAGTTTAGTTTTTTTCCTAAGATCATAGGTTTCTTTCTCTCTCTCCCTCCTGTCCTTGGAGAGAGAGGTGGGCAAGAGTATCTGTCATTTGCTTCAGTGGCCAGCCTGCCGCAAACCACAACAAACTGGAATTATCTTCCACTTCCTTGCATAAAAAGCTGTGTTACAAATTGATAGCTATTCCTAAAAGGACTACAGCAAGGATACAATTTTTTAACAATTATAAACTAATCTCTTTTTGTCAAAAGTTAGTTCTGAGTTTCTTTCTTTTTGAAAGAAAATTGTAAGTTAATAAGGTATAGGGAAGGTTGCTAAAATTACAAGTAGATTTAGGATTGCATCTAAATTATGAAAATATTCCTTTAAAATTATTCTTATTTGAGATTAACGTGGTAATAATCTCCTTTGCAGAGTTGTAATGTAGTGCAATGTGCGTATAAATTGCTTAAATTAATGACATTTACAGTGTCAGGGACCTATCAGAAGTCATTAGATGTTTATTTTTTCAATAACCAAGAACAGTGTTTTGTCAGATTATTTCACCTGAAAGAAAATGAAAAAAACCAGAAGCCTACAAAGCTATTCTTCATGCTATTTTTGAATTATTCCCAAAGTGGCCTTTTAATTAAAATTATGAGTAGAAATGATGGCTGGAAATATCCTTGGAAACAGGATTGTAAAATTGAGAGGCCATGATTCTGCTTATTACTATCCATAACAGCAGAGTATCAAACCTTACTAGCATTGCCATTTTAACAGTGAGTTTCAGCAAAAGCTCAGTTATTTCATTTGCTGAGTGACTAGTGCAACCTGATCTGCGTGACTACAGAAGTCCCATTTGGAACTGCTCGTAACAGACAATTGTGACTTATGTAAATCACATATCAGGACAGAGTATTTTGACCATGTGTGATAAATATCTTACCTGGAATTTAATAGTAATTTTCCAGTCAATTTTAAGTTGGAAAAAAATAATAGAAGCACCATATCTTTTTGTAACTTAAGCTACCGAGGTCAGTATTCCCACAGATGGTTCTGAATGTCTCAAGGTGTGGATACAGAAACTGGCAGCTCTTTGTTATGATTTTTCTTAGAATGACACCCATTGCTTCTGTTGGAGTACCAATTTGCTTCCAGGGAGTAAACAAGTAATCAAATAAGCAGGATGAGTATGAGGATTAGTTTAGACTCTGAACAACAAACACACAAAGCCTTGAAGGCTGAAAAGCCACATTATCTAACTAATTAGCAGCATTATAAATCAAAGATTATGAAATCTGCAACAAGTGTTTGTATTGAAAGAATTGAATAACAGGCATTTATTATAACCGAAACTATCCTTCCACAAAATCTGTGGACAGGTGTCCAGAACGTTTAAAGGTTTTTATTTTTGTGACAAAACTGATAATTCCCTTTTTATTAAGTATTTGCTTTACTCATACTTAAAAGCAGTAGGATCAAAACCAATTTATATCAGTGACTGAACTGATACACACGTAGTCTTTGCTCAGAAGAAGTTATCATGTAGATATACAAGACAAATTGAAGTTCAAGGAAAGAGAGAAATAATATTTCTATTTTAGAAAAGAAACACAAATAGAAAAATAATGAGTGTTTTACTTAGATTATTAAGTCTTGGTAATGTCATTGGAAACATCTAGATGAGTTGCTTGCAAAGGCTATTAAGGTTTAACTGTCTTGTCCAGTAGTTTCAGAGTCACCCTGGACATTTGTGACAGCCTGGAGTGTAACTGGGATCTGTTACTTGGTTGAGTGCTTCTCTGAACTGTGAAATCATCCAGCTGTGAAACATACCTGCCATCTATAAAGCAATGCTCAGCATGGCATTGTTCAAGGCTCCACTGGCATGAAAACCCAGTGAAGAATTACTGCAGGGAAGGGAATAGCTGATCAGCTTCAGGACGGAAATGTCCAATTCCTGTGTCTTTACAGTAAAATGTTCACAGAAAGGTTATGAGGAAATCTAAGTCTGTTGTTTCAGAAAGAGAAAACTCAGATCATGGGATTTTTTTTTTCCTCAGAGGTGTGTTCAAATTTAAGTTTTAAATTGGAAGAAATTAAAAGGATGAAATTTTATACTTCAGAGCTTTTTTTTTTTTTTTGAGAGGGAGAGATTTTTGCACTTGATGTTTTTAATCAATTTTCCAAGAATCAATTAACAGAAGTAGGTTAAAAGATACATGGGATTTTTTTTTTTTTTTTTAATTCGGTTAACCAAACTAAGTGTATGATTAAATATTGTCATTGTTTCTCATACTCACCATTGACTTCCCGTAGGTACTTTCTGTTTTGCCTAGTGCATTCCCTAGTATTGCAAAATATGTCTGCTTCAAAGGCGCCTTAATATGTGAGGGCCGTTATTTTGAACTTGCTCCTAAAGCAATAGGAATACTAATATTTCCTGTGATCTGTCATTTGAACTTCTCATTTATTGTTCTGTATTTAAGTTTTGAGCATCCACCCTTTTTTTGGCAGTAAATAAATAAAATATCAACAATAAATCACAAATATTCACAAACGTTTCAAGGAATTCCAGAAGGGAAAAACTGAAGTGCAGCTTGCAAGATAAAGTGCTAATAAATAGCTGGTTCTTCAAAGCTGGTACATGTATAACGAATGTTTGCAATCTGCATTGCAGGCTTTGAGAAGATTATGGTAACCTGACAGCGGCAGTTACATACTGCAATTTGCATTTCAATATATGAATATTTCATTTTAATATCTGTAAAAAATCTTATCTTCTCAAAATTTGAGCAGTGCCTTTTCCAGTGGTGAGCAACAGCAGCATTTTAACTAGCTGAGTCTCACTAGCTCTGACAGCTGTTGATTTCTGGGGCAGTCCACTAATAGTGGGTTTGTCTTACCACCTTCTGTAGCATTTAGGTGTTGCTATATCTAAATGACGTTGCATAATGAAATTCTTCTGGCCATTTAAAAACATGGAGACACTATTTTTTAAATTGCTTTTATGCTCAGGAAATGAAACAATATGTTTTGCTTGAGCTACTAACATCTACAGAGTAAAATGATGCAGGTTTTTTAGTAGAAGGAGAAAATCTTGGACTTACACCATTGAAAATTACAGAGGCATTCTGAATAGATTTACACTGATAGTTGCACTATTTCTTAGCACAGCTCAGACATGTTACTGAAAGTATTGTATGACCAGTTCCATTGAGCAGAGTTGTCATATGAGGAATGGCAATGTGGAAAACAACTGTGAACCTGCAAACTATAGACTTGTTAATGTTCCATTAAAGCATCTGGTGTCCTGTGATGAATCTCTCATTACATACTGTATTTCCACTCAAGAAGGACCAATTAATGGCACTAAGATCAGTTTATATCAGTTGTTCAAAACAGTCTCGATTTTACTATCAATTCACTTGCCCATGGTTGTAATTTTAAACATACATTTAAAACTCTATAAAAGCTTTAAAGAGAACTTGGAATCCTGTTTATTTTGCAATCTTACCTGAGGCAATACTGTTACTGATATGGCTCTGAAACTTATTTCCTAGGTGGATAGGTAGTTCGGTCATCAAACAGATGCTAGGATTCTCTGTCAGAACAAAGGACTTTATTTCTCATGTGAGCTCTTTTCTTTGAGTGTGTGCTTAGTTGCTTTCATGGATCAGGATCTGTGTGTAAGATTTCCTGCAAAGCTCCTTAGGTTCTCTGTGAGATTTTACTGTTTATTTCAATGAACTCTGGGTTAGGTCCATTTAGTATCTGGGACAAAAACTGTAAATGCAGATAAAGAGGATGAAGGTTCAATTCTGACTTTTTCCTTTGACCTGCTAGAACAACTCACTGCTTTGAAACTAACTCTTATTATTGCATCGGTCTTTCTTTCTGTAGTTGGAAGCATGAATTATACCTGTCTTGCAAAGTGTCCTGAGATTTACTAATGTATTACTGTTATTTATTGTTATCTCAGAATTGTCCCATGTGAATTTTGCCCAAATGTTTTAATTAAGTCTTCCACAGAGTTTGGTCACTGCAGTAAGAGAGAGTGGGGAATGTTCTGAAGGATTTCCTCTGTTCACACAGTCCTGACATCAAATAGTCCAATGCTCTTGTTGTAACCAAGTATCCATTGCCTTTCCTCAGGGGGGGGAGTTCTGGATCTTGGTTCAGAAACGTTAGTATTGTTGATGCGTTCAGTTGTAACAGTGCAGCAAGTTCACTGGACTATTATATGTGTTATATTCATATAGAGGTATTTAAAATGTTACACTTTGCTGAGATATCAAATCTGACATAACAGCAAAAATGACATAATGACAAAAAGTTTCTGTTGCAAAGATCCACAGTTGTTCATTACTTGTTCCAAATAACAGGATACTTTTGCTATTCTGGGCTGGGAATAAAACAATAGATGTTGAAATACAGCTACTCTGTAATTGATTTTAATTTATATCATTGTACTATTTAGGCTGAGGTTATGCTCAGAAAAGGGTCTAAGCTGAATTAACCTTCTCTACCAAGAGTAACTCGAGCAATTTGAAAAACCGCATATATAGTTTTCACAATCATCTACACAAGATGACAAGGTCCAGCCCTCTATGTATGGTTTCTGTATCAGCCATCTGATACAGAAATGAGCCTTTCTGAAGCACACAGTATCAATCTGAGTTTGATGCCCTTGAAGTAAATGGGAGTTTTCCAGTCACAGCAGACAGACTCTACACAATTGAGAAAAACAAATTCCATGTATGCTGAACCAGCAGGGCAGAAGAAGCAGGTGCTCAGTAATAAGTACTGCTGAGGCAAAGCTTCTTTTCATTGCTGTGATTAAGCTTTTGTATAGGACCTTCTCCTTATAAACTAATTGTGTCAGTTAGCCAGTTTAACTAACAGTCTGAATGGCAGCCCACAAACTCCAGTTTTGTCTCTGTCTAGGTAGTCCTGCCAGACAGAAGAGCAGAAACCTGTGTTTGTTCTCACTTCACTTTGTACTTTTGTCTCCTCAAGATGCCTCTTGTATTATTAGGACAGCACCAGCTATTATGCCAACTGTAAAGCGCAGACAGAAAAGATGCTAATATTTTCAAAATAAAACACTTTCTCTAGAAAAGCCAGCATAGTTGAAATAAGTAGCTTTCATGGCTGGCTGGGATGGATTCAAATTGTGATGAGTATTGAATGAGCTGCCAAGGCCTGTATATCACTGACTTGTCTTTGGTAGCCATTTGGCTGGCAAACTAACCCTATCGCATTATTAACCTAAAAAGTATGTAACTTGCTACTTCAGTAAAAGTTTGTTTTGCATCTACTCCAGAGATTTTCTCTTTTATTTTTGCCTGCTTCTCAAAGCAGTGTTTTTATGTTCTGCTCAGATGCTTACGGAAGTAGTAGATTCCTATTTTGCAAGATGTTCTTACTGAAGCCTTATTTTGTTCATTTTCTTAGTCTCATCTGGGTCATTAGGCTTATCTTTTTGTGTCAAATTGTATACTTAGTGATGACGGGGGGAGTGATTCAACACTTGTACTTGACATTTGTCAGGTCAGGCAGTTCTCAGCATTTTATCTGTAAGTACAACAAGACTTTTGCAAAAGCAGTCTGCAATTGCTTCAGTCTGTACTCTTTGAAACCCATTATAATTTGAATTCTCCCTACAATATAGAGGCATTTATGTTGTATATATTTCTTTATGGATATTTTATATTTTAAAATTATGCATAAGAAACTTACCAGGTTTTTGTATACCAAAGACTATACATGTGAAAGATTATGAAGGGATAAAATGTATTTCTTTGCCATTGGAACTGGATGGTACAGTAAGTGCTAATATTTAATTTCTTGTGATCTTAGTTGAAATCTTAACTTAAGTAATAAGTAAAGGGAAGTTTGTTGACTACTGTAAAGGAAAGGAACTAATTGGTTTGATGGGAGAACAATCTCTTTGAAGAATCTAATAAAATGAGAATGCATAGGTGATAATTTAGGAAAATAAGTATACACATTTATTCTGATTGAATGAAGTAAATAGAGAAACATTGACCGCTAGAAATTTTCCACCTTTCTATTTGTTTCTTTACTATGAATCCAAACCTTACTTCTAGTGTAAACCCTGTTTCCTAGCAAGGAAAGATAGTGATGCTGTTCATGCACAAGGCTGGGGTATGTGGCAACATTTTCCAGTTGTTAAAGGTTTTCTGTAAGAAAAAGGTAACTCTCATACTCCCTCTGTCTGATTATCCCATTTTTAAAGGAAGATAGCAACACACCATGTGTTGATGTGACACACTCTTAATAGAAGGGCTAGTCATTTACAGTATGTTTCTACATTTTTTTCCCTAAGGCTAACCTGCCACCACTTGCAAGATAGGATAAGATGGTGGCTTTCTCTGTTCAGCCAATACTCTGTGTCCAGAGAATGCACTCCACCAGTGAGTAACTAAAATAACTGAAGGAAAAGGAAACACTTTGCTTAAAGACAACAGAATGTCAGTGAGTACTCTGCGAATTAACTGAGTCTCATAATCAGAATATTCTCTGTGAAAACTGATATTCTTATCAAAACAAACCAAACACTTCTTTTCCTACTGGTAAATCCGAATACTGCATTTTGGAAAAAGTGATCTAAAATGTTTCATTTCAATTCCACAAAATAGCAGGTGAATCTGAATTTTCCTGTTAGGAAAATTCAAGTTTATAACCCTCAAACCTTAACTGTCTCAAGCATCCTCTGTGAATTTCCCTTTGTTGTTACTTTCTGCAGTCTTTCATAGTGTGTTTTAGTGTGTTGTAGCATGTAAGATAGGCAAGCTGCCCATGGAGCCTGGCCTATGTAGGAAAAAGGACACAAAAAGTTTCCTAAGTATGTATCCAGTTGTGATTACATCTAGAAATTTTTTTTATTGTAATTCTGTATGTAATTACAATTTAAATATTGTAATATTGTAAAATATTACATCTAGAAAATCCACTCAGCACTTAACTACAGTGAAATCAAAAAGGTGGAGCCCTTGCTGAAAGTTTAATTTTCATTGAGAAGGTTGAATAAAACTATTTAGTGTTTCCAAAGCAAAATATTTGAAACTGTTATTCATTAACGTTTTTGAAATTTCTAGATGATTGATGATGGAAGAAAAAACTGAGCTGATTTTGGGCCTTTTGGGAGAAAATAAAAATAAGTATTGTACTATTTGTCTGTACTATGTATTACTATGTATTTTTTTCCCCAATGCTTGCTCACAAGAGAGTACTGTTGATCATTCAGTTCTGCAACATGAATTTGTGTGTATAAGTGGCTTGACTTCATGCTTATGTCATTCTCTAAAGTAATCTTTCAATACTTTTACTGGTGGGGCTTTAAACTTCTGCCTATTGTTATTCTGCAGTTGTCTACAGTATAGCTGTACTCGCTTTTCTTTCCCATCATAGCATGGTGTCACAGTCTCTATGTTACAGTATTTCAAATAAGTGAAACAGCGTGTGAAGGAGGAAACCTGTTTAATTGTGCTTACAGTAGAGCAGCATAGTGTCTGCAAAACTGCTTTTGTCTGTTAAAAGGAAATTGTGTTTATAAGGGTAAATGAGTAATTGTATACAGGCCCCAACAATTTCTTGACCTTCGCATGACATTGGTCAGACATTGGAGTTGTTGCTGTTTCATGAGAAGTGCTGTGGCACAATGCCAGGCTGTGAACTGTGCAAGTCTCTAACAAGAAGTAGACCTGAGGGAGACGGTTTAGGGCAGGCTTAAATTGAATCTTACCTCATCCCCTTGAGCCACCAGTACAATAGTTAAATAAAAGACTTTCTTTGAGACCCTTTCTTCCTCAGAAACACTTTGTGAGATGTGACTAGAATCTGTCATTTGGTAGGTGTTCCTTGAACATGTTTTTGAAGCTAAAAACAATTTTCCCTGCTTGAAGACAGTTTTCAGCCATTTAATTGTCTTGCCTGTGAATCAATGCATGCCGTGTCATCTGAAGCTGTCACACATCTTCTCTGCTCTGTAGGACCACATGATGGTGAAGGGCCACAAAAAAAAAGGCTGTAGTCCAGGAGGGAGACTGCTTTGAGGAGTGACTTCTCTCTTTTGCTGGACTCCAAGCCCTAGACACAGCTGAGATGCCAGAAACAGGAGAACTGGTGGTGTCATGAGACAAAAAATAGACAAAGGAGAAGTGAATAATTAAAAGTTTTTAATACAAAGGTGATTAAAATAGAAATATGCTGCATGTTTGAACAGGTCAGCTTACGTGAATAGATTCCAAAAGAATCATGTTTATTAGCAACAGTTTTCTTTTGGATGTTATTCATACCGCAAAGACTTTAATTGTTGATAAAGAGTTTTTTAAGGCATACATTTAATCTGCATTCGTGTGACAGCTTTTTTATTGAGACAAAGTAATTTCTAAGTATTTCCTTTTGTTAATTTTTAACATTCTCCTCATTTCGCCAGTCATCCAAAGAAAGATATGGAACTAATGTGGGTTTTATTCCATGCTGGTAAAATAACAAAGCAGGAATATTGTTCATTATTTCTTGTGCACAGCTATTGAAACAGATGAAGCAAGACAGGAGAGGAGCACTTTCCTTAGTGAGGAGATTCTGTAAATGGTTTAATCTAAAAAATAGCAATAATTAGAAGGGGACAGCAGAGTTTTGAACATTCATAATAGCAGGCTAATGAACAGAGGGACAAGAAGAGGTGAGAAAAATTATTAACTTTCTTATCTGGACTTTGTGAGTGCCATTGGAAATTATTATTTCTTTTTCTTTTTTTTTTTTTTTTTTTTTTTCAGGAATACAAGCTTATAATCCAAAATATCCTGAAAGTCTGTTATCTAGCCATAGAAATAGGTGAAGTGGAAGTTTAAAGATTTGAGGGCCTAATCCATATTCTCAAGTGGTCCAGAACCACTCCCTATCCTTCTGCCTGGTGTAGTTCTTGGGCACCTCAGCTGTTTCTAGATCAGCTCAAGAAACTTCGCAGGAACCTGCAGTCACCAAAACCTACTGCATCTCTTTTGTACATCTAAGAGTTGAAGCCCAAAATCTCTTCTGTATGTAATAAAAGAGAAAGGGTAAATTACATAGGAATTTATCTCTCATCAGACCAGGGAACAAATAGTGTTTACTGTAAGTATAATAGACCATTCTGATGGGTTACCTGAGAACTTTTTTTTCATTAGGATAATTTCCTCTATTCAACAGAAAATCAAATGGAAATAAATTATTGAGAAAGTACTCTAGGTCTAACAAATTCTAGTAGGAACTAAGTCCTAAATGGACCATCATAAATGATTACTGGATGGAAAACATTTTCAAAAAAAAGCCTTTTAGTGAAGTACTTTAGATATCTTATGATTTATGTGATGAAATATTTAATATAAAAGCTCAAATACTCTTGGCAAAAAGTAAACTTCCACGATCAAAAGCTTCTGTGAAGTTTTCATGCCAGTTCAGTGGACTGCTACCTGTTTTAGCTGTATGCAGGATTAGTTTGGTGGAGAAAGATTTGTCAAAATGTTGAGTTAGGATTCCAACTTCTTCCAATGTCAAGAAAAAATGTGAGTTGTTATTTCACACGTAACTCCACTGTGCAAATCTATGCAGCACAAAATTTCTATTGTTGCATGCATGCAGTTTGTAAAGTTGGAAAAGCATGTAAGGCTTATAATCAATCAAGTTACGGCCAGGGTCTTAGAATTTAGATAGTGAGAGGATACGAAGTATTCTAGTACATATTTAGTATAAATCCACAAATCTTTATGCTTGATACACTAGTAATTCAAGATTTCTGATACATAATCAGGTAAAGAAAGTGCTCGTCTTATCACATTCCTTTGCCAACTGCAATTATGTATCATGGACTGTGTGTAAAGACACCTTTCATTACATGTAGTTTTTCTTTATTTCTTTTTCGTGGACCTACTGACTGGCTTTTTTATATGCATCTTTACCAACACTGTAATGCTCATAGTGATACTATTCAGTTGGGTTGTTGTAATAATGAAGGATTAGTTCCAAGAGCAGGAGAATCAGATACTAAATTAGTATCTACTCTTTGTAGTTATTACACCTACTTAAAGAATTTTACTTAATCAACACACATGCAAAAGTACCAGCAGTTAGCCTCTGTGATGAGCAGGTTTGAAGCACTTTTCCATTTAATCTTTAGTTTAAACTGTAGTGTCTGCAGACTTAAAAATTAAATTCCTGTCTTGGTCATCACTTAATGATTATCATCACTTGAAAAGAATTCTTATTGTAGTGAGGAAGTAGGAAATAGATAAGAAAACAATTTGATTCTAAAGAGCCATTTCATGCCAGGGCCAGATTCTGATGCACACATTTCTGTTATGCATAAATATTACACATTTATGTTATGCATAACTTGATGGTTGAATTAAAATATAGACTAAGTTTAGATTAATATAAATTTGGCAGACTATAGCATTTAAGGTTTTTGAACCAGAATTGCCAGTGACCATAAAATGATAGCCTTTCTTGAAAAATCTTAAATCAGATGATCTAGTGGAATTTCAATCCAGTGTCTCAATGTTTCTCACCACTAGTTCTTCAGTAACATGTCTGTCTTCTTGCTGCCTAAGGAGTTAACAACAATTATATTCTCTTAAACCCTTTAAAAACCCTTTTAACTTGCATTCTAAACCTTTATATTGTGCACATATTAAGAGAATATAGCTGGTCTTTTCTGGGAATTACTTTAGGTTTAGAAAAAGAAAACAGCTACCGCTGTAGCACTGCAGCACCAAATACAGCACCCTGAACAGGCAATTTGCAGCGCCTTGTCGTCTTTAACCTGGTGTGAAATGTAAACGTGAATCCCCTTCAACTGTTTTCTCTGTTAATGTTGCTACACAGAAGGCAAAATTGGCAGCTGTACAACCTAGAGACCAAGCTCTGGAAGATTTTCCAGCTGTAGTATCTGTCTTGGTTAGTCAATGAAAAACAATAATATTTTCTATTAGCTACATTTTAATTGAATTGTTCTGTGCAGGTTTGTAATTATCTTGATCCTCCAATGTTTTTCTTCAGTAGTAAGTGCAACCACAAATTATTATACTAAGTGCAGAATATCACAATTACTCAAAAAACTCAGTAAACAGGTTATATTATAGACTGGTATTACGCAAGAGTTTCTGCAGGATGCTTTTCTGGCTTCAATCAAAATGTGTAAAAGCATATGACATTACAACACTAGCTATTTTAAATGAGACCTTGAATAGTCTTTGGTATCATTGGTGAAGGTTCTAGTACTGTGCAATGCACTGGAACTGAGTAGAGTCATCGAATGATCTGCAGTATTCATAAACTAGATCTAAAGGCACTCTTGAATCCCTAAGTTTGAAACTATGCATAGATAGTGAGCTGAATCTCGTTTCTTGTTTAAATCTACATCTTATATCAAGCACCTTTCTCGCTGTCTACTTTCATGCCTGGAAGAATTTCTCCCTCAGTACATATATAAACAAGTTTATAGGAAGGTTACTGTTTTCATTAATTATTTGCTGTGGCATACCTAGTGTTTTAAAGCTGTGGAATGTTTTTACCAGCAGTTTTTTTTGCACTATTAAGCAGAAAAGAAGAGGAAGGATAAAAATTGGTTGAATAGGTGTAAATTGGTGGCTCATAGGTATGTACTTCTGGCAGGTCTGATGGTAAAAGGCAGTAAGCATGTTACTTTTCACGTAGATAAAGCAAGTTAGTACATGGTGAAATATTCATGCATATCTCTTTATAAAGATACCTTGTTAAAGATTTTGTGTTTTATCTTAAAATGTTCTATTTTTTTCTGAAAAATGTCAAATGTTATCTAATTGTTGCTGGTAGGAAGTGGAAGGTCTAACCAAGACATCGTAGATATTTTCATTCAGCCAAAATTACTCTCTATAATTAAGTGAAGAAAACACAAGACCTTCTCATTAAGGTCATACCTTTGTTGTATATCTACTATCTCAGCATTACCGAGATAATCTGTGCTTCATTTGATATAAAAATTCTTTTATTTATTAGTAATTCCATTGATGTTAAAGTTCTTGTTGTCCAGGTGAATCCCACAAGATGACAAAGAAAAGCACAGTTCATGAGAAGAAGAGTAAATCTTGCTGTAAAGTAGGTCAGGCAAGAGCAATGCAGAATCAGTGTAACATAAAAGAAGGTTGGAGAACAGAATAAAGAAGGGTTTCATATTATATGCCTAGTTGACATGACTAAACCTAGATCTTATCTTAACATAAAAGAAAAATATAATTAGGGTTATATTATGGCCAATGCTTTATCTTTTTTCAGTACTTCAGTAAAAAAAATTCTCTACTCTTAGGATAAAAGTAGATGTTCCAGGTAAAGTCGGTAATTTAAAAAAGACAGGGAAAGCAGCTATTATTCATGTGAAATTCATTAATAAGTGACAACAGCAGTATCTGGTCAGTAACAAAAAGTGAAATAAATCAGTACATTGGGACTGTACCTCTAGACCTGAGCACTCAAAAAAGTGTAGAAATCTGTCTCTGGGAGCCANGTCAGTAACAAAAAGTGAAATAAATCAGTACATTGGGACTGTACCTCTAGACCTGAGCACTCAAAAACTCAAGTGTAGAAATCTGTCTCTGGGTGCCGTTAACTTGATAATTGATAAGGATGACAGAAAGGTTGACAGAGTCCCTTCTGCCAAAAAACCTGGACATTTTCTGAACTGAAGGCAGGTGTGAACAAGGATGAACGTGTGTGGCTCACATCCACCTTTGACAGAAAAATCAAAATCTCTGAGCCTGATAATGAACTCAACTGTTTTAAGAATGCTGAGACGGAAGGAAATTGTTGTACCAGTTTGGGGTGGAGAAAATGCCAAATGATTTTTAACCAAGTGAAAAGAAAATGGGATGGGCTGTTACATACCAGAAGCCACTGGCTTTTCTGACCCAAAATCCATTACCGTTGACCCTGGAACCTAAATTAAAACATTTTAGAAAACACCTCTGTGCAGTGACAAGGTGAAACTAGCCCATAGCGGTTTCATTTTGATGCTTCTGTATCCAGTGTAAGAGATAAATAGACAAATTAAAGGGGAAAAAACACCTGCTGGGTCATTCATTCAGCTCTCTCAAGAGATAAAATAGGAGAAAGTTGTTACTCATATAAAACAATTTTGACTTTGTAGCAGAACTTATCAGCACAAGATCTGTTCAGTAGGACACCCTATGCAAAGCATCTGTAAACAGTTTACGTTATTTCTGGGGCTCCCATTCACAATAGGAGTCTGTAATTTAACACACTTGCTAGTATGAAGAGAGCCTGGTAGACTCCTCTTGATGTCAATTTGATGCCAGAATGGAGACTGTGCAAGAAGGCTTTCAATGTATTTTCTTTTGCACATCATTCTGGTTTTCCAAGTAGTGCCTTCCAGGCTGAGATCTTCAGCACACAGTGTGGTCATGTGGCATCTGATGCACACTTTTTCCTGTGTAAAATAAGGAGATGATAAATTTCAGGCTGGCTGGCTTGCCAAAAGTACTTGATTTCATTTTGCTGTGTGCAAATTACTGTCCATTGCTAATTTATTACTAGATTTGTATATGGCAACGCACAGCTAGCCCTTCAAAAATACCAGTCTTTGAAACCATGTGGAAATATTGTGCTTTTCTAAGTAAATTGCAAGCAGAGAGAAATAAATCCATTTGGCTGTCTGAAAATAGTACTGGCCAAAGGCCTACCAGAGTAAACACATGGGTGTGAAGACATTTTAAGGCATTTTATCTTTGCAAGGACTTGGACATAAAGTCCTTGCCTTCTAAAGGGAAAAGTAAATCTAAGTTGCAAGCAGTTTTTGTGCACTAGGCAATAACTGAGATCTTCTAAGCAGGTCTAGAACTTGTATTTTGGGCTGTTTAGCATTAAACATCATATTAATTTCTGATAATTAGGTGGAGAGACTGCTCAAATGTTTTTCTAATATTTGCAATGTAATTTCAAAAGTCAGTCTTGAAACTTGCATAAGTATTCAGAGAGCCTGGCCTGAACTATCCTTTCTCTAGAAGCAGTTACCAAGCCTAGTAGCTTGGCATGTTCTCTAGAACCAACGACTCATTCAGATATGCTTTACCTCCAGTAGGCCTTTCCCTAACCATTATTGAAATTTGAAGGAAATACCAAAATGTCTCAGTTTCAAGGGTAGACTGTACTAAAGGGGGTTGACTTGTGTTCCCTCCTCTTTGATTCTACCTCTCTTCTACTCCCCAGGATGAAAGGAAATAATATAATTGTGTTAACAAGCAAACTACTTTTCAACCATTCACGTACCAGTCTGGGATACACTGTAATAGTCACATATCATTATAAACTGGCTGCACTGATGAAAGGGTAATTTCACTTTGCTCGGTCATTTATTGTGCTCCTTCAAGTGTTACTTTTTATAGCACTCAGAAATGTGCTGGATACTTCATGTTTATGTATATATAGGATTAAATGATAATGTAGATAACCCAAAGAACTTGGGTATAAACAATTATGCTATATAAGCACAAAGTTCACAAGAACAGTTTCTATGGCTAACAGAAAATGAGAAAAACAATTTTTTATCTTGCTGTGTTTCTTTTTTTTTTTGCCATTTTGTAAAGTTCAGATTATTCTTTATGGGGAAAGTAGATGAAATTGATGATTTTTGCTACAAAACTGCGACATTTTGTTTTTTCTGTTCAATACTTATTACAGTAATGAATTGACTTGGATTCAACAAATAATAATGAGTTGATACTATTAAATACAAAAGTGTAAAAAGTACAGGAACTGCATAAAATGCAATATAATAAAAGCCGCTGTCTTTCAGAGACTGTATAGTAGACTAGGTATACTGTTGGAGCATGAGACTTTTATACCTTTTAAAAATGTAATTTTGGGGTGAAGACTCTTAGAATTGGATGGGCTAACATAAAGAGGAAAAGTCTGTCTATGACTATTGCTGGAGGAAACATAAATTTGCTGCTTATATCTCATATATTACTAATGGAGATGTGGTGCTTCTTGGTGGGCATTGCTAAGCCTGGAAGTAAAGATGGGGCATCAGAAAAAGATTCTTGCACTACTTATTGCGCTGCAACCTCTACTTGGAAGACAGTAAAACAAAGACCTGACAAATTTTCTTTTTGCTTTTGCAGTATGCAAAAGTTATGCTTGGAAATATATAGAATTCATAACAAAAAATTGTTGCTTTAAACTGAAATAATTCCATCAAGAATTATGAGACCATCCCTATACTTCCTTTTTTACCTCCTGAAAGGGCCAATAGCCATGTATTCCTTTTGCTGGGAAAGCAACATGATTGTAAATAGCCCTAAGACAGAGTTAGACACCAGGATCACATTTTTAGTTTGTCTCTAAATGTTTTAGCCACTAAAATAATGAATGAGAAGGGACAAAGCATCAAAACTTTCCAAAATTAGTCTGAGAATTGATGGCAAAATGATGCTGTCATGTTAAGTTTAAGTAACTCTGAACTTACATAGTATAACAGAGAAAAATCTTGCCTAATACTTAACTACTTAACTTCTCACAGAATAAACAAAACTTATACTGAACGAAACTGCCACATCGCTTGTCAGCTCAATCGAAAACAAGCAGCTATAGCTTTGTTCCTGAAAAGAACAAAGAAACATAGGGAAAACTAGGCATATGAAAGTCCTTAATTCTGTTTAGCAGAACTCCATTTACCAGAACTGATGAACAATCTGTTTCTCAAGCTATCTGATCACATCTGTCTATGTTGTTAGAACTTAAGGTTGTGCAGGTGGCTTCATGGGAGACAAGTATCACAGAGCCTTTTTATTTGGTGGGGTTTGGTAGCAGGGCCTTGCTAGTGGTAGGAATAATATTCGAGGAACATTCCTGATTTTCATGTAGACCAGTGAAGAGAATAGAGTGTCCTCTACTAGGTCACTAAAGCTACCAGGCTGAGGCAGGTGACTTCATGTAGCTACAAGGAAAAGCTGAGAAGAGATTTTGGGTGCAATAAGCTATGCTTTCCTTCAATATTCTCAGACTAACTAATTACATCAATTCAGTGCACTCTTGCTTCATTTCTATATTGAAGACACCTAATTTTCTTTTCTAGGAATGCTAATGTGCCTTTTGGTATTTACAAGCTTATAGGGTTTGGGCTCATTAATTGATCTGCATCACTGCTAGTAACTTTCACACATACCTGAAATAATATATCTGAGTAGGACCCAATAATTAAGTATGGCAATTTGTTTATAATTAACTGAAGAAATATACAGCATTAGAAAAAACCTATTACAGCAGCAGATATAAACACATTCAGTAATTATAACAATGATAATTTTAAATGCTTCCAAGAAGAATTACTGATATTAATACCACAATGATCACTATTTGTGTTTGACAGCACTGTGTAGATGTGGCAATTATTAGTTTTATGGTCTCTTACATCTCCTTTAAATATCAACTTGTACAATGGTAATATCTTTTAAAAAATGTTGCAAAAAAACATTATGAGGCTGTAAAACTTTGTAGCACAAAATACGCATGCTGCATAATAAAGAAAATCTCTGGAATCTCACTGCACTCAAATCAAAGAGAAACACTTGCATTTATCTTGCCTGTGCATGTTCTGGCATTATTATGCACTTAAAGATAAAGAATTGTGCGTGTGAAATAACTCATCCTGCTAAATGCTGAAACATGAGTTTTTGCTTTAAAAGTGTGAAAAATGGCTTTTGCACTTGAATGTACAGGTTAGATTCTTTATATAATTTGCTCATTAGGAAGTATTTCTGTTTTATTTCAAAGGCAACAAGAAAGGTTTCATTGTGCAGCTGCAAAAAAGCAGACATTTCAGAAAAATTACTGCTTTGCCTATGCCTTATCTAAATTAGAAATATGTTTTCTCCACTTTAATCTCAATTTACTAATAACCTTAGGTTTGTTACATAATCTCAAGAATTTCAAATTACTCTTTCTCATGATTAGTGCTTTTAATTTTTTTTTTCTGCAAGGACCAAGATCTAGCTGATATTTTAAACTACAGTTCACAGTGCTAATAGCTGTTAATGTAAAATAATTAATAAATGAAATAAATTATTGATGCTAAAGCAGAAAAAGGAAGCCTGCGGAGAGTGGAAGCAAGGATGGGTAACCTGGGAGGAATACAGAGAAATTGTCTGACCAGGCAGGGAT
Source organism: Pedionomus torquatus (assembly GCA_013398155.1). Classification (NCBI taxonomy): domain Eukaryota; kingdom Metazoa; phylum Chordata; class Aves; order Charadriiformes; family Pedionomidae; genus Pedionomus; species Pedionomus torquatus. The sequence continues at coordinate 6,659 of VZRU01013573.1, read as the reverse complement.
CAGGTTGGGAAGGCTAAAACCCTGATAGGATTATATCTGGCCAGAGATGTCAAGGGCAACAAGAAAAGCTTCTACAGATACATCACTGAAAAAAAGGAAGACTAGGAGAAAAGTGGGCCCTCTCCAGAAGGAAATAGAAGAGCTTGTTACCAGGGATATGGAGAAGATTGACATACTCCATGCCTTTTTAGCCTCTGTCTTTGCTGGCAAGTGCTCTAACCCCACTGGCCAAATTGCAGAAGGGTGAAGGCAGGGACTGGGAACACGAAGAGCCCCCACAACAGGTTTAGACTATCTACAGAACCTGAAGGTGAATGAATCTGTGTGACCTGATGAGATGCATCTGTGGGTCCTCAGGAAACTAGAGGAAGAAGTTGCCAAGCCACTATCTGTCATATTTGAGAAGTTAATACAGTACGGTGAAGTTCCCACTGGCTGGAAAAGGGGAAATATAACCCCATTTTTAGAAAGGATAAAAAGGAAGACGCAGGAAACTACAACCCAATCAGACTCACCTCTGTGTCCAGCAAGATCATGGTGTAGATCCTCCTGGAAACTCCACTAAGGCACATGAAAAATAAGGAGGTGATTGGTGACAGCCAACATGGCTTCATTAAGGGCAGATTGTACCTGACAAATTTGGTGGCCTTCTACAACAGCATTACAGCATTAGTGGATAAGAGATGAGCAACAGACATCAACTAACTGGACTTGTGAAAAGCATTTGATACTGCCCCACGTGACATCCTTGTCTCTAAGTCAAAGAGGCATGGACTTGATAGATGGACCACTCAGTGCATAAGGAACTCAAAGAGTTGCATTCAACAGCTCAAGGTCCAAGTGGAAATTTGTAGAGTGCCATTCGTCAGAGGTCAATATTGGGACCATTGTTGTTTAACATCTTTGTTGGTGGTGTGGACAATGAGATTGTGTGTACACTCAGAAAGTCTGCTGATGGCACCAAGCTGCGTGATGCTGTCAACGTGCTGGAGCAGAGGGATGCCATTCAAAGGAAGCTGAACAGGCTTGAGAGGTGGGCCAGTGCAAACTTCATGAAATTCAACCAGGCCAAGTGTAATGTCCTGCACCTGGGTCATGGCAATCCCAAGCACAAACATAGGTTGGGTGAAGAATGAATTGGGAGCAGCCCTGACTTGGAGGTATTGGTGAATGAGAAATCACCATGAACTGGCAATGCATGGTCACAGCCCAGAAAGCCAGCCACGTCTGGACAGCACTTGTGGTCAAGGGAGGTGATTCTGGCCCTTTACTCTGCACTGGTGAGACCCCACCTGGAGTACTGTGTCCAGCTCTGGGCCCCCCAGTATAAGAAAGACATGGACCTATTGGAGTGAGTCCAGTGGAGGGACACGAAAATGATCAGAGGGATGGAGAACTTTTCCTATGAAGACAAGCTGAGAGAGCTGTGGCTGTTTAGCCTGGAGAAGAAAAGACTCTGGGGAGACCTTATAGCAGCCTCTTAAGGGAGTGTAGCAATAGGACAAGGGGCAATGGTTTTAAACTAGAAGAGGTTTAAAAGAGATTTAGAGAGTTATATCAGATATTAGGAAAAAATTCTTTACTATGAGGGTGGCGAGACACTGACATAGGTTTCCCAGAGAAGCTGTGAATGCCCCGTCTCTACAAGTGTTCAAGGACAGGCTGGATGGAGCTTTGAGCAATCAGGTCTAGTGGGAGGTGTCCCTGACCATGGCAGGGGGTTTGGAACTTGGTGATCTTTAAGGTCCCTTCCAACTCTAGTCATTCTATGATTAACCTTAATGCTAGAAATAAAGAAACTGAGGGGAAAAAACTCAGGATATAAATTAGCAAGATTTCTGTTCCTTTGGTTTTCATAGATGGGAAAATTCATGACGTAGCAACACAAAGATAAGTGCAGATTTACTGCTGTCTTGAAATACATTTGGTTACTGGTATCTAGTTTGCAGGCATTGCATGTTTACACATTCTAGGTTGCATGTTTACACATTTATACACTTCATTTTTGGCCTGAATTTCTTAAAGGTGTAAGTGTAGCTAATCCTACTGATTTTGAAGGGATCTGTTCATAATAAGCAGTTTTGAATCTCTGGTCATTTGAATCTAAAAGCAGATTTAACACTGCCTGCAGGAAAGGCTGAGGTTTTTTGGTGACTAGACACTTGGGATTTTTAATGATATAAATTAAACCATAATTTAATAAATTAAATTATGTATTGGACATAATTTTTAAACAAAACCTTTTTGAGTAAAAAAAAAAACAAAACAGGCATAAATACGTATGAATAAGATGGGAGAGATTTTCATTCCAGTGAATCAGTACTAGATAGAAAGCATATGTCTAAGCTTTGAGAATGTATTTCTGTGTGTATAATTGCATGAATAAGAGTAGTTATGCCTGTTGTGAAGACACAAGTATGCTACCTATCTATGTGCAACAACAGTGTTTTGGCTTCCAGCTAGGAATTCTGTTCATGCAAAATGAGAAAAGTAAATTCAGAGGCTTCCCTTAAAATATATCAACAATTAAATCCACTATTCTCAAGGTTAAGCAATATCTCTTTTTCTCTCTGCTATGTGTAGAAACAGTAATGAGAAAGGGAATCTTCTTGTTGGTTCTAATACAGAAAATTTGGCTATGATACTTTGTTCTTGGTCATAAAATGAAACCTGTGTAGTGTACACTGCCTAGAAAAGTGTTTATTGGATGCAGTAGTAGCTGTGCTCAAAAGCAAAAAATGCCATTGCCTGTTTGTCCATTACTGAACAGCAATAATAGCTATTTCTTAGAGGAGCTCCTTAAAGAAAGACAGAAAAATGGTAAAAGGGGAAAAAAACCCTGTACACATGAGAGTAACTCATATAAAAATGCATTGAGATGTTGTGAGTTGGATAAAAAAAATCTATAAATAAAAAACTTAGATTTAAATTGTTTTTATTTATTCTGTAGCTATAGGAGACTATTAGCAGTTGTCCAGTTGAAAAAGTCAAAACCAGCCTTTTATAGGGTCTCAGAAGGAATCACTTGTGGTTTTTGGCCTGTGGTCATGCTATCTTCTCTTGCCACATGAAAATAAAGTTGTTAAAGACAAAAAACTGGAAAATTCTTATGTCACAAGCTATTTGTCATCTGTCTTGCCAAGATGTCTATGCAGCTGGAACCTAGGATTTAGGAACTCAACTAAGGAATCAGCTTTTACTTACTGTAGAGGAGTTTATGGGAAGTATCTGATTAAACTGTAGTGAATCACAGAGGTGAAGGGATCTGTGTTCCTAAACCTGGGAATACCTAGACTGTACAGCTTCGTAGACATGTGGCAAGAAATTAAAAAACAGAAAAGAACTGTATTGCCCTCACTTAGAGAACAAGGAAATCTTCAACTCAGATGGTTCCATTGGTATTCAGTTTTCTTATTTAGAAGTCTGTTACCAAGTATGACTACAGCTGCATGTCCCCAGCTGAAGCTTTAGTCTTTCAAGGCATTCAGAAGCCAACCATTCTCAGTTGCTCTGGGGGAACAGTTTCCCACTTCATAGCCTTACATTCATGATGAAGTAGAGGATAGGTTTTAGTCTGTTTTTTTACCTTTTCCATCTGTCTTCAGTATCTCGCTTTAACTTAGAGGACTTTTCTGGTACAATTTTTGAGCCTTTTTGCAGGGATTTAGCAGCTCAATGACCACCTGAAGAAAATCTAAGGTTGTAATACACACCATCTTCCAGGGTTGTCCCTTAAATAACAACTTGAGGGTACACTGTCTCTGTGATCAGAACATCCTGTTGTGCCCCTATACTGGTTGAGACACTGCTTTGTGTATTTACCTTTGCTTAGATCTTTGCTGTGTGGAAAAGGCAACAGGTATAAAGAGAAAGTAATGTTGTTCTCTGGAGTGCAATTAGTGAATGGACTGTGATTAAAGACCTTGCACAGCTGCACAAAAGGCTAAAGAAGAAATTTCATTTTTGCATCCTCAATCCAATAGCTTGTGCAGAGGGCATTTTCAGTATTTCATCACACCATCTTGCTATGTCCCTCAATATTTTCAAGACTAAATCTGGTAGAAGCAAAATCCTATGCCATTTCTTCTGAAAGTTAGTTAAAAGAGAGGATATATTTCCATCAAGATAGCAAAAGTAGGAAGGTGCATTCTGGAACTCCCAAACTCATGCTTGCTCACATTTCCTTTTCTCCAGATGTCTGATAGTAAGATCTTGTTTGCTTGGTTTTCTGGATTAAGAAATTTCACTGGTTGTTGAGAATTTCTGCTCTCCTACTGTTACTCCAGGAACTGAGTGTTGATGTAGCAAACAATCATCTGGTCCTTAAGCACAAAGATCAACCAGTCTACAGTTAAAAACACACACAGCATCATGATAGATAATGCCCTGGATTTAATTTAGTTCAGTATATCAATTCTGAGATGTTATACGTTTCAGAGTTCATTTACAAGTAATATATAGTATCGTGCATAGAGATAGCTTGCTAAGCAGGTTATTTCAAGGTCTGAAAATTCAAGTCACTTCTAATCTTTAGAGCTGATTGTCATTGCTGCTATCTTTAAGCAAAGCCTAATATCTGACATCAGTAATCATACTTAAATAAACAAGTGATGAAGCAAGTTCAAGGGAGAACATTAATATTAGGTTCATAGAGAAGCTGAATCTATACTGGAGCAGTAATACATGATTCTTATTTATTCCACACTGTCAGTGGAGATAAGCAAGTTGTGAACATAGCTGTGTATGTGTAACAGTTATAGATATTTTCTTGCTGCATTTACAGGATACTGATATATAACCAATGAAAAAGACTTTGGCAGTGGAAATTAAATTCATCAACTAGTTAGCATCAACTTCACTTTGCCAAACTAGCACTGAATTATTTTTATAGTTAAGCTATGTAAATAGGGTCATAGAATCATTTAGGTTTGAAAAAACTTTTATGATCATTGAGTCCCACTGTAAACCTGAACACTGCCAAAGCCACCACTATACCATGTCCCCAGCACTACATCTACCCATCTTTTAAATACCTCCAGGGATGGTGACTCAACCTGGACAGCCTGTTCCATTGCTTGATAACCCTTTCAGTGAAGAAATTGTTCCCAATATCCAATATCTTCTCTGGCACAACTTGAGGCTGTTTCCTCTTGTCCTGTCACTTGTTACAGTGGAAGGTGTTCCTGACCAAGGCAGGGGGGCTGAAACTAGATGATCTTTAAGGTCCATTCCAAGCAAATTATTCTATGATTTCTTGTGGTGTATTCAGTTTTGAAAGCAAATAAAAAGCCAGTACAGGCTTGGTATTTTATATCAGCAGCAAAGCTTATCTAAACTAGTATTTGCTATAGTCAAAGGCAATCACGGAATGCTTTTTTGCTTGTGGACAACTTTATTTCATGGAAAATGTCCTGAGAAAGACAATGATTCACTGTAAACATCTTACTGCAAGAGGAAAGAAAGAACATAAACATATATAGAGATAGATCTAAATATAATGTATAAATATAGGTCCTCAGATTATTATCCGCTGTTGATATTCCATGTGGGTACAGAGGAGGAAGCAACTCAAAGCCCAAAGGCAATAAAGAGAGAGTTCAGGGAGTTGGAAGGCTTGATAAAGGACTCCGGGGTGCAAGTAATCTTTTCATCGCTCCCTCCAGTGGCAGGCTGTGATGCAGAGTGGAGTAGATAGATAGATTCAGTGAATAAGTGGCTTCAGGGCTGGTGTCACCACCACAACATTGAGTTCTTTGGCAGTGGGTTGTCATATATGGCACTGGACCTGTTCATGGGGAATGGATGATGCCTCTCTCAAAAGGGGAAGACAGTTCTAGCACAGAAGATTATGGGGTTGATCCACAGGTTTTTAAACTAGATGTGAAGGGGGAAGGGGGGATAAAGTCAGGTCTGCCTCTGAGTCTCTGGAGGTAAAAAGATGCTGGGAAACACAAACAAATCACTGCATACGTAGGTCACCTGAAGAGCAACACAAAGGAAATAGAGGCATTCCAGCTAAGAAGTCAGCCCCATTGGGTGCCCAGCTGAAGTGCCTTTACACAAATGCACACAGCATGGGGAACCAAAAAGAAGCATTGGAGGTGCATGCACTCCTCCAGAACTGTGATCTAATTGGCATTACTGAGACGTGGTGGGATGGCTTTTATGACTGGAGTGTCAGAATGGAGGGCTACAGACTCTTCAGGAAAGACAAGCAGGGCAGACGGGGAGGGGGTGTTACCCTCTATGTTAAAGACTGGCTGGAGTGTGCGGAGCTCCACCTGGGAACAGAAGAGCTGATGGAGAGCTTATGGGTTAGGATTAAAGGCAGCACAGGGATGGGTGACATTACAGTGGGGGTCTGCTACAGGCCACCTGGTCAGAGCGATGAGGAAGACGTGACCCTCTATAGACGGATAGGAGCAGTGACACGCTCGCACACCCTGGTCCTCATGGATACCACCATGATATGTTGGAAGGACAACACAGCAGGGCACAAGAAATCCAGGGAGTTCTTAGAATGTGTTGAACATAACTTCCTTCTTCAAATGCTTGAGGAATCAACAAGGAAAGGAGCCATGCTGTATCTTGTCCTTACCAACAAAGAGTGGCTGGTGAGTGATGTCATATTGAAGGGTAGCCTTGGTTGTAGTGACCAT
>VZRU01013568.1:1071035-1106079 GCA_013398155.1 Pedionomus torquatus | reverse complement strand
TGCCAGGCGGCCTCGGCTCCCCACGCCGGTTCCTGGCCCGGAGAGCCGGGGTTGCCTGGAAGCCCTGTCGTCCTCAGGGGTGTCCTGATTGACCAGTCTTATAACATCCTCCACAAAAGGCTTCAAGGCAGCATCCACATGCTCTGCAGATCTCCCGAATCACACTTTCCCAGTGAGCAGTAGGGCTGAGAAGTTCTTAATCTCTATCCCCTGAGAGGATGGGCAAGGCCTGCATTGGTGCTGTACTGAGGAAGCTGGATCTCCAAGCAGGAGAGGGCGATCGTTGTAATGAGACACTGTTCTGCAGATCTCCCTGGGCCAGGGTTAGGCAGCCAGACCGGGCATGGGTACCATGGCCCACCCAGTTCCAGCCTGCACCATCTGACAGTGCTGCTCCAGGGAGAGCTTGCTCTTGGCTGCTTCCACCCAAGGGCGGATAGTTGCGTGTTGATACCAGAGCACCAGCTTTTCTAAGACTAGACCTGATGATGATTCGGGTATCTTAATATAATTTAAAAAATTGTGGTGGTTAGGTTTCCAAAGGAGTGTCCAGTACACGGAACAAACAGTCCTAATGCGTTTTTTTTTATTATTAAAGGAATTCTAATTTTCCACTGATCTTTCCATTATAATCTCTACTCTGTTATTTCCATTTCCCTATTTTTCTCTCTATCTGTTGCTAGTTACCTACAGATGGTAACTAAAGTATTTAATATTTGTTTCTTCTGCAGACTATCTTCTGTGAGCTAGTGATTGCAGGTGTGAAAATGTCAGTCTAACTTTCCAGCCCCTAGCCCCTCATAAGCTATTAATATGGCGATTCCATAAACAAGCAACTGGGGTTTTCATGCTTGGGTTTTCCTGTGTCTATAAAAAAAAAAAAAAAAGTCCAAGATCAATTAAAGCATTATTTTATGTTTAGGAAAACAAGCCAATGCTGAAGACTCAAAATATCTAAATCCAGAGAACTAAACTCACTGGGTTTAGTCAGTAATTCTTTACTTGGCTTCAAGTGGCCAAACATAAATACGCATCCAAAATTGCCTTGCAGACAACAGATAGAGCATATAGGCTTGTGTCTACTTGCAGCCAAAACCAGATCCTCCAAAGAAAAGTGCAGAAGGAAAAAAAAAAACAAAACAAAACATCTTAAGTAGATGAATTATACACCTTATGTGAGCCTACTTTTAGTTCTGTAGAGTTAAATATTTTGTGGCCTGAAATGCGGTGTGGGCTCTAGTCAAATATAATCTCAGCATAACTCAGGAAATCCTTAGTGTTTAACTGACCCTCTCCCTGTTTGGAGAAAATTTTATTTTCAAACATCGTGACAGTGAGTGTAACTCTCTGCACTTTCTTTTTTACGCTTGCCCCTTTTTAAGCTCTGTTTCACCTAAGAGAGATCTGGGCTTGTCAGAGACTGGATGAGATTTACTGTGCCCACTTGGAGTTTGAAGCGTAAGGATCTTATTTGGTGTGGCTGTTTTCAGATGGGCAGACATAAATTGATAGAGATGCAATATTAAAGAGTAAAAGAAAACTCCTTTAATAAAATGCATTTTTAATTGACAAGTAAGGTTTTCCACGCTTCTGCCAGTCTGTGATTGGTTGAGCAGGATGACAATTATTGCAATAGGTAAAAATAAACCAAACCAAACAAAACCATGGCACAGATGTGACTCTGGTGCAGTAAAAGCTCTTTAAGTTATATCCTCATTCAATGCTGCCTTTGATTGGGCTGTTACTAATGGGCATTTAAAAGAAAATTGACATAAGTGTCACTAGATGTGTAAGTTCTAGGTTACAACTGTATTAGCAAATTTTAGCCTTAAGTAACAAAAAGCATCATTAGAACTAAAGGTCAAGCCCAATTGGGAAAGAATGGGTAAGACTGTAAAGTGAAGTGACCAGACATAGTTTTTTTACCCGGTATATTTTTAATCAGGAGTTAAAATGAAATGGTGAGTCAATAACGTGCTGTGGTTTGTGAGACTTTTCCGTGGAATGCAGGCTGAAGGAAGCTACTGGCACTTAATAGCAGCCAGGTGGAACGAAGGGATGGTGTGTGAGTCAAAGGCAATTTATTGTAGTCTGTGGAGGATAATAAACATCAGGACAAATTTTAATAGGCTCCAAAATGAAAGAAAAGGAAGGAATGAACTAGTGGAGAGAGATACTTGAAAATATAATTTAGTCCCTAATTATTTTCTTCATAGTAAAGTATCAAATACTCTTTTAATACCACTATGATTTTTTGAATCATGCATTTTTTGAATCCTGCGCCAGGGTAGAGTTTACCTTGAAAACCTTAAATGAAAACATGTTCTAACCTGAAAAATATGCAAACCAAAACCAGTCAGTCCCTCAGGACTACACCACCTTATTTAGATGTGCCAACTGGAGACAAAGACCACCTGATTTAGAGCAGAGGCCTCTTCATTTTTGGTAGGGATGAAGGATGGCGAAGCATCTGTGCTGAATGGGCAGTACTGCTCATGGGCAGGGGAGGAATACAGCTGTTGAGTTCCTTGGAAAAATTTCTTATGACTGCTGTGCAGCTAATTCAGTATGTATTCAGTATGATTATGAAGAGGTAGTCACAGATTTACTTCCCAACCTGTAAATGCGCAGTGTGTTTTTAACTCTATGATCTAGGCTATTTATAAAAGTAGCAAAAATTAGTGCAAATTATATAGGATTACTCCAAACATCAGTGCTCTGCCTGCAGAGTTGCACAATGGCTTTTAAGTAGGACTGTCTGCAATTTAGGATAATCAGCCAATTTGCCCCTTTAAGGTGGCTGATTTACAAATATGTGCAGAGAAAAAAGCCCAGTATGCTTTAATTTTTTTTTTTTTGGTTTCATTAATTTTAATAAGGTTCTGTATGAAAAGCTATATTGCCACATCAAATGCCCCACCACTTCTCCGTAGTAACTGCTTTTGTCAGGGATGGTGGACTGTTCCTGGAAAATCTGCTTGCCAGTGTAGCGGGCAACAGACGGTGTTTTCCAGGTGGGCTGAACTCCACATGAGGCAGGGGGAGCACCTGTTCTGTTCTTCGAATATTCATGCATTTTTAGAGGACACATTAACTTGCTGTGCACTGTATTCGGTGCTGAGAATAAAGAGGAGAAAACCTCCTGAAAATGGTTCACGTACAGCCAGATGCAGGGAGGTTAGATGAAATGGGCAGGAATCAATAGCTTGTGGTTTGATTAGGATAAATGGACTTTATTTGGGGAAAAAGACAGAGAGAGAGAGAGAGAGTGTCAAGTGCATGAAAGCATTGTCAGTTAGCAGAGAACACTACTTGAAATAATCTGCTTCCGAGGTGGTAAGTTGCTAAATCGAAAACTAGCATGCAATGTGATTCTACCACAGATAAAGTAAATGCTCTTTGAGGATATATAAATAGAAGTGTTATGAGTAGGCAAGCAAGTCGGGTGATTCCTGATCTGTCACTCTGGCAGTATTAAAGAACTACATTTCATAGCGTAAGCTTGCCTAAGACAAAGCGAAAGGTAAAAAAATTATAAAAGTAATAATAACAAAAATACAGTAAGGAAGAATTTAGGTAAACATGACCTGAACTTGTTCAGCAGACACAAAAAAAAGTTAGGAGAGGTGATGTGTTGCCCTACAAATACTGGTAAACAATTAACCACAATGGAGGGAAAAAAATGTTGTCATTAGGTAATGTGAACAGACCATGAACCGATGACCCACAACTCAGAGAGGTGGTGTGGGGACCCTTTTTTCCGTTTTGTTTTTTGTTTGTTTGATTTGGTGTTTTGACTTTTCAGACCATACCCACAGCTATGGAATTTCTACAGTTCACCCATTACGGACCCTCAGAGTTCATGTTTTTAAGCTCCTTTTTTGACTTTGATACTCCTGGACGTGCCTAAACAGTCAATGAGAAGGGAATGCTCTGGCAACTGGTCTGTGATTCCTATCAGCACCCAGAAACAGCATTAGAACAAAAGGTATCGACAGGCAATCNCTTTTACAAATAAATGTGATTTTTTTTTTTTTTTTTTTTTTTTTTTTTCAGGCAAACATACTGTGGAATGTCTTCCGTAAGTCTGCATACCCTCACCCTGAAGGCAATTGCTTTTTCCATTTCCATAACTGGCACTGCAGAGGTGATTCTGTCTCTCAGTGCTGAAATTATAAGTGGCAGCCCTCTAATTCCTGGCCTATTTGCAACCAGTTCATTGTACCAGTTCCCTCACGTGCAGGTGTTGTCTTTCTGCTTTGAACAGATCTTTTTCCCCCCTGATGATTAGCTTCTGGACATATTTATGAACAAAACATGTATTCACTTTCAGCTTTGTCTTGGGCGACTTTATTAGCAAAAAATTAGACCTTACTTCCAGAAGAGGCTCAGCTGAACAATCTGCATGACAGTACACAAGAGTATTATTAGTAATTATAAGTCCTAATTGATTAGATATTTCATGGTTTCTAATATAGAAAATATCATTTATGGGTTTTTAAAGTGTTTGAAAGCAATTGTCCTATCAGATTAAGTAAAAATTGCACTTCAAAAAGTTAACAGTTTTCCTTTTTGTGGTACCTGAACTTTAAATGACTACTTTTCTAGCAGTGCATGAAATCTTCCATGATTTAGAAGACCTGTTAATAAATAAGTAAATAAAAAGAATGAGTTAGCACTCTAACCCTTTCTATCTAAATATGAGTAATAAATATAAAGAAAAGCACACTTTCTTTGCAAAGTGTCTTTAGGAAAGATGGATTTTTGGGTAATCATCCACCTAAGGAGTAGCAAATGTAAGCAACTGGGACTTGCCTGGTGCCAAGTTTCTTGGCTGCTTTTAGGGAGTTTACTGACTGCTTCCCCAGGTGGGGGAGCAGAAATTGCCATGATTAATGGTGAAAAACAGCAGCTTGAGCTAAAGAAAAAAACAAAAGTCAGTCAAATCAAATAACCAAAAACTTGTGTTGCTGGGCATTTTATCATTTTCATATGACCATGTCTTTCTGTGTGCCATTGCTAATTAGTGACTGTTATTTAACAGTGCATTAAGCTGGGAAACTTAATTCAGACTGATTTTGGAAGCTGTGAGAAAAGAAATCCAACATGCACCAATCAATTTGCAGAGTGAGAGACCAGAGGACTAACAATTGTTAGAAATAGCTGGACTGTCTTCCTAACTGCTTGGGAGGCTTAGTAAAAGTGTGTAGAATTAGATTGTAACTGTGAACTTTCATAAAAGAATGCAAAGAAGTATTTCTAACCAGCAGTGCCAATTAAACACAGGGCTGGCTTGCTTGGAGTGGTTGTGAAACTGCCTTTTCTGGGAATTAGTCAGGGCAAGACTAGACAAGGAGTTGCGTGGAAGCCTTAGCCAAGAACGGCAGACCTTTGCTTGGAATGAATTGCATGGCCCAGGATGTCTTTTCCAATGCCTAACATCTCTGCTCTGATACGTGAAGTGCATTACGTGGGTTGTAAGTTTTGCAAAGGGTTTCTCTCGTATGTCACAGTACCCTTTTCTCTGATGCACGGGAGGGGAAAAAAAAAAGCCCTATCTAATTGTTGCTGCAATAATAGGGAGCTTTCCTATTATCAGGGCATGGGCACATAATTGTGTCTTTCGTTAGAAGTGGGAATCAGCACTGATTTTCCCCCAAGCCCCGCTCCATTAACATAAACTGCAAAATTAGGTAGAGTGTCTGATATACATGTGGCCATAGATACATACTCCAGAGCAAAATGAACTGTGGCCTTCTTTGGGACACAAGGAAATAAACATAGCCATTAAAGAGTCAGCACTGTTACCACATAGTGAACCTTTACTCACTGTTCCCACCTATTGTTATTTGAAATATCCCATTTCCTGTTTTCAGGAACTGTTGCCAATGGTCAGGATTCAGATCTCATTCACATCAGTGTAACTCTTGGTAGCTTCGGAAGATCAGCAAGGGAAAGGAAGTGAAAAGCAAGTGACTGTGGTGGAGTAATCCTGAGTTTCCACTGAAGCACTCTGAGTTTAGTCCCAGTCATTGTCAGAACTCAGCAAAATCAGGGAAATTACTGTTTGCTACTGTTTGCTGTGTAAGCCCCAAGACAGACCCCATCAATACACGCACATTATTGTCGTTATTGCTATCATGCAGTAGGATGATAGTAATAATAAAATAAGTATATTTACTCTGTAAGTATCCGAGATGAAGGTATGTATATATACATAATAACTGGTTACTTGTTGATTCATGGGAGCTTCTTGGATACTCACTATGAGACTGCAAAGTTATAAGTATTATATAAATGGCTGTGTAACAAGAGTATTTTTCCTAATAGTTTATATTCTAACCCAGTGAGGAGGAAAAAAAAAGGAATTAAAAAAAGAAATAAATAGGCTTTGTTCATAGTGCAAGAGAAAGGATTTATTATCTGAATGCTATAATGAGGAAACAGAAACACAGAGGTAACTGGAGGATCAGACCCACAAAGGTACCTCTCAACTCTCAGTTATCTTTCTCTGCAGGGAAACGTATTGGAAATGTAAATGCCTATAAAGCATTGTGAGTCCTTGGCTAGCATTATCTCTGGGTCTCAGTTCCCTAACTATACAAAAAGGATACTACTTCCTTTCTTCAGTCTATGCCAAATGTAAGCTTTGGCCCAAAATCACAAAGAGAGATTATGGCAGAGCCAAGAAATGAACTCAGATCTTCTGAGTCCTAATCCAAGCTTGTTATCATAAGCTCATCTTTCATTTGCTTTTGAATAACAACCAAAGTGTTAACCCTATTGCTATACATTTACAACCTGATGGAGTTCTTATCTGTGGTCGTCATTTCATTTCCTGTTGGCCATTTCACAAGCCTTTTAAAGCTTTTTCCCCTTGTAATTTTTTAATTTATTTTTTTTCCCCCAAGAGATAGGGAGCTTCCTTCAAGATTTCTCTGGCCAAAGCTTGCCTGTATTCTTTGAGGTGTATGCTGTGTAATTTTTACCTGGTGCAGGAATCATCTATTACCATTTTTTAATTACATGGTGGTGTTCTCTGTCTTTCTCATCTGTCATTTGTACCTAATCCTTCTCCCTCAAAAATTTGCTGACATTTTTTAGAAGATGACCTAGGAGATTTTTGCGAATTTAAAATGTTTTCCTTTAAATGAGTACTTTTTAGAGTTCATATGCTCCAGGCAACTTCCTATTTTTAAGGGGCAAACAAGTTAATATGCATACACAAAAGCCAAAATCTTTCTCTCTAGATCTTTCCCATTCTTTTGCAGTTTATGAAGTTTATTCATGGGGATTTTTTTTAAACCTCATTTGGCATTCATTTGGAAATCATGGATTTCAGAGACGCGATAGAAATAAAATGTGTTCTTTGAAACAAATACATTGCCTTGTTTTAACTTGACATAGAAAATTTTTAACCAGCTGATCTTTTTGGTATCATGTGATTTAATATGAAATCACTCTTTTGTATTATAGAATGCTGATTGCCGTTTGAGATAATTGTTGTAAATCTGATTTTAATAGAAGTAAGAAGTGTTTTCTCATTCTTTCTAATGCCATTGTTAAGAATGTTTTCAGTACAGTAGGGACTTTAAGAGTTTATCTGATTTTTGGGGTCTTGTCCACCTGAAATTTAATCCATCAAAATGAATGTGGAAATAATTTGATCCGAAACATTACAAACATTAAAACAATTAACCACCCATCCTGCACGTATGATTGGCTAAACAGACAGTGAAAACCCAAACTATGCAGTAGTTTTTCAAAGAAAATTGAAATGCGGTGCCTTACAGAAGCAATCATACTAGGAACACACATACACCCCCACCCCCCCCATCCCACCCCCACCCCACCCCCCAAATTATGTTTCTGTAGTTATTAGTATTCATTGTTTCTATTGTGGTAACATCTAGCACAACAGCAACATTGAATCCCATTGGGCTGCATATAGCAAGAACACGCATTAAATGGCAGTCTCCATCCCAAAAAGCATTGTTAAACATGACTTTATTTAGGGCTGATTGATTTCTTTACAAAGTGTCTTTCTGCTGATATTTCAAGATACAACAAATTAATTATGACCGCAGTTCACCGTTTTATCAATAACTGATGTCAGGGATGTCTTTAAGGGGAAGGATGTAACATGGCAATTTCCCAGGATGATGAGGGGTCCTAGCTTGGCTAAGTCACGTAGCAGTGGAAATGGAGAGCAGGACTGGGAAGGCGCTGCTGCCTCACTGCCTCTGGTCCTCTGTGTCACTGCATTTGAATGCTTCGTTTTTGATAAGACCTGCTAGACTCATGAGTTGACTTGGTACTAGTCAAGCTGTAAAGATAGGTGCATCCACGTAGGCAATCTCTTGCCTGAGCAGCCTGTTTTCAAAGCAGATAAGACAGACAAAACGGTGAAAGGAAGCTGCAGCATTCCCACTTTACAGACGAGAAGATCTGAAACCCTGGAAGTTTGTCTATGCAGGGAGATTAACATTGCTGTGAGATTCTTCAGTGGAAACGTTTCCTGCTAACTGACAAGTGGTATCTGTGTCCAGATGAACAGATGGCTTTTACTTCACTGTGACTCACGATTACTGTATGGTGGGAATGTCTTCTGAAGGAGGATCTTTGGGGGTTTCTATCCTTTGTTTCTTGGGTGCTGAGCCCCAAACATTGCGGAATTGCTGTCTGGATTTTGGTTGGTGTTCATAGTATTATTTTTTGAGCAATGTAGGCAGCAAAAAGCCATATTTCTTTTAGGGAGGTTGTCTCATAATATGAAAGGGAATATGCCTAAACAGGATAACAGAGAGGTCATGGAAGGAAAAAGAATAACCGGTCAGAGTGTCATGGAAAGCAGTGAGGTGGGTTAAGCACAAAAATGCTAGGTATCGTAAGGTACCTCCTTGTTTGAAGGAGAGTAAAAACTTCTTATCTGAGTGTTTGAAGATAGGAGCACACAGTGGTGTGTGTGTACAGCTAATTAAAATAGTATCAATTCCCTGACTCCATGAACTATATAGCTCAGAGCACGCGGTATCTCCATAATTTTGTAAAGAATCAAAGAGTGCTATAGATCTACTTCACAAATTAATATGACACAAAAATTGAAAATTCAGAAAAATACAACTACATGTAAATAAGCTCTCCTGCAGATTTTTTAGAAATAGAAACACTGCTTGTTCAAGTAATGTTCCTTTTAATCCTGTAGTTTTCAATCTTCCCAAATCCCTGTGGGATGAAAAGATGAGCCTTGTGGCATGGTCGGGAAGGTAAAGAATGTGGACTTGGGATACAGTTTCTGTGTGAAAGACTTCTTACTGAAAATGTGTTATGGAAACTTTAAAAACGGGTGCTAGTCTGAGCACTTCTGTAAATTACAACTAGTTCTGCACAGAGAATAAACATTATTTTTATTAGCTATTGCCTACATCATTGAAATATAGTACTACGAATATCAGCCACAAGTAAATAACTCCTGCAAATAATAAGCTGAGGTGTAAGAAGCTGGCTTCATGAAATCATGCTTTATTGGACCGCTGCATTCAGCAATAGTCCTTGTATCTGTATAATCAGTGGTGTAGCTTCAGATAGAGGGCTCAGCACCAGTCGCTTAATCTGCACGTTGCCAAAGGGCAGGATACCAGCAACAACCTCTTCAACTGGAATAAGTGGTTATGCTTGTCTCGCCAAGCAAAGAGGTCTTTGCCAGGACTGTTAGTTAACCCTTAAGATGCATCACAGGGTCTAACAGTGTCCTGAAACACAAATCTCCCATCTCAAACTATCACCCAAAACAGAGTCCAATTCCTTCAGCTACTTCCTACACTGTTTCAGTGTTTCTTCAGGTTTTTTCATTCTTGACACATCCATGTATCCATCATCTGTGCTTCAGTCTTGAAACGACATATGGAACATTCATTTTCATACCAGGAGGCTGAAGTAGGACAGAGTTAGATAGACACACAATATGTGTAATTCTTTCATCCATCGTAACCTCAGTGGATGTAATTTATTCTACAATTGTACATTGTAGAATTGTACAGTGTAAGTACAGAACACTTATACAAAATTGCAAGAGCAACAATCACTTTGTGAAATGATTTTTCTAGTGAAAATTCGGTATGATGGCAACTCTCAGCATGGTATTTAATTATTTGTAAAATGCCCTTTTTCCCTAGCCCCTCAAAGGTTGCATATGTGACTAACTGCATCTGACACTGGTACACCTCTACAAATTTAACAATATTTGGTTTTAAATTTTAAGACCTTTTTCCTGAAGGCAAGTGAATAGGTGAAAATCTAACAGGCTGTCACTGCCCTTTTACATTTTAGAAAATCCTGAAGTGGCAACTAAGGGGCTTTTCAAGGGCTCAAAAACTAGAAGCCCAAACACAAAAATGCTAACAGTGTGATATAAAAAAATACTGACTTTTGGAACAGTATAATGAATTTTAAGAATTAAAATTAAGGAGGACAAATAATATTTAGGATTTATTTAATTTACTTCTTGGATGTTGTTTTTGATATTAGAGATGTCATCAGCCATCATGCTGGATATTTCACTGCGTTCCTTCTGAGATCACTGGGAATCTCTTCAGATTTTAATAGGATCTCAAACAGATTAAAAATACAGAGTTATGATCCTCCTGCTGGCTTCCATAGAGAGTCCTCTGGTGTCTGATTTAGATTTCATTAGGCTAACATAATATCATTAACTAGACATTTCACTGATAAGAGAATAGATTTTCACTTATCAAGGGAAAATCAATAGATTTTCTCTAGGGAACTCTGACAGATCTAATTTTCCTCGGCTTTATGAAAATATTTGAATTGATATTGCATGGAGAATTATTATTAATATTTCCCTTCCTGACCTCGGCACAGAAAGTGGGAATGTAGTAATGAAATATACCAATGGCGCAAAGCTGGGAGCTGTTGTCAATACAGAGATGGATTGTATTGTAATACCACAGAAAAAGAAATGTCCTTAAGGTCTGGGGTAATATCAATGAAAAGAAAAAACCAGTATGAAATGCAAGATCTTGCAGTTATATACTAACTCCAGGGATTTATTTTACACTGCAGGAGATCATTGGTTAGACCTGACAGAAGACTGAATAGGCCGTTTAATCACTGATCACGAGATCACCTGATTGTGAGATCACCTGGTTCAACAGAGGAATTTCAGCCAGTGGCAGGAAGGTAAATGAAACTGTGGGGTGCAGTAGGCATTTCCAGAGATAGATACTAACGTGCAAAGTTCTAAATTAGATTGCGTCTGGAGAAATGTATCGAAGTGAGGTCTTTCATGTTCAGGAAATGCGCTGCATGTGAAAAGTCACAGAGAAGCATGACACATGGCCTAGAGAACTTCTACTGTAAGAGAGAGAAAATAAAAAATGATACTCATTTGCTTATTTAGCCAAAGATAGAACAGCTGAGAAGGTATGTGTTTGTCCTCTGAATAAAGAGAAAAAAATATCAGAGAAGAAGAAATAGTTAACAAGCATGAAAGGCAAAAGACTAGTATAGAAGATGTTATGGAAAGGTCTAGGCTGGAAATGGGCATATTTTACACTTTTTGTTTAGACTGGGAACAAGGACGTATATTAAAATTTGCAGTAGGGGTACTGGAACAAAAATGTGATTAATTAGCAATAAGAAAAGAATGCAGCCCTACTGGGTCAAACCAATGGTATATCAAGTTCAATATTCTCTCTTCAACCATGGTAAAATTTGTGCAGAAACATCAGATATTCAGCTTCAGAACTTGTAATGAAGGACTAAATTTGCATTCTTCCTTTAAAATAACAAGGACAAAAGCCCAGTGCCAATAATTTAGTTAGGAAGAGCATGTGAACCTAGCCACTTTCTGCAGTCAGTTCCTTTCCTTTTCCTTTAGTGTTTCGTATTGCGGGGTTACTGGTGTTGGATGCTGTATCTGTGCCTTAAAAAATATGTTCATAGACCTGTTGCCCAAGAATTTGTCTAATCCCTTATTTGTTTTTTGGTGTTATTTTGTTGATGGTTGTCTGTTTTCTGTATCATAGGCGTTTAGGCTCTATATCTAGGTAGGTCTCTTCCAGTTGTTTCATACGTTGCAGGTCTGAGCAAGAAGGAGTATCTATCCTTTCTGGACTCCTATGATTGCTTCTGTCACCCTTTAGATAATGAAAATCCTAAGATATGTGAGGCTTTTAATATTAAGATATGTTTAGCTTCTTAAGAAGAAAATATTATGTATCTGTTGCATGGAAACTCGTATTCTGATGGTATCACGTGTTCTTCAGTCATCAAGCAGTATTTGAAACGAATACGCATGCATTCACTTTGTAAGATACATAGCAGACATATTTCAGCTTTTAAATAGGCTTTTTGTCTTTTGAAATGAACACTCGACTGGAGTTGTTAGTTCAGTTCACACTTTCAAGCTCTCTCAAAAAGCAAGGACCAGTGGTGATTTCCCAGCATCTGTGCATTACACAACACAGAAAAAGAAGCGAAGTGTAATGTCATTTACAGTGCTGCTGTTTAAAAAACAGTAAAGATTATCCTAGAGTGAGTTTCAGACAGTGGAGCTGGAGGCAGATCTGAGCTGGCACTTACTCACCTCCAACACACCTTAGTATTTCAGACTCTCTTGTGGGAGTGGATATTCCATTGTCTAGCATCTCCTCTTCAGCAAGACTGCTGGTGTGATCAGGGTGACTACTCTGCATCGTCACTGGCATTTTGCCTGTGCCTGCCATGTGTCCCTGGATGTCATATTTCCCATACAACTTTACTTTTAGCAGCATGACTCTCATCCTTATTCTTTGTGAGATTTACATAGTCATAAAGGACTCAGGAAACATCTCTCTGGGAACTCCCAAATATTTGTTTCTCTCCCCTCCCCCCACCCTCTTTTTTTTTATTCATACTTTTATTTCCTCAATTTTTCTAACTAATATCTGCTTTCTTCTTTAGTCTGTAATATGTTACGGTCCCCAAACCAAACTACAAATACTCTCATAAATACACAGAAAGCTTGTCTGCTTTCCCTTCTGTTGGTAGTTAAGTATCTTTTGTTGCAATAGTTTAAACTAGAAGTGTATTGAATTTATTAAGCTGATTCACAATGCCTATTTATGACCATTATAGTACCTGATCCATGGGCTTTTACTCTTCAGAGATGGAAAAACATCATTGTTGTTAAGAGCTGTGTATAATGATTACTCTTTCCCCATTTTATCGTTAACAGGAAATAAGTTTAAACTGCGGAACAAGCAGCACACAACTCAAAAGAGGAATTGGAGCACAAAAGCCAGTTCCATAAGTGATATAACTTTAAACATTAATAGTCTGTAGTGGTAAGTTTAGATTTCATGAGAAACTGCTCACATGTCATTTATTTCATTTATCTTTTTTTCTTGAAAGACAAGAATTGATGATTGAAACCCTATTTGTGCTGGCAAAAGATCCATGTTTGTAATTGACGTCCAGAGTTTCTGGTATGTGATAGACCTGTCACTCATTGATGAGACAATATTGGAGGACATTCTAACCTTTTCCAGGCATGTACAACCTCAGATCACAATCACATGAAGAGCTGAGGCAATGGAGGATTTCGTGTCTTTAAAAGTCAGTTCAATAGCATCAGCTTTAGTTTGTCAGTAAGTCTTATGAACTCTGCATGTAAGCTGGGAGAGCTGAAGAATGTTTCTGAGCTTTCATATTCAACAGTGTAGCTGTGTCCCAGCTTCCTACTAGTACCACCATGCCCTAAGGTCTAAGGACTGTGTTTTTGCTAGGAAAAGAACCTTACTATGTGGAATAAAATCAGAAAACCCATGCTGCATAATGTTCTAGTCAGAATGATCATGAACTGGGAAATGTTGTAGTGCACAGAGGAAAGTAAGCTCCTATCTTGCCAGCAGGAAGCAGATTACTTGCTTACAGAGGTTGGCTTATGGCCTTGTTGGCTGTGGAAGTCATTAGGGTAGGCAAGACTTACCAATTGCTAAGTCTAGGAAAAGAATCAGGTATTGTAAATATCCTGAAACAGACACAAAAATATTCACAGAATCATGGAATGGTTGGCAGGGACTTCCTGAGGTTACCACCCAAACCCCCTGCTCAAGCAGGGTCAGCCAAAGCAGGGTGCCCATGAGCATGTCCAGTTGGGATCTGAACATCTCCACAGATGAGGACTCCATAAGTTCTCTGAGCAACCTGTGCCAGTCTTTGACCATGTTTACATTAAAAATAAAATAAAATAATAATAATAATAAAAAGGTGTTTTCTTGTGCTCACATTGGATCTTGTGGTTTTTACTTTGTGGCCATTGCCTCCTGCCTGGCTCATTATTTTTCCCCTCCCATCAGGTATTTATACACATCAATAATTAGATCCCTCTGAGTCTTCTCCAGCTCTCTCAGCATCTCCTCATGTGAAAGATGTACCAGTCCCTAATGATGGCATTAAAACCCAAACACAAAAATTCTGCAAGGCTTGGAAAGATTTTGCTATGACCCATAGGAGGGCACATAGTCCATACATCTTCACTTTGAAATATCAAACAGAAATAACAAGAAAGACAAAATGGTGAGGATAATTATGGAAGAACTTAACAGCCTTGATCAAATATGTGAGAGCTGCATCTTCACTGATGGCAATGCGCTTTCAGTTCCTTGAAGATCCTACAGGCTACATTATTATACAGTGAAATTCATAGGGAAGTGGAGAGTATTAGGACAATAATTTTTCTACATTAGATTAGGATATCATTTGAGAATGACAGAGCACTGGAACAGTTTACCCAGAGAGGTGGTGGAGTCTCTGTATCTGGAGACATTCAAAACCCACCTGGACACATTCCTGTGCAACCTGCTCTAGGTGAACCTGAATTGAATTAGATGATCTCCAGAAGTCCCGTCCAACCCCATATCATTTTGTGATTCTGTGATTTTGTCTTTTAATTCTTATGTTTCATAAGAGTTTATTTTTCTCCATCTTCTGATCCTTCTTACCCTGTTAGGATCACTTTTAGAATGAGCTAGGCAGATGAGGTCCACTTTCTGAAATACTTTTTTTCTAACCAGAGTTTCAGTGTTTCTTTAGTTTTGAGGAGACTTGTCTCCTATGCAACCTGTTTCCTTTTTCTGTCATTCTACAGAGTTTCTGCTCAGTTTCTTTCTTTTCCCCCTCATTTTGTATGCTGCAGCACATATTGAAAAGAAAAATTATCAGAATATGATTTAGTAGATCTCTCCATGTATGTTTGATATTTATATTCCACCATAAGCTTTTATATTTTATAGAGAATTAATTTTTCATGCCCAAAATGAATTTTCAGAATCTTTTAATTTTAGAACTTGAGACCATTATAATGCATTACAGCAGCATCACAAATGTATACAATTGGAAAAATATTTTGTCATTATGAAATGTAACTTGTATTATCTTCCTAGCTTTACTAATCATGAATATTGTTAGTTGATACCGTATCTCACAATAAGTTAAAATAATATCCTGTCCCACAAAGAATGCAAAAACAACAACAACAACAACAAAAAAACCAACAACAAAAAAAACCAACAACCAAAACCACTTATTTGGAAAACTGAAAATGTTTTCTACATCCCTAGCTCCTTGGGTCAGCCTGGCCTGAGATGTAGCTAGTAGGTGCACGCAGTAACAAGCAGGTTATAGTTTATCCATTCCTGTCAACTGAGTGTGCTAAATCAGAGCTCTGGAGTCTCTATTTCAGTAAGAAATATAACATCAGGGTTGAAACTTGTCAGTTCCTAGATTAAGGCTTCATATATGATGGAAGCCTGTTAAAACATGAGTGCTTTTGAGAAGAACACATGTGAATGGAGGATTTGTAATCATAAAACACTCATGGTGCCAATGGGAGATGGCAATATATTCGTGCCTGTTGAATATAAGGCAGAGGAAGCCGACTCCAAGTGTTCATTTATTAAATGTTAGGTCCCAGAAAAGCACAACGTAAGCTTTAAAGTAGTGAAATGTGGATAATAAGAAATGTAAGTTCCTTTTATTATCCTTCAACTGTTAAAACACTGGGGGCTTGTGTTTTCAAGTCTGTCTGAGCAAATATGAGATATATAAAATAATGACACATATATGTGTGTGTGTTCATGTATAAAATTGCAACTCCAAGGCAGTAAGTTTTGTCAGAAAAAGGCAGCAGCGTGCTGTATCAGGAGACTAGATAAGGAATAGGAAGAGTTTTTGCAGTAGGGCTGAAATTATTGTGTTCTGTTGTTATACGATTGGACAAAGAAATATGGTTTCTCAAATTCAGTGTGGACAAAGAGACATGGTTTCTCAAATTCGGTGTTAAGCTATGAATAGATAGTGAGCCTTTGTCCAGCATTTCAAGATGACTATCAAGTTAAAATAATCTGATACATAATGGTGCTCAGCAGGGACAGCTAACTGAAATGTAGACTGTTAGCAGTTAAACCCTGGAACGGCACGGTAGAAATACCTTTCTTAAATAATGTGCCACAGTACTTTGAAAATGTTAGGCTCTGATTGTCACTATATTTAATAGGTATAACACTGGAGTTACTTAAGCTTTTACAATTTGAAATCACAGAAGCACACCCTGTGTTTAGTAGTTTTTGGCAGATGGTGGAACAAGATAGCTATTTTTTTCTGCTAGAAGATAAAAATGCTATTTGACAGAGCACAGAAAACCACATTGCTTTAGTGGCAAAATTATGAAATCTGCTGTTTTAGTGGGCTGGAATTATACAATACTACTTGTGTCACAAGGAAGATAACAGCGCAATAATGTAGGGCACTGAGGTTTCCCAGGATATATTTCATTTAACGCTGAATTGTAAATTCACATTAACTGTAATGGCTTTTCAAAGAAGTTTAGCTTTTCACACATTCACAAAAATAGCACATTTTGATGTCAAAAAAGAATGCTTGAGGCCTTACTGTGTTCTTGCAGTGCCTGTTACGGAAAATTGACCGGAGTTTTATTTTTAATACCTAAAATTAGGCTCTGGGCACAGTATGTAGGCAATAGATAAACACCGTTGCTATAGAGTTTTTAAGATACTTCCATGAACTTTCTTTGGCTGCTCCCTGCCCAAGATAAAAAGCTGGCATTATTATTTATATGTTATTTATATGTTTGTATGGGATATTTGAGTCATTGTGATGTGGAACGTTATGCTTCCTTGGTATTTTAAAAAAATATAAAACTGACAACAGGTCAGGAAAATATTACGAAGATGATGAAATCCTGTTCTAGGAGTGCTGCAGCTGGTGGCATGTTTACTTTTTATTGTTAGAGGGAGAATTTTAATTTGGCATGAACAGTCAGTTTCTTTTTGTGCAACCTGTATGCAGTTGTGAAGTGTGCTAAAAGGAGCTTGAAGCTAAAATGAGTACTACCAGTGCAGCATTTGAAGGAAAACTACTTTTTCTGTCTCTGCATAGTTGTGTGAGCTTATATGTAATGCAAAAGAGACATACAGTAACAGTATAGAAGCAGAGAAGGAAAGAAACTGTTCTAGGTTAGGCTTGGTGCCAGATACTAAGAGAATTTTTGTTTTACACTGATTTTAGGAGACGCAGCATCACATCATGTGCCATTTATAAATAACTGATGAAAGATCATGTAATAGGCCGTTAAAGCAAGGCATATATTTGCTTCAGCCGTAATGCCTGTGTGAAGTAGTTTTACTTTATCTGTAATGCTGACATCAGTCATATATAATTGTCATGGAAAGTTACTGGTCCAGGCACAATCCTCACTCACTCTCATGATGATAATGTAGCTGGTGGTACTTTACTCACCCATGTGGGAGAATTCTTGCCTGAGGGGGTGGAATTTTGTAGAGGCAGCAAATTTAAGAGAGTTAAAAGGACAAGAGGTTTCCAGATGCCTTGAGTTAAACTGAGTGGTTATTCCTAACCATAAATGTTTAACTCCACTCCCTCAGCAAATCACTTTCAAAATAGATATTTATTTTCAAACAAAACCAGTTGCCTTGTGAAACTGTTGGTTGGTTAGGGGAAAAAAATGACCTAATGCTTCTGAATAAAATATCTGATCTCTTGTTGCCAAGGCTGAGTCACTTCCTGTTACAATAACAAGACTGTCATCAGCAAACTTCTCTAGCCACACAGGATAGTTTGCCAGTGTATTCATGGCTTTATTTGTCCATGTTGTTAGAAAGTTAGCATTGAAAAATGTACTGTACTAAATTTGGAGACACCAGCTTTGTATTAAAGTGCATTAGTGTCGGATCTCAGTTGCATTTATTCCTGATAGCATGATCTCTGTTTTCTTCATGCAACGTAATAATATCCACCCAGCTGTGTACAGTAATGTTGTAATTCTATCAAGGGATTCTGGACACAACATAATGCGTTAATATCATCAGAGCTTTCTCAAGTGGAATTTGCAGGATCACAGTCAGCTGTTTCTTATTTACAGGAGTGAGATTTGAAAAATACCTGGAAGTTCATTCCACTTGTCACCTAACAGATAACCTCTAGCATTTTCTTGACTGTGGTGAGCTTTTAAGACATATTTCAGTGATCTTTCAAAATGTTAAGCATACAGTGGTTTCAGTCGCGTTTGAGCAGGGCTGGCGCTGGCTCAGCTCGCAGGCTGAGGTGGTCTGCTTTCACTGCACTGCTGATTCAGCAGAGCAGAAATTCATTAGGGCTTTTGCATAACAGGTTGGAATTCATTTCCTGGGCAAAATAAGTTTGCCAAAGCCCTTTCTGCCGTTAAAATGGTGAGAAAATAAAGGCCCAATCCAGTGTTTACTTTCAGAGCTATTATTGCTTTCCCCCTCCCCCAGGTTTCAAGTATTATTTGGGAACAGCGTCTGGCAGGCTGGGTTCTGGATGATCTGGATGATCCATCAGATCTGTATGTGAATCCCAGTTACTGACTCATGCTCTTCAACATAAATGCCTGTTCTGAGCCTATTAATAAGAGGTGGGGTTTGGGGTATTCTTCAGGGTTTTTATCCTGGTCTTCTGCCCTAAAAATCAAATGCCATATCAGGTCCTCAAAATTAAGGGGCAATTGAAAAATTAGCCTGCCCTTCTTTGAGCCTCAGTTTCCCCATGGGAAAGAGAAATGATAAAACTTAAATTATTTTGGTATTCACAGACAAGCAGAACTATATACGCAGAGAACTCTAGTTCTTTTGAGTAAACAAAATAGTCTCCCTAGGTTATGGTTTTGTTTTACTCTGTTTACTATATTTAATATCCATCCTGCAGGATCATTTATGTTAGCTCTTCCTGAGAGCCATGTGACACATAATCCTAGATGGCCTGCATCACTCATGCCTGAGTTCTTTAGCCAAACCCAGAGGAGCCCAACTGAATGAAAGTACTTGTGAAGTGCTACTCACAAAGGGAAGGACATCACACTGATGCAAAGTGTGACAATTTGAACACCGTCTTCATCCTCCCACTTTCACTATCAAATTGTTGTAGTCAAGGTACAGAATAAGACTTCGTTAAGGGCTAGCCAAACTTAATCTGCAGTTTTCTTGCTTTCACATTTTTGCAGAAGAAAAAAATATTTTTTACTCCTTTTTTTTTATTTCTTTTTAATCAAAAAAGAAAGCAGAAATTGTAAGTTGATATGTTTAAGTTGACCATGATGAATCTGGGATAAGTTACTATGCTCAGTAAGACGTTATTGTCTTAATAACAGAGACGTTATTGTGCAGTCCTGGATAAAGTCACTGATTATACTGTTTGGGCCATGAAAGCAAAATGTGTTGCAAGGGTTTGGGTGTCTGTAATTAACCAGTTGTAAATGCTGTGGTTGGTGGCTAAGCAGCTGTTGAGATCACTGTCAGAATTTCACCACTGCAAAGGAGCTATCATGTGTTATTCCATTGTTTCAGGAAAAGAACAGTTGTTTGTATACATTTCTTTTTTTCCCTAAAACAGAACAAATGTTGGCTGTAAACTGCACTTACAGTGTTCCAGGCTATATCAGCAGAAAGGTTTTGTATTTGCCTGAGATTGTCTTTGTCTTTAGTGTAATGTGTCAGACACTGAGAGTATCACTGCAGCTTCAAGTTTCATTTTTCACAATGGGTTGCTACTGCTTACCTTGAACATTCATTCCGCTGTGGGCATCTTTCCCCGTCCATGCCCTGAAGCGTTCCCAGAATAGATCTGTGAATATAACTGAGCCCTAAGTTTGGGTATTAAGAACCTCATGCATTTTTAAGAACATATATCATTTTAATACTGAATTCAAGCCTCTTAGGGCTGTCTTGAAATAAACCTTGCAGTTTGACATGGGTAACTCTTTAGTATTGATGAGTAGACAGCAAAAACTTTGCCACTAGCAAGTTATATCAAATGCAGCATGTCAGCCACTGATTGCCTGAAAATCCTAATACTTGTAGGTGAAACTATAGTGTAAGACCTTTGGCACTCAAACCTCCTGACTCTATCTAGTTCAGGGAACGGTGAGTTCTCAGTTACAGGGAGTGGGAAGATGATGTCATTGAAAAGCTATTGCCCTGCTTTGATATTAGTAAATGTGTTCAAAGTTCTCTAGGGACCTCTAAGGGCTGAAAAACTCTCCCTGCCACAGTTGCTGTTGGATAGAGGTAGTTTCTCCCTATCTCAAAATTTCTTCACCTGTTTTTTTTAACTAGAGTGTGAGTGAAGGGCATTCAGGAAAGTAAGTCTGTTTCTGCACTTTTCAAGAAAATACACTGAAAACATTTTTAAGAAAAATGTTGGGGCTGGATACATTCTTATATCACTAATGGAAACAAAGACAGGAAGAGAAAAATGCCAGACGTGTGTGCGTGTGTGTGTGAGTGAGCCTGGGGAAGAGGAGGAGGGGAAGGCAGGATGAAGCCCTTTGCAAAACAGAGTAGTAAGTGCCAACATTGACGGTTTTAAGGCATGCCTTTCACTAGTCACTATGTGATAACTTATTAGCAGTCAAAACCTGAGGACCGGATTCCTCCTTTTATTCTGCACGTACAATATTAAAAAAAAATAGAGTAAAAGGTCCTGGCAAATTGCCAGTCCTCCTCCTCCTCCTCAGATAAGGGGGCGAGTGATGCAACACCATGACTCTTTTCCCTTCTTGCATCTTGCCTATCGCATGGGGAAGTGAGCTATTGCTTAGCTTTTTCATGCCTATGAGCTGGGCTGGGCTTTGTCTTGCTTCTGGTGACAGGCAGCTTCACAGGGCTTCTGACTGTGTGCTGTCCTCGCAGGGCCCAATCCAGCCTTGGTGGCATTTGAAATATGTCTGGGTTTGGGTTCTGCTGCTTGCTTGTGCCTTCATAATGGGGCCATCATGTATACTTGAGCCACAGACCTCAGGGAACTTGCTAGTGTAGTCAATAACAACCATAAACCTCTAAGTTGCCTCCACCTTCTCCCTCCCAAATTTATGATTTTAGCTTTTTGAGCTGTAGAGTCTACATGTTATGAGTTTTCTCCCCAGCTATGAAGCCCGAGTTTGGCTTGTTTGATCTTGGTGTAGTGGATTCTTTAATATTTTCCATGCTGCAGTGAGGCTTTTAGCAGGACAGCTCGTTATCATGAGACTCCTGATAAAATCATGGGAGTTAACAAGGCTAGCACTCGAAGGAGCTTTGCAGATTCAGCCTTCTTCTGAAAATAACATTCCAGCAAAACAGAGATAAACTGAATGGTTGAAACAATCTCGCAAAATGTTTTAATTTGTGGTTGTTTTTTTTTTTTTTCTTTACATAAAGGCCTTCTTCAGGCCGTCTGAGTGGGCTTTCAGTAGTCACAGGATGGCTCCTTTGTCACTAGATCAGTGATATGACATAACTTGGCAGTGGGAGAGAAGAGACAGGAAGGGAAAATCCATCTCTTTTTACAAAACTTAAAAATGGGGACATTTAAAACTTATTTTTAAATTCTCACTAATACTCAATAGCATTGTAGTCCAATTTGTAGCACTGCTAAAGCAAATAGTGGTTAGTAATAGCCAGCAGTGTGCACAGAGTCACTGGTGATGTCATTGGTGACACATCTGATACCTGTCCTCTGCTCAGTTGCAGCCAGTGCCGCAGCCTGAGAACGTTGGAGCTTCGGGCAGGATTCCAGGGCGCTGAGTCAAAGGTGAAATGCCAGCACCAGGGAGTGATTGCTGGTTTTGCTGGCTGAAATACCAGTTCTATTACACATTTATTATACTTACACAGAGAGAATGCAAAGATAGAGCAAAGGGATAAACAGCAGGAGGACTGCACTGACAGGAAGAGGCAGTATTCAAACATGATAAAGAGCACAGCCGTGATAAAAAAGCAATAATGTTGACTGACATGTATTGTTGCTGGTACAGCATTGGACATTTATAAGGGTATTTTTATTTCCTTATATGGGGAGCTACTTTGTGTGTGTGTGTGTGTTTACATCTCACATGCAGTTCTGAAAACCTACAGCTGTTCTGACTCATAGTAGCAGAACTGAAGCATTATTTGTAACAGGCATATGGGCAGTACTTAGTGAAATTTAGGTCCCAAGCACGCAGCTAAGCCTGTGTACATGAAGCATACCCTGCACCCCGGTTCTTAAAGTCAGGCACATGCTTCAATGACTGCAACAGCAGTACTTAGCTTTGATTGACTTCTATTCCCAAGACTGAAATATATAACTAACATTGGCTTATGTCACTAGTTGGAAGCGATTTGCAATGCTCTTGGAAGCTGCGACTTTCCTGTTTTAAAAAATCGAAAAAAGAAGAATGCAATTTATTACCTATTTTGCATTTCTTATTCTTTTTTCTGTTATTTTGAGTGATTGTTTTGATGTTTAGAAGTAATATAAGACAACTTTCATGGGTACACTGCAACCTTGTTTTTTACATGAATCATATGATTTGGAAAGCTGCTATAGAAAGAGTGACTTTTGGTGCATTCTAGTTATACTAGTTCTGAAGTTTTCTAATTTTGAGGGAATAGAACTTCAATGCATTTGGAAATAATGCTGAGTACTGCATGATGTAATGATATCAGAAAACCAGCAAAGTTCAGTGAAAATTCTGATTGAAAAAAAATTACAGTTTTTGGCCACTAACCATGATGTAAGAAGAGGTTTTGTGCGTTGAATTAATATGTAATAGTTATTGACTCCTCTTTCTTAATGTAAAGATTCTTATTTTCAAAGGGAGAAAGAGAAAAGTTTAATGAAGGGAAACATCCCAAAAAGCTGAAAAAGGAAAAAGAAAAAGATTCAGCGATGGTGTAATATTGATATCAAGATTAATGTATTAGCTGTCTCGTAATGAGTTCTAAGTGACAGATGTGATGGGGTGTCCCCTGAGCAAACAAACGCATATGACCTCTCCTTAAGAATGTTCAAGATCCCAATTCCAGGACAATTTAGTAGTGTGTTTAGCTTTATGCATGTGAGGAGATCCTTTTGTTCAAATTACACATATGTTTCATGTTTGCAACCTTACTCTTGCAGGACATCTTCCAGCAAATTCAACATTCCTTTTTTTCCTTCCAAATGCTAACTGTGTTACATGCTTTCCTCCCTTTCAGTTACTTAAAAAAAACATGATCCGTTAAGTCAATGGCAGTACTCCCACTGACTTCTGTAATGCTGGGAGTTAAGCTCTCTGATTATGAAACTTAAACATTTCTTTTTAGAAAACTTTCCAACATTACCAAAAGTTCATTTCAGTCCTACAGCTCTCCAAAATGGTCAGTAAATGTTTTACACTTTTTCCTTATATTTAAGACAATATTTTATCAGCATTTTTAAATTATTATTCTTCGTGCCTTTTGGAGAAGATGCTAAGGATTGAGGTCATGTCTACTTTATCTGGACATTTAAAGATCCCATAATGATATTTACAAGAAATTTTGGGCTTTATTTCTCAACCCTGCCCTCCTGTGCAAAACACTGGATGTCAGATTTTTGTTACTATCTATCTGCATTAGAATTGTCTCCCATCCTCTGCTACTATTCTTCTGAAAGATCTCTCTATAACTGAGAGACAGTGACCAGAAGATGCAAGATGCTGAAGACTTCAATGTGGGATGAGTTTAAATTAAGCCTCAATCGTGCCAAAGTTGTCCATGCCTTTCTTCTCACCTCTGAAACTGAAACCTGCTGGAAAGATTTTTGTGTTCTTCTTGGCTTCTCCTCTAGCCTTGGTACAGCTAAGAGGTAACAGAGAGGAAGAACAGGTTTTATAAGCTAAAAAAGAAAGATGAAAGGAATCGTGGAGTCCCTGCTGATGGATTTCCTGTATTCAGTTGTTTCACTATGTTGGTCCGAAATATGCTGTCAAATACAGGGCAGAGTAGGATCCTCCAAGCAGCAGAGTTAACATCACATCTGTAGATTCAGAGTCAGAGGTTGATGACTACTCCAATCAAGCACTGGTTCTACAGAACACAGATCAATAAGTAAGATGGATTTTACCTTTTAGTTCAGATGTAAATTCATTGGTATTTTCAATTTCTGTTAAGCTGTTCTGAAAGTGCTCTGAAGTAACAGTGCATAATGCAGAATTAAACTTTAAACCCTTCCTGAGTACATTGAAGTATCTCTCTACCATAACTGCACACTATTCACCATCATATTCTTTATCAAACAAAAATACTCCTGCCTTGAAAGTTGGTCTTTATGGACTTTTTCTGAAAGTGGAGGTCGGATACTAATGAGACAGTTTGACTAGCTGGTGCCTTGACATGTTTCATTTATGGCTCGATTAGACCCTGATTTAATGAGATACTGTACTACATGGAAGCACATCATCTTCAGCCATCCAGCACTGAGTGGAGTCTGAATGTTTCATTTCAGCAGTGTCTCTGTACTTTGGAAACTCAAAGAAAAAACACAGAATAAAGCATAATTTCATAGAACGTTTCATTCCAACTGCAGTAGGCAATTACAAAGAAAGCCATTCTGAGACTTCCCACTTCTTTGCTTCTTTTTTCAGTCATATAGACTATGCATTAGTGCTTCTGAGGTTTTATTATACTGTATAGAATGTGTTTTGAATTTAAGATTTGTAAGGGAAAAGCAGACAAAAGTACAATCTTGTGTTTCCATTCATCTTCCCTGTGTGTTGTTCCAGAGATTCAAAAGGGTAATACATTGTCTAGATTTTGTGACTGGTGAATTTCTTTGTTACAAGTTGTCTTAGAATGACATAGAAATTTTTTACATTCTCTTCCACACAGTTTCCAGTGGAGGGGCAGCTCCAGAGCACTGCAATGCTCCAGTGGATTTTCTCTGTTGGATGACATCTAAGCATCCAAAAGTTTCACTAATTTGTACTGTAGACTGAGAAGTACTGCAGTTTTACAAGATCTGAGGTACCACTACTCTGTTTTAGGCTCACCTCCCTTTGCAGTGGTTTTGTATCAAACGGATTTCAATTGAACCCAGTGGCACAAAGAACTGAGGTAACCTTACTGGTACACTTGTGAATATATAGTTCTCATACATTCTCACTTGGGAACAAGGCATGATACCATATGGAATTGCTCACATCTTTTTCTTGGCTTTGGGTTAATTGTGTAAACTCAAATGAGTCTGAAGAAAAAAGGATATATTTAGAATAAATTATGTCATGTTGAGATGACGTTAATTATTTAACATCTGGCAAAAGCAGATGGATTCTCAGCTAATACAGTGGAATCCATTCAGTCAGCACCTTGATAAACACGGTGCCTCTTTCACTGTTTCGGGTTCCTTCCTGGAGATCCTGTGTGTGTTTTCCAGTTGCTCTGAAAGCTGGATAGTCAGCACATCAAGACAGTTTAAAATGACTGGCTGCCATTGCCTGCAAGGCTTTGGTGATTTGCAAGTGTGAATGATGTTTGCTGGCAGACACTTTGTTACTGTGTGGCCTATTTGTCCAGCAGACTTGACTTTTTACGTAGTAGCTCAAGAGGGTTTGGTGCTGTACATCAATATGCTGGGATGGATGTTCTCAAAGGTATTTTTGTTGAGATGTGGCCACTGCATACCGACAGTGCCTATTAAAGCATTGTGTTGGCGTTATTGTAGAGATTTTGGTTTGACATGGTGACCACACATGATGTTCTTGGTAGCCACACACAGGAAAGATGGCTTATGATTTACTAGCATGAGATGTGGTCTTCCATGAAGGAATCCACAGTAAGTTGTCTCTGTGTTGCCAAGGTGTTTTAATACATTTACAGCTGAAGAAGACCTTTTTAATTTAATGTTGGGGCAACATGGCCATCTTGAACTTCTTTTGAGAGGAAATCCTCATGGTTACATTTGAAGGTCTTAAATGGCATTCTCATAGAAGCACTTTGAAATTATAATGATTAATTATTCATATTTTTATGCTTCTCCCAGGTCCCAAGTACTATATCCATGCAGGACTTCCCATAGACTTCAGTTTTTCAGCAAGCATTTTTCATGTGCCTTTTGAGTGGGTGGGAATCTTATAAAACTGTTCTGTATTAGCAGAAAAAGCTTCAGCCCTGCTCTATTTTACACTCATACAAGAAAAAAAAAAGCACAAGAATTAGAATTTCAGATATATTAAAACTTCATGTGAGCAAATAAAAAATATAAAATATCCTTGAAGGAGAAAAAAAATGAGTGGGGGCTTTATTTTTTTACCTCTCTCTTCACATCCCACACACCTGGGAACCTGCTGGATGTGCAAGACAGTACTGTCAGTGCTGTCATACCCAGTACGTAAAGCCAAATGTAAGAGAAACACCTTTTCTAGTACCTCATAATTGTAATCCACTGGATTAATGTCTCTGGTATTGCTTTTTGAAAGTGCTGACATTCCAGAGCATCTGGAGTTTGATGCCACTGGGTTATGCAGCTGCAGGAAAGTGGAAGTGTTAGGCATGATGCTCAGAAAATGCTGCTCTTCTATTATTTTCAGAGAGTGTAAATCAGAGGTCATTCCACTGTAACCAGCAGATTTTCTGCAGTCAGGGTGAAATCATCATCCAGTTCAACAAGTTCGTGTCTCTGAGTCTGGAGATACTCAGCCTTGATGCTTCAGATCCTAGCCAAGGCACGTCTTGTGTGTTTCCTACTTAAGTAACACTTGCACAATTGATGGCCAAACATTCTTTCTGGAGCATTTACCATTTCCAAATATATTTATCTTTTAGGTAAGTAAATTTTGTGTTAATTAGTGACAGCTCACTGCTAAAATATTCACTTCATTCTTTTATCACCCTGTGGCAGAATTCTGCATGCCATGCCAGCTGTCCTTCACAGCAGGTCTTAAAGGTTTGAAGCCTTATTTGGCTTATTTTGCAGTGACCTTTTAAATTCCAGAGTAAAGCTGGGGCTACACAACTCAAAAATATAACACTTGTTAATAAAATGTCAACTTTGTAGCAGTCAGGCTTGTGTGGATATTTCAAACTGCATTTTCTGTCAGCTTAATAGCTCAGGATTGTATACATGTAGTGGCACAGTTGCAAGAGGGGTAAAAACTTCAAAAAAATCTCCCTTCTGTTCCAGCCATGTAACCAGGTCAAAATTCTACCCCCTGGAGACAAAATAATTTCCCCCAGTTACATTCCAGCGAACAGTTGTTAGTTTTCTTCATTGCTTCTGTGACCTCAAGTAAACTCAGAAATGCCAAGTTTTAAAGACTAAAAGATTGCCTAAACCTTCAATCCCTGAATCAATACCAAAGTAAGTAAATAATAGTAGCAGGAGGGAAAAAAGGGAGGGGGGGAGGGAGGTGGTGTGTATGGAGAAGCAGCAGAATGTCTAGCAGATGTTTCCTAAAGAAGATATAAACAAGGAAAATGAGCAGTCACATTTTCCTTTAACTTTATAGTGCAGTTTACAAGTTCATTAAACAGGACTTCTGAGCAGGGCAGCCCTTGCTGAAGGATTGTTTAAGTTGAAACATTCTTGATTTCCTGCTCAACTGGCCCACTTGATAAAATACTCTATAATTACATCATCAGACATTGAATAGTTAACAGAACTGTTTTATTAACCCATGTAGTTTAAATGCTTCTTGACCTTTTGTGTGTAGGTAATGATTTCTTACATATCTGCGGGCATGCTGTAAGTTCTCTGTAATATACTCAAGAGAAATAACACTGACATCATTCAAAACTATCACTTTTTAATTATTTTGATACAGATATTATAGCTGTTTACATCTTAACGATCTGCCTGTGTAGTTTCCCAAAGTAATTTCTTTTCCATCTATTTACTGAAACTACATAAGCAATACATGTTATGTTTTAAAAATTTATCTGTGTTTAGGTATTGCCTGTGTTCCTCCTGGATAGCTAGGTGTCACATTACCGTGATGTTTAGTTCTTGTTACGCTGGGGAAAAAACAAGTTTTGTTTATGCTACAATGGGACTTTTTTTTTTTTTTTTTCTCATTCTACAAAAGAAAACCATTTGTTGTCAATGAAAACTTTACAATAGACCTCTATGGACTTCTAATTGACTCAGTAATGCACTTTTGTTACTGAACTAATATTAGACAGCTGGAAGTTGTCTAGTACACAGAAAATTCTCATGTAACCTGTCATATGGAATAATCAGAATATTTTGAAATAATCATAATGTATGTGGATAAATTGGAATATGCCCTGTTCTGCATGGGGAAAAAAAAAAAAAAAAACCAACAAAAAAACCCCACAACCTTTTAATATCTATCTCATTGCATGGAACAATACATTTCATAGAACTGTAGAATCATGGAACAGTTTGGGTTGGAAGGGATCTTAAAGATCATCGAGTTCCAACCCTGCTGCCATGAGAAGGGACACCTTAGGTTGTTCAGAGCCCTCTCTAGGCAGGCCTTGAACACTTCCAGGGATGGGGCAGCCACAACTTGTCTGGGCAGGCTGTTCCTCACAGTAAAGAATTTCTTCCTAATATCTAATCTAAATGTCCCCTCTTTCATTTAAAACCATTACCCCTTGTCCTATCATTCCACTCCCTGATAAGAGTCCCTTTCCATCTCTCTTTTAGGCCCCCTCCAATGTCTCTCTTCAACACACTGACTTGAGGACATATGTACATAGCCCTAATCATCTGAGATCAGTGATATAGTTGCACTTTCATCACAAAATAAGAATGTTAGCTACACTATCATAATTAAAATAGAGACATTCCAATCTTTTTGAAGCCTAACAGAAGAACAGTGAAAATCAGCTCAAATTATTATCCCCTCATGTTAACTATGAGACTAGTGTTAAATGGTGCATGCAAACATTATCTATATCATAGTATAGTCATAACTGTTTTCCATCAAGTGTTTTAAATTACTACAAATTAGTATAATATAGCTGATTAGAGATTTCTTAAAAATCTGTTTTAAGAAATGCTTAAGAACTGCTTTAAGAAACATTTAATGGATAGGATATATCTTTGTATCTTTGTGTTCTTTGTGGACCTGCTGTGCTCACTTAATGGAATTTGGCCTTGAATCCCTGCAAATCCAACAGCAACATTTGGTATACAGTTTGTAAACTCATTTGTTATGTTTGTAAATCCTTTTAATGCTCTTGATGATCTTAAAAGACGTCATTTCTCCTTTTCAGT
The DNA here is from genome assembly GCA_013398155.1 of Pedionomus torquatus. NCBI lineage: Eukaryota > Metazoa > Chordata > Aves > Charadriiformes > Pedionomidae > Pedionomus > Pedionomus torquatus. The sequence continues at coordinate 1,076,520 of VZRU01013568.1, read as the reverse complement.
ATAAATACTTTTATCGTTAAGTTAAAGCTTAAAAAAAAAAAAAGTATTGAAATCTTATAAAGAATTAGGTTACGGCTCTATTCAAAAACCCAGATCCATGAAGTTCAAAAATTAGCAAGCATTGCAAACTACTTGATGTTTACATAAAGTAAGTGTGATTTGACACTGTTACTCAGTTCTATCGTTTAGATTTTGTTTCGTATTATAACAAGGTGAGTTGCAGTGAGGACTACAGTCTATGTCTGTTATCAATAAAAGCATGTTCCATCCCAAAATAATATTGGTCTGAGTCAGTAAAGGTTGTTTTTTTGGTTCTTTCCCTCTTTTTCCCACTTATTACAGCTTCTGGGTAATTCAGATTTTTTTTAAATAGAGCATTTGCTTCTTTACATAGTTCTGTGAGTTGTCCTGTTCAAGTGGAAATTTTTCATAGCCAGCAATATCTGAATGACTGATTTACTTGATAAAATAATTTCTAGTGGCATCAACATCAGCTGCAGGCCTAAATATGGACAGATAAGTACTGCATGCACTGATCTTTTAGACAAATGCACATGATGTATCCATGTTAGGTGACATCTTCCATAGGATTAAGTATTGTAGGTTGTCAACTGTGAACATAGCAAAGAACAAAGTTATGTAACATGGACTAAGAAAGATGATTCTTAGAAATCCATTGCTTTCTGTGCATCTCCTCCTAACTGGTAAATTAATGCTCACTGTCACTTCTTTCAATCAGCAAAAGCCAAGCAAATAAAATAGGCTGTCATATTTTTTGTTCTTTTCAGTGTGAAATTGAAAACATTTCTCAAGCTAATAAACTTGAGTCTAGGACTGCCGGTATGTGCTTGACTTTGTTTCAAACAGTATGCTTCAAAGTGTAGAAGCTAGATAAGCTAACAGCTCATTCAGTGAAGTTATTGTGTCGGAGAAAGTGTGTCTATCAAATGCTTTACAAATTTGAATAGATGTCGTTGTTCTCAGTAATGTCACCCACTCTATGGCTACAGGCATTGTTTGAACAGAGGGAATGTGAAGCATTTTTTTATTTTCCTTGATTTTATTATTTTATTTTATTTTATTTTATTTTATTTTATTTTATTTTATTTTATTTTATTTTATTTTATTTTATTTTATTTTATTTTATTTTATTTTATTCATGGATACTTCTTTGCAGGGAAATCAGCCATTCTTTCTCTGGATTTTCTTTATCAAAATGATGATGAAAGAAGTACTAGGGAGTGCTGGCCAGAGTGTTGAAGATCAAGCTGATGGTTTAGCTGCATGGTCTTCAGAGTCGATGAAACCAAGGGTAAGAAAAGTAAGATGTGACAATTAAATGTTGCTTCTTGTTTTCAGAGAAACTGGGTCAGAAGGCAGTATTGACATTATTGGGAACTGCTATGGAATGCATCTTTGTTTTTTTGTTGTTTACCAGCTGTAAGTACAGATCACACAGTGGCTGACTTCTGTTTCTCCATGGTACTCTGGGTCAGTGTGTTACAGGCGTCTGCGCATTGCTGCAATCCAATTGTAAGATGAACACCAACAGCCCAAATACATTCCTTGTCTCAGTTACACCAATGCGATCTGGCCCCTCGTGTTTATTTCAGCACTGAATGAATTCCTTTGGTTATTTATAGATCCTTCTGAGATTGTGTCAGTGGGGTGAGAGTGAAGCTGCATTAGCAGCCAGAGTATTCTGGAGAGGCCTGTTGGCTGGCACGTGTCCGCTGGCTGTGTAAAAGTCACGCCAGAGAAGTGGCCTTGCATCTTCGCTACCATAGAGCAAATGCTGTATGGACTTTGGGTCAGCAGTGAGAGACTTCAGCCACAGGGAGAGAAATTATATTATATGGCAGGACTTTGCTTTATCCAGAGAAAGTCAAAGTACAAGATAGTAGTTGCTTTACACAGCTATGGAATCTGTTATTGCTCCCTTATCTGGCTTGCCTGGAAAGCCATATAGTTTTGAGCTTCTCCATGTATCTGCATTGACAAGTACCTTTAGCACCTTTAGCAGGCTGTACTGGGTTTCTGTCATGCCTTCAGTCCTCCATGGCTCCATTACAGTTGCTCAGGGACTCTCAAAGACGGCTAAGGAAATTAGATGGACAGGAACTGAGTGGAAGCTTTCTAGGGAATGAAAGGATAGAAAAGTAATTTTGTAGGTTGGCTGAGCTCTTGATGAGATGTTTAATGCTGCTGTGATTTAATTGTATCACTAATGGTGCATTAGGGTGTTTGAGCATTTGGTAGGAGTCTCTTGGCTAGTATTTAAATCAAAGGGAATAAAACACAATAGTTGTCATTAAAAATCTCTATCTTTATTTTGGAGAGTTTTAGTAGCACCCTGCATGTATCTAGTAAGAGACATTGGTCCTGATTCTTATTTTCACGAATGATTTTCTACATACTTTGGCCAAATAAAATACTCCTCCAGTTGTCATGAACTGTTTATATTCTTCCTTTGTGCTCTTGACATGGCTTAGCTTGGTCACAGTGCCATACCATACTGCTCTTGAGTGTGCCGCAGTTGTGCTTCCAGTTCAGGGACTAGGTCGGGGAAAATGAGTTTGTGTGCCTTGGCCCACAGAATAAATGAAGCCAGACCCATCATCTCTACCATACCATGTCAATATTTTGGACAATCTTGACTTTGTTAGAGAGACCACTGTGCTTTTTAGCCTGTCCATTATTAATTATTGAAGGGTCAAGTAGCAAAGTTGAGCTCTCAGAAAGGGCAAGCTTATAGTAACCATACTATTTGCTAAGGATGTGCCACTCTGCTGCACAAGAGCATACGACAACACCCATTAACTGAAGGTGCTTAATCCTTTAATTCCCATGACAAAAATTAATTTCCTGGAATTGTCCTTATTGGATTACCTGGTGGAATGTCTATAAATCTATGTAAGAATACATTTGTACAAAGACAAGCCCCTATGTGAGGTCAAAAATTTATTGAGAATAAATTCCTGTGGGTGAACATTGTGTTTTATTGTGGTTTTCACTGTAATTGCTTGTCTTCTGTTGCTTTGTTTTGCATTTCACCTTCCTTATGTCTAAAGTTTTTGTGTGTTTCTGAGGCATCTCTCAGCTGCTCCATCACTACAAGCGTTTAAGAGGAGATTGTAGTAGTGTCTGAAAGATGTTGTTCTACTGAGCTCTTAACACACATTTTTATCCTCTCCAAGGAGGAGCATTCCTAGATGACAACTCGCTCCTTGTCTGTTTTGATTGCACATAGACGACCTTCACCTCTGTTGTCACCTAAGTGTTTAATTTCAAGTGATAGCATTGTTTCCTGGCTACAGAACTGGACAGCCTTATTAGTTCTTTTTGTAGCTCTAGAAAAGCATACTAGAGCCATTGCTGAAATAATGCTGCATGATTTTGAGCCCCACAAAAGACCAAAAAAACTTAAATCACAACTATTTCAGCTATGCTTATTTAACTGCTGCAAGGGCTGCAACTTGCTTTAACTGAAGCTTGAGTTAAAAGATTGTCAGGAATAAGTATTCCTGGAATATTACTGGACTACTGGAGTGATTACTATCTCAGTACTACTATAAATAAGAACATATTACTTCTGCATATTGCTTAACTATTTTCACTGTAATGAGATGACAACCATCACGTCTTTTGGTCATGGGAATAAACTTTTCCAAGAAAAGATATGAAGTGAAATGTATCTTCACATTTCCTTTTAATTTGGGGAGGGAAATAATTTCTGGGTTTGTTGTTGGTTTTGGTGTTTGATCTTTGGTTTGTTTTTGTTTTGTTTATTGTTTTGTTTTGTTTGTTGTTTTGTTTTGTTTTAATATGAGCTTTAAAACTAAGGACAGCCTCTACCTTGGTTTCTTCATTTAGCACTGTGCCTGATTGAAGACCTTTTTTTTCATTTAGGATTCAAAGCAGAGAGCTGGCCTGAGGAATCGGAAGGCCTTTCAGCCACAAAAATCACTGTACATTTATCAAAACCAATGATTTTTCCCACAAGATTCCTGAAAGATAGAGGACTGATCCTAACAGCATTCATATCTAATTGCCTCAAGGGACACCAGTAATAGAAAAAAACTCTTTGCATCTAACGATTAAAGGTAATTATTAATAATTAAATGAAAGCCTCTATCTCAAATAAATAGAAAAAAAATAGAGCCAGTCTTCAGTATCATAATTTCAGTTTGTTATTCAGCAAAAATTCTTATGGTGATATGAGAATGTGGAATAGAAAGTTGGGACATATTTATTTATAGAAGATTTGTGGGTTTGGATTAATTTGGTGATTTTTATTAAAACAGTGGCAAGAAACTACTTCATAGGAAGCTTTAGCATTGGTAAATATTTTTAATCTCAGAAACATATTTTCTGTGTCTTTGCCCTGGGTAACTTCTGATGTTACAAATAGTTTTCTATCACTTTCCTGAGAAGATTGTTTCACAACTTGAAACTTCTATTAGGAAGTTTTAAAAAATACTATTTGCATTGTGATGTTAATTCTTGTCATAGCTGACTTTGATGAAAACAAGCATGTGATCATTAAGGGGGGATACACATCACGTAATTTAGAAGTCTGCAGCATAAATGTCTGCAGCTGGGTGTGTGGGTGAATTCCCTTTAAAGTCAATGGAGAGGCAGAGACCTTTCTAAAGTGTACTAACGCTAACATATTTTAGATGTTTACTTCAGGAAAAGAGGTGTGGCACCCTCTGCTCCACTGCCTATGTTTACTAGATATCCGTTGACTCTATTAAGCCTGGGAAACTGGTCTTTACATCCTGGATTGTAGAAGTCTAATGAGTCTTATCCAGAAAAGTACATGCAAATCACAGTGATAATGAGAACAATCTGCAAAGATATTATGTGATAATAATTTGCAAATTATGTAGGCCCATCATTAGGCCATTTGGCTGTTCCAGGCTGCTGGCCACTGAGGGAGAAAGAACAATATATACTTTGCACAGCTGGAGCAAAATACTCATGTGGATGTTGGAATGGTGAAGAGACAAGATCCAATGAAAATGTTGTAAGTCAAGATGCAGATTGTTCGCTGTCACAGGAAAGTTTTTTGAGACCTCTGGGTTATATGAGATGACAAGCAAGTATCTGCCAGCAGAATACTGAATTAGGGAGTCATAAGAAAAAATAATTCAGAAAACAGAAAAAAATTAGTTGGAATAATTAAAACAAAACCATTAAGAAGTTGACACCCAGACAAAAATACACTGAAAATATGGCGGAGTAAGGTGAACTAAGACGATGTTATTGCCCTTGGTAAAATCCAGGTGAAATTGCATTCCCACTGGAACTGAGTCTAATATGAGACATCTCAAATAGTTTGAAAACCAGATATTTTGCTCAGTTTTCAAAATAATTTTTCCATGTTAAAATTTATGGGTACGTTGAGTAGACTCAGTACCAAGACAATGATCTGTGGGGATTATTCAGTAGGTAATCTTCATTGTAAATATAGTAAATGGTT
>VZRU01013568.1:1045704-1062993 GCA_013398155.1 Pedionomus torquatus | reverse complement strand
TTTTTTTTTTTTTTTTGTTACAACCTACAGGTTATATTTGATTGTAATCTAAAAAATTCCACCTTGCTAATACATATTATGCACTTTTATTTATCTGTGTCTTTATATGCCTTTGTGCAAAATCTGCCTTTGTTTTGTGTAGTGTCATTAGCACTACATATGTAAGAATTTCCCTTTAATCTCATTTTTATGGCATTTTTTTTCCTGCGACTTCTGGATGTGAGCCAGCCATGTTAGAGTGAAAATTGGAGCTATTCTCTCCTTAAGCCTGCCAATGTTCTCACAACAGGGGATATTAGTTTATAAATTACCCCAGGGAGAAACGTCAATCACAGAAAGCTCAGGAGATCCACAAGAGCCAAATCACACCTTTCTGATATTTCACTTCTGTGAGCATTCACATTCAAATGTAAGCAATGTTTACATTTAGAACTGCATTCAGCATTATAAAAAGACCTCTCTGCCTCATGCATCTTGGTGAAATAGCTCTGTCTGAAATGTCAGTTTCTTACAGACTGCCTTTTACTGCATTTTACTGGGGGGGAAATATTTGGTGGGAAGTAAGCCAAACTGTCTAATTATTCCTGACATATTACCTATCAGAATATATCTGTCAGCAGGGAAACAAAAGGCCAGCTTCTCCTAGGAAGTTTGTTCTAGTTGCTGGTATTTAGTTTGCTTCTCCCAAAGAAGCAGAGTATTGAACTGATAAGCATTTTGAGATGATGTGTCTCTGTCTCAGGAACTGACAGTAGGATAATGCCATGCTGTGGAGGATACAAGTCAGAGTGCATAGGCTGTAATGAGGTACATAAAAGAACACCAAATTATCCCCTCAAAAGTAAAAGCTATCAGACTGGAAGAATACATTTACAGATCCTTTCAGTCAGCATTTCATTGCATGAATCATTTCAGTTACACCAACTGTAAATCTTCCCTGCTAGAACTAATTGTTTGATGACAATTGTGTCACCAATTTCTGAGCCTTGCTTAATGCTTTGTATTTCCTATTTGCAGTGCTGTTACTGGATGTTGCATGATTGTGTCGTTGAAGACCCTGTCTTATTCTCAGTGAATATGCTGGAAAAACAGTTTTTCACTAAAAAGGTTCAGGCTCACTATCTATCACAAGTGCCCTGGATGCTTCACAGAGAAAAGAAATAGCACAAACAATGGCCCAATGGCCTAGAGGCATAATTCCATGTCTTATTAGAGGGTAAGATATAAACTCCTACATTTGCATTAAATTTGTTTGTCAGAGGTTTGCTAAGTGTTTATTACTTTCTGACCAAGACTACCTCAGAGTGAATACAAAATTTAATTCAGCTAAACTTTTTCGATTTATGCCTACAGTTTGTTGTTCTGAATTTCTTTATATACAGAATACAACTAAAATGTAATTTCCACTGGTGAAACAGCATCTTTTTGTGTCTCATGGGCCACACAACAGAGAGTAGCATCATTTAAAACTTGGTGGGGAAAAGACATAGAAACAATTGTCCTGCAAGGAGCAGGGAGTTGGACTTGATAATCCTGATGGGTCCTTTCAACTTGAGATATAGGAATTCTGGGAACAGTGGACCAAGGCAGGGTCGTGGTTCTCTTTATGGAACAAAAAGCACTGACAGGAGGGAAAAAACGCTATGGGAAACAAGACTTGCCAAGTAGAAAGTCAAAGAATTAGTTGTGAGTTGAAGATAGGGACAGAAAGAGTTAAAGCTGACTAGAAGAAGGGGTTTAGGGTGGGAGGGGGTGTTTAACAGACATTTATGTAAGGGTGGTGTTCTTAAATTTGACTTCAAAAGTACTTTACCATTTGCCTTTTGAAAATAAATAGTTAACTTCCGTTGATTTGCACACCTCTCCCTCTGTACATGGGTACTCTGTCCACCAGCTCCAAAACAGCATGTCTACACTGCCTCCCGTTCCTCTCCTCATGCCTTCTCTTTTGGGGCAGTCTGAGGAGGTCAGGCGCAGCGAGGGGTTCCCGTTGTTCAGAGGGATAGCTTTTCTTTCCTTCTCCTCATTATCTGGCCCAGCCTCAGACACCTCCTAGTAGGAACGGAGAGAGGGTGCCTCAGGAGGAGCAGTAGCCCTTGCTACCACACACTCGCTGCCTCCATCCCCAAGATGTGCTTTCCCACCATCTAAAATTGGCTCCAGGGTGGACCACTGCAGAAGCCACAGCAGGGCCCTAGGGACTTGGGGGCATGTGCGGGAAATGCTGCTCTAGAGAAAAACATTTTCCATGTTCCCTACACACAGCTTTGTTTGTTTATGTTCAGATACAAATCTCTCCAATTGTTTGGGAATGACAGGTTTCTCCCCTTGGAACTGAAAAACACAAACTTTTCAAGATAGAGGTAGAGAAAAACGGCTGACATTCATAAGCTGCTGCTTGGCACGAACAAAGGATATTGAGATAAGACAGTGTAAAAGAAAGGTTTCTGTTCTCCCCATCAAGGGCTTGATTATGCACAGATGCAGTACAGGCACGGGGGAAGCTGGGGAAAGAGAAGTGAAGTGGCAGGATCTGTACAGATATATCATGCACTGTGGGAATTTATCCACCAGCCACCTTCACACCTTAGCACACCAAACTGGAGTAGTATTTCCTCTTTTTGTTTTGCTGGCTAACTGGGTGGTCAGACATATTTAATATTAAAGCAGGTCAAACACAAAGAGAGAGAGAGAGGAATAAAAAAGTGTATAAATATTGGCTGTGGTTTTTATGCCTTTTTCAGTGCTGCAGAATTCTAGAAAACAAGATTTTATCAAAATCTTAAAGGTCCCAATTGTTTGAGCAGCTCCTTAGAAAGATTAGAAAGTGAAAGCAAAGACATTTGTAGACTATAGTTTTCCTGCTTTTGTTTCTAATTTTTATATTGGAAATATGTGACATTTCAGTAAGATCAGGTCTGTTTATATTTCCCTCTACATTGTAATAATTTTGAAAAACCAACAAACAACAACAAAAAAAAACCCTTAAAGTAGTTATTACAAGCAGTAACCTCGGCCAGGCCCCTGAACTGGGTTTATTTCTTTGTTTGATAGAAGTCAATAGAAAACTCATATCAATGTCAATGCTTCTGGGTTTTTTTATTACATTTATCATGCCCAGATAGACAGGTGATAGATAGAGAGCTACACATGCCTGGAATATTTTTTCCATTAAAAACATGACAGATATTAACAGACACTATTACAGTTACAAAATACTTCAGCAGTGATTTCCAAAAATTTGTGATGGTCTCCATTAATCAAGAATGCATAACCTGTAATTATAATTTATAGTATAAACATTATTAGAATAATAATTAGTGATTTTCTTGAGATTTTTATTCCCATTTCTTTCAGAATTGAAATAATTAGCACAGGTTGATGGACTCTAAAAAGAAGCATTCACACAATGAAAATGAAAAAAAGGATCAGTCCCACATTCTGTATTAAACTAACACAGATAAGCTCACAATTAATTTGGGACAACTCATTTGAAACAATCTATTTGAGTAAAAACCCCTCTCCCTAAGTGGATTAATTATCTTTGCTGCTCAAATAGAGGCTTAAAACCATGAAGTATAGGATCCATAAATGATCCCATTTTCTAAAGGTTGCTTTAAACTGCATCCCCTGGACAAAAATACCCTTCATATATTATGTACCATGTCAATCAGAACAGTAGCCGAGTTTCTTCGTGGCTGAATACAGACATTCATCATCTGTACCTAGTTCATCTTACAGCTATTTGCCCCGAAGACAACATCTGAGCTGCTGGCTTGTCGCTGCCTCCCATCCAAAGCCTGGGTGCTGGTGTCCCCCTTTTCTAGTAATGCTGGTGCAGGACCTGGCTGAGTCTTTATGGGCACCCACAGTAAGTGTTGATCCTAGTAGCCATTGGAGTTAAGTGAAACAATCCAAGGGAATCTCAGGTAGCAGGAGGTCACAAGAGTTTCCTGGAAACTTTGGAAACTTGCCTGAGCATGGAGGCTTTGCAGTGTCACCCAGCTTGACCCCGAATGCCAAGTTCAAAACTCTGACTGCTGTCTTCACAGCCAGCCAGCTGAGCAGAAGGCAGAGCTGTACTCCATGGCCAAAATACATAATGGACCAGATACTCATCCTATGTAAATAGGGAAATGACTGTAACACAGCTATGCCAATTGATTCTAATCAAGGCTCTGGGCCAAGAACTCAAAGGGCACGTCTACATAGCTAAAACCAGTGGTGTATTACAGATCTCTGAGCTAGCTTCAAATATTTTCTTATATGGCTCAGTGCAGTTCCATATTGTGATATTATTTCAGATCCCAGAAGTCACTCAGATTGTCAGTTAACTTGGCTACAACACATGGTTACAGCTATATACATACTGGTATACTCTTATGGTGTTAAGGAGGTCTTTGCGTCCTGCTGTGTTGCATGATATTGAGCCCAAAGTCACACAGATTTACCTGGCAATAGGAATACTTACATTTTGTATATCACCAAAGCAGATAGATTTTTTAAATTTTCAATTTTTTAAAAAAATTATTTTATTTTTTAGCTATGCTGGAATAAACAAGAATGTACCCTGCTTTTGAAAGGAAAACAAATTTGCCATATGTTGTGGCCATGCTTCTGGTGAGAGATGCATTCACTGCTTTTGTCTTCATCATATTGCCTGTATCTAACCCTTGAGTATTGGAGATGCTGGAAGGTTTGAAATCCTTCTCAGCAAGCCCAGTGACTAAAAATTACCATCTACCCACCTGAAATAATTCAGGTCCTTTCTTTGTGGACTGTTGGATCAGATGGACACTCACAGTCCTGCTGCCAATGGCAACAGAAAGGCCACAGATGGAATAGACTGGTCAGTGACATCCCACTCCATCTTCTTGCACAGCAAAAACATCTGTGGCAAATGCCAGATCATTGTGGGGAAAATTACATTTTAAGCATCTTATAGGCAGCAGATGTAAATTTTTGTGATTTTCAGAATGGCTCCTTTCACAAGTGACTTGAGATAAAGTGTGACTGTCCCTGTACACTTACTGCGCTGATGTGCAGAGGGTTTATATAAATCAGTGCTGAATAAAGGCCTTTTTTAAAGTTTGTCTTTTGGTCCCTTGAGAGAGAGCAATCCAGTGGGTTTATTTGTTTTATCATGCTCACTGCTGCTTAAAAGAAGACAAAATGTGGCAAGCAGCTCATTAAGAGAGAGAGATTGGATCTGTGTTAATATGCAAATGCTAATCCATTAGGACCCTGCTCAAACACCAATCAATCAATTAACTCATCTGTCTCTGTATTGTTCATTATTTGAAAAATGCTTTTAATCATTTTGCTATGCATTAATTAATAGCATGCCTAGTTGAAAAGAAAAAAAAAGAAATTTAGCATTCCTTGGGGCTTACATGTACAAATATTTAGTATTCAGCTGTGATTCTGTGATTAAGATGTATCATGTAGCCGAAGATAACACAGGGATTTACAGGAGCAGAAATACAGGGCAATTTTATTTTATATCAACTAATTCATATATATCTTTTATAAACCACTTACATTATATGTAATAGATTTATAAAAAAATAAATTCAGAATTGCAGAAAGATAAATCCTTCCCTGTTTTTCCTTCTGCTGTTTAAGAGGTATCTGTGGGCCAAAATAATAGCAAATGGACACAGCCCCACTGACTTCAAAAGAAATATTACAAGAGATAAGAATTTGGCTCCAAAATTCAATGAGCCAATAGACAGAAAAGCTGCTCCGGATGGAACTGAATTTTCTGAACAATAGCGACTTTCTATTAAAAAAAAAAAAAAAAAGTATCAGATGAGGAAGGAAATGGGTCACAATAAGGGGATGAGAATTCTAAACTGGTCAATATGATCTGCAGCAGGACAGGCAATTTGAAATTGATACAGAGGTATGTGGAATTATTTGAGAATAGAAGGAGCTGAGCTTCCTGAGTGTCCTAGAAGTGAGGCTGCATTGTTTTACAAATGCTGTATGCTGGAGTTTGGGGATGTTGTAGAAAAAGGAAGAGCAGCAGTCAAGGTGAGAGGAGAGTGATATACACGAGAATTTAAACAAAGGTGACAGTCGCAGAAAGTGTCTGAGGCGGATTAATAGATACAGGAAAAATAGGAGCTGAAGAAAGTTCAGGATCAAGGATGAAACGAAGGTGACAAAGAGGTAAAGGAAATGTGAAGCTTGGTTTTGAAAGAGTCAGGAGTGTATGGGGCAAAAGGATGTTTCTCTTCTGTGTGCAGAGCTCTGTTTCTCTCCTTCAGATGAATATGGCTTTTACGCAGGTGAGTAATCCCATTAATTTAATATTCTTTCATATCAGCTGTTGACTTCAAAGAAACTCTGTGCCTGAATACAGGCTCACAGATGCAGTGAGTTGCAGGCTTAGTGTTCCATCTGGCCCTAACAGGAAATTTCTCAACTGCCCCAGGGCCTCATCCTTGTCCCTGTGTCAGAGAAGCTTTGGAGCCCTTTTTGCACCATCGTGAATCAATGTCTCCTTTCTTTCATGGCAGCCTTCTTCATGTGGCCATTATCAGAGTGATCTCTGTGTCCTAGGACAAAGAGAAATGCGTTGCTTCTGGAGTGTTTGCATTTTCTGCCTGCTCTGTCTTTAGTAATTTAGTTGAACAAGACTCGGAAAATCCATGCATTATGGACTGCTAATTCTCAGCACACATCTGCCTTGTTAAGTATGACTCACCAAGCTCAAATTGCAGAGTGTTTATCCATTTGAAATCCTGAAGCTTTTACTGTAACAGAAGGAAAATGACTGATCACCTCACTTAAGGGTTTGTTTTCCAAAATGTTACTATACTAAGGATTTCTAGGAACATCACTACTGCCACAGATAAAACATCAAGTTAGATGTTATTAGTAAATATATGCTGAGAAATGTGCATACGGAGTTGAAATGCTATCTATAATTGTGAATTAACCCTTATTTTTATACTGCATCACCTTATACATTTTTTTTTCTTTCTGAGTTTTGTGAGTTGTGTTTATGTTGTCTATTTTGGGAGCACGTTTGAGAATTTGTTCAAAAGCAGCATGCAGTAGTAAAATAAACAGGGGGCAGGACCTTACCATTTATAACTCGGGTCATGCCACTTATTTACGATTTATTACTCATATTATTTTCCCCTAATGATGATTTTCTTAGGCATAAAAATCAGCTTGTCTCTTTCTTCGATAATATTTGTTCTGAAGCTTCTGAAAACAGAACTAGAGGAATGGTAATACAGAGAAATGAAGGTACTCATTCAAGGTCACCCTCCCAGCAAGTACCAGAGCTGGGAATTGATAAACACTGATGGCAAGTGATCTCTGTGAAAATACCAAGGACCAAAGCATGTTTTATTTTCTGGGGGAACTGTTGGGTGGGTAAGATAGACCCATTTGAATAATTAAACCTGGGCTCTTACCTACTGTTTGCCCTCTAATACTCACAATATACCAGGTTTTTGGGGAAAAAAATGTGCTATGGAAGTCGTGGCAGGTTCTGAGCAGGAGCTGACTGGGGGCTGGCTCCTAAGCAGATGTGCTGACTACAAGGGCAGCTTTCAGGGAAGAGACAGTTCACCACACTACACTTCAGGTGCTTTGTAACTGCTCTCATAAGAGACAAAAGGGCTTGCTACGGAGAACTGGTTAGGATATCTGTAAGCATGTAAAATTTTGAATGAAAGCTTTCAACTGATTTGGTTTTGGAAAATTTTCTAGGCTTTCAGAGGGTAAGAGAAGAAAAAATGTTTTTTCTTCAGCTTTTCCATTAAAATAACTGGAGATGAATTTCTGCAAAAAAAAAAATAGCACTTGTAAGAACACAAGACATCTTTATTTTTTTAAAAAAGTGCCTTAACTGAATGTTTTTAACCAGCTCTAATTTTGAACATTACACAAACACCATGCTTTTCTGTGTTGTAGGAAGCAGAGTTTGCCAGCAGCAGCTGTGGGGATGGTCTGAGTAACCCCTCTGGAAAACCACCATGTTAATGTGATGGGGAGTGGCTGCAAGATTTGGGAACCATTTTATTTATTAAAAGCCATCATTCACTCACTGACAAGAAGGACAAATAAGTTATTGTGGCAATGGCCCAAGACGTGAAAGCCCTGGCACTCATTCCTTACTCTGCCTCTGTGCTCTGAGCCTCAGATGAAAAAGTTCTCAGAAGTATTAAATGCTGAACTGTTTTTGTTTTAATTTGCCATCCATAAGCTGGGAGTTTCAACACTTCCCTGCTTCATGTAGAGTATCGGGTGGGAAAGAGCACGTGATGTCTGTGGAGTTGTATGGCCACAAAAGCTGGCAAAACATCCAAGGTCCTGTTGCTAAGGAATATTAGACAGGAATTCTGGGGGCAGAGGAGATATTGTATCCAATAGTATCCCAAATTCTGGTGGACACAAAGGAAATGAATAAACTGGGACTCATTCATCTCAGTACCATTTAAAAGATTTGGACAATGAGTTCTCACTCAGAAAGGACAAAAATCAGTAATGGAAGTTTTATTTTCAAGGCATTAAACAGGAAATTCCAAACAATGGAAAGTTTAAAACATTCAATCTAACACCAAGACCATGAGTGTATTTCCTTTCATACATATTTATTTAGACATGAAAAGAGTGGAAAACATTTGTTGCCTTTTCTTCAGTAGTAAAGGCAACATTTTTTAAAAAGTCATAGGAATCTGGTCACAGGATATGTTTATACATAGCTGAGGCCAGATAGGCTGCAGTTTTTATGGGTTTGTGTATGGAAAGGCAGAAATCACATAGCTCTCTGTGCTGATCTCCCCTGCATTCTTGGGAAGAGAGAACTGCAGAACTAAGCACTTCTGACACTTGAAGAATTCACCAAGAGACGTTCGCCTAACCCTGTGATTACTTCTATCTGTGCCTATAAACATACTGTAAATCATTATGGTATGGGAAGTTGTCTCCTTGCATTGATTGCAGATAACAGATGACATTTTAAACAAGAGAAAAATGAAGTCCTCCTGCTCTTGACATTTTCACCACTTCTTTTCTTTACTAATTTTCAACGTCAGAGACAGTTTGTGCCAAAGTGCTAAAGTGTTACTTCCATAGATTTGCAAAGTGAATTAAGCTATCCATCTATCTCCTCTGAAGACTGTATTGATACGCTCCTTGCTGTGTGAAGGATGAGAGAAACAGCTTTTCAGAGGCATGGTACTGGTGATTATATTTATGAATTAACACTCAGGCCACTGGTTTTCAAGAGACTTGTATCCTCACTAAGATTTTAGCCTTCTGTTTCTGAGAAAGCTGTGACTAACTGTTCAAAGCCAAGACATGTACACGTTAGTGTGTTGCCTTCTACCCCAGCTCCCTCCCTGCACACTTGAGCTCTCAGAGCTCTTCTGCATGTTTATTATGAGAGTCAGACAAAGAAATCTGGACATAAGCTAATGAAACACTTCCATGTTTCAAATCCAAACAGTCACCGTAAGTGTGGTGTGCCCTGGAAATCTGTCCCCAGCATGTTTTTATCTACCAGACCAAGGATCTCTCAATGGTCTCCCATAAGAAATATGAAAGCCAGAGCAAAAAACTTCTTTCTGGAGCTATATACAGTCACTAGTCCTGAGTCATCAAAAATCATGAGTGAGGTTTTCTGAAACAGGAAGTCTGATAAAAAGGGAAGTAAATAAACAAAGTGCACATTTATTGGAGTCTTTTAATTCATTACTATTTTCAGGGCTCCCGGGTTCACATTTTCAAGTTTTATTTCATAAACCAGGCCTAGGATGTCCCATTTTTTTCCCCATTGCACTAGGAAATGCAACTTGAAAAAGGTTTTCTCCAAAACCTCCAAGGGTTGCAGTACCTTTAAAGGTAAATTCCAGCCATGATCACTGACTTGAACGCTCTGTTTTTTTAAAAAATGTAATTTATGCTACTATGCTTGGGAGTAGCTTTGAAGAATGAAGTGCTTTTAAATAGACATAGGTGCTTCTAGCATTATTAAAAATTATTTTTCATAAGTAGTTTTTTTGGGGGAACTAAAAATAGTTGCACATGACAACAGTGAGAAAATATAGACGATCCATCCTGGACTCTACCAGGTAGTGACTAGCTCTCTGTCAGCCCCACATTTTGTGTGCATAGACCTTTTAAAAAAAATACCAGTGACACAAAGCAAATGAGCAGGGAGGTTAGTTTAGGAACCTACACAGCTGACCAGTGGCCTGGGACTGTGCATGCTTGTGTCTGAGTCCTTGTCTGACCTCAGGAGCATTTTTGTCCCCTCCCTCCTCCTTGTGCTTTATTTCTCCTGTATGTTAGACAGGGTTAGTGATCTTGACTTCTTTTGTAAAGCACACTGAAATCTGCCAATGAAAACTGCCACAGGAAGAAGGCTGGGACTATTACAATGACTGTAATGGTCATTGCTAGGGCTTTGGAAATAATGAGGACAACACTGACCCAGAAATAAATCCATTCACTCGATGGGCACGCATTGGGTCCAAAAATATAAATTGCATCAAATATTAATTGCACCTCTTGGGTAGAAATTCTATTTCTCCCTGAATTTGGAGGTTAGCAAATTTTTTGTGATTTCCAGAGGATCCCTCTTAGCAGCCTGTTCCTGTCCAAGTAAAATATCTAAACAGCAATTAAATGCTTTGCTGAATCACACTTTCAAGATTATTTGCTGGGAATTAACATTTTAACAAATTCCTTCATAGAACTACTGGGTCCTGCTGCTGTATTTGTACTTGCCTGCTGAGCTCCATTTGTAGAGCCAGGTAAATCATATCCCTAATTCTTCTGGTGTGGCATAGGCCTTCGGGTATGAATCTTATACCTTTCCCTTCTCTCTAATAACCACAGCAATGACATTTTTTGGTTAAGCACTTAACTTGATTTCATCTTTTTGAGTAAAATTCACCCCTGGGAGCTTTGTGTGACAGGGCCAAACCACAGAAGAGTGATGAAGTCCATGCAGCTCTATTGCTTCTAGAGATGTCCTGAACAAACATGGCTCTGAATCCAACTCCTCTTCACTTTGCCTACAGGTCTGGCTGCAGCCCCTAGCACAGATGTTAATGTGTCTTCCTGGACAACTCTCCAGGACTTGTCCCCACTGTTAAATCAGTAATGTTTTGTCAGAGATTTTTAAAGAATGCCAAGCCAAAATTTCAGCACAGTGCAAATATGAAGCAGGTAGTAAGGAACAATCATGGGATCAATAAATATCGTTGGCCAAAACCCTTTTGCTTAAAAAAAATCTTGGGGGCAATTACATTGCTTAAATTAAACCCCTGTTAAATAATAGCACCGGCTACGATGAATCAGTTAGAAGCCCTAGGTTTTTGTTAGCAGGTTGTAGCCCATAGCGACAGCAGACTTAATACCACTGAAACTGCCTCCAGGAAAGGGATCCTGTGACGGGAGATGAGACCTGTGCATTACTCACAGAGATCTCCTGGAGAGGCCAAGAGCACTTTCAGCCATGCAGTTTCAGTCTGACAGTGGGTCAAAACGTACAAGCGTGAAAATGAACAGGAGAGAGTTTCACCTAGGTCAGGAAGTTAAGATGTTAATATGCATAACATGATTTGAATCACTTCTGTCATTCACATTCTGTAGCTACACAACTGCATGTAAATATTATGCTTTCGGAAAAGATAGTTTTGTTGGGTTTTTAAAAAAACATTTCCCTCTACTCTCCTTCCCCTCTCCCCTCTTCTTGCCTCTCGTAAATCTTTCATAATCAAGATACTTTTCTCATTACAATTTCTGTGTCTGACATTAAAAAATGTTTTAAAATTCATAGCACATTGCTTGATGTTAAACTTTGCTCAGTAATAGACCATTAGTTTACTTGGTGCATGACTCTCTGAATACTTTGTACCAGTAAATAAAACAAACTCATGATAATTACTATGTAACATGTTTGGATTCAAACATGACCTTGAACTTACTTCTCAAACATTTCAGAAATGTCAGCTATGATGATGATCTTTGTTCATTACTGAAAGGAGTTTCTGGGTCTGAATTGTGTAACACACATTTATATCTATTAAAAATGACACAGTAGAGCTATTTTTATTGTTTTAAACTTTTAAAACACTTTTAAATCTCAGTAGCCCTCTGAGTCATGCGATCTTGTGACCATCTCGGCACTTTTCCAATGCAAAAGGCTATTAAAAGCTTTGACAAAAGAAACCTTAGTTTATTTCAGAGGCAGTGACAAGGCCAACCTGTACGCTTATTAACACCCTGCTAAAAATGACCTAGGCATATAGCAGGGCATTCTGCTAAGAGGTATATAGGCCTTATTTAAAAAGCAAGTGGTATCATTTTGTGTGTAATGTGTATGTATGCACATTATGCATTTGATCAAGTGTTAATCTACACAGAAGAACATCCCCAGCAAATGGAGGTGATGCAGTGATGTAACTCTTGCCTTTGTAATCACTTGAGCTTAATATTGATCTGCTAGTTCCAGCTGGACCTGCCTCACTGCAGTGAATGCGATAGCTCAGTGGTGCCTTCTGCTGCCTTGGGCTTGTCTCCTGTAGTGGAAGGAGGGCATCTGGGGCATGGGATGGATCATCACCCCCATTCTCCCACACTGCAGTAGCTTGGTTCCCTGTCCTTCGTTTAGAGAGTAAGTTAAAGAGGCTACAACTGACCAAATAGTTCAGGCAACTTGCCATGGGAGAGAAAATATTTCAGCATGACGTACCATGATGGTGAAAACACACAGCTGCTGAAGTCTCCTGCCCTCTAGTAGATGACAACGACCTTTAACTTTAGAGCTGAGAAGTGACCCTCACCTATACTGTGTTCTGCAATCATTTAATAGCTTTGCTCCCAGAAAAAAAAAAATAGCTCTCATAAGGAAGAAATTGGCTTTTGTCTAAAAGCATGTGGCATAAAACCTAAGGGACTGCACTCCAAGAGAACGTGATACCATCTCAGCTGGAGCTGCCTGTATTTAGAAGATGGGGAGATTCCTTCCCTGCTTCCATCCATGTATCTTACTTAAATGCTACATTCACGAAGAGTTAAAATTAGAGGGTCTCTGTCCTTGTGCTAAAAGCAGCAACCAGTTCCACTTCTCTGATGCCTGTTTGCTTCCAAGGCACTGAGACTGCTTTTAATAACAAAGTGAAAGTGACACTGGTGCCAGTCATTTATATTTCCCTATG
This sequence comes from Pedionomus torquatus, assembly GCA_013398155.1. Classification (NCBI taxonomy): domain Eukaryota; kingdom Metazoa; phylum Chordata; class Aves; order Charadriiformes; family Pedionomidae; genus Pedionomus; species Pedionomus torquatus. Next base: position 1,049,800 of record VZRU01013568.1, on the reverse strand, counting down.
TGCATTTACATTCAGCTTCTCTCATGTCTTTCCTAAATTAGGTACTGTCCACATTAGAATTCAAGCCATGCCAGCCACAGCTGTGTTTAAATGCGGTTGCATACTAGCAGGATTCCAGCATACCATTGCTGACCACAGGGGAACAAAGATTTTTAACTGTTTTTTGCTGTTTCCCTTCTCTCCCAAAGCAGTGTAAGCTGCACTGTGCTGTTGATGGAAGGTCAGGCCTCAAATAGATACAAATTGTGCCATTTTTGATGAAGCCATATGTATTTTGACCTGTCTCTACTCTGCTTCAGTTTCTCTGGGTAGATTACACAGACTGTGACTTGGTACCACTGTTATTTTGGCAGGCAGAAAATGCATGGATGGTGGTGTTCGGTTCATTACTGAAGGATGTTCAGACCTTTTGGGGAAAGACACAGAATGGCATAAAAAGAAAATCCTCTGGGACCAAAAGCATTGCATGAGAACTTAAGCAGGAAGGAAAAAAACCCACTCCTCATAGTGTGTCAGTAACAAAGCTGTTCCTTCCTCTTCAGAGACTGAATGCTGTAGTTATGGCTAAAAAAAGTATTAAGACAAGCTTTTGAGCAAGAATCCTTTACTCAAAAACATGCTGTGGATTCTGCTTATTTTTTACTACAGGTAGAAAATGGAGATTTTAGATAACACGTTGATTTGGTTTGTATCAGTCACCCAGTGGAATAATGAACTAGTGTAAAATTCACCCATGTAGTGATGATTCAAGGTGGTGGAGAATTCATCACTTCAGACTTCTGTTTGAATAGCCATTAAATGCTGGCTTTAAGTCATGATGGACTAGTAACTGCCCTGCAATTCACAAAGTAGTGATGCAATGACTGTATTTTCATCCTCTCCTATATAATCTGGTCCAGAAACTGAGGTCTTAGAGTTGGGATTGGGTCTAAAATTAATAAAGCAGACTGGAGGCTGTGCACTAGTTTGCCTATTGCTGTTCATTGAATGTTGGAATCTCCTTCCTCTTGTGGAAGTCAGGTTTAAATCCTTACCTATGCTCATATGGCTGTAAACTAGACTGTGGTTCACATTCAAGATCTGCTGTAGATCTATGTAGGGCAGAGAATATATTTTTGACTTCATAAGGTGAGAGATAAGTTGCAATTTAAAACAGAAAGTTGCAGGGATTTTTTTCTGTATCATCAGGAAACACACTCCAGGAATTGTCATAAAAACCATTTTGACAGGGCAGACAGGAAAAATAAGTCTTTATATCCCTAACAACACTGTTTCTCCAAAAGATATTGGAAGCTTTCTAGGGAAAAATATCTCAAGTTTCAATTCGGAGACTATCTTGTAAGACCCAGTACTAAGCTCTTCTACGCAGGGTTGTATGTGCCCACACACTCACAGTTAGCAAGCGCTGTGAAAGGCAAAAATAATTTGTCGAGCACATCCTTGAGTATGATGGCGTTTCTGTGGAGAGTCTGAGAAAGGGGATTTTGTTAAGGGAAAGAACAGTGCTTGTTTCTTGATTAAGGAGGTGGGCTCATACCCAGGACACCAGTCTGTGCAACAGACGTTAACTGGCATTGGGTAAGCCACTTCAGTCAGGACTTTGGGAAGCCACCAATACCACACTTGTAAATGGAGACAATAAAGTCTGGGAACATAATAGTTTTCTGCCCCTGACCTGTCAGTAACTTCCCCTCTGCTTTTCGTCTACCACTGTCCCAACAGAGCATTCATCATCATGTGCCTCACCACCCTTCTGCCTGGCATTGCTGATTTGAAGATTGCTTGCTGGTGTCCAGCAGAGATTACAACAGCCATGCAAGCTGAACAAGTGTTAAGGGGCTGCCTGCAGTCACTCTTCTGCAGAGAAATGAAAGGAAGGCTGATTTAAGGTTGGAAAGTGCTCTCGAGTGAGAAATAACACTTTTGATTTACGTATTAAGAATCGGATACCTTTACTTCTTAAGTAAAAAAAAATGAAAACCTGTAAAGGTATATTATTTTGTAAGTCTCATGGGAGGGAAGCCTTTAATAGACAAGTATCTCAAGCTTCAATTACGATGTTATCTCAAAAATGTCTCAAGATCACAAATTAGACTAATCTAATTGGACCTGCCTCATTTTTATACCAGCTAAGAATGTGACCCTCTACATCTATCTGCAGAAATCTTCACTCAAAAATTATGTTTCAAAGCCTTTGATGGCTTGTTGAATAGTAAATTTCAGTTCTCTAGGCCACCTTCTTTAACTTAACAGAATAGTTGTGGAATTTAAGAGGTAATGTATTTTTGGTGTGGTGTACATTTGGGTGCTGCTAGTTCTGTCTCCCTAAAGAAGAAAAAAAGCTTTCTTTAATGGGAATGGCCAAAAGCAGTAGGTGGACTAATTTGTGTTTGAGGTATGTGAAGGAGTTTTTGTTTTTCAAACAGAAACATATTCTTTTGATTAACGGACTTTCGGGCTTCAAAATGCCTTTGCTATATCCATGTTTGGATGAAAAGCATATGTTCACCTTCTAATAAGCTGTTATAGTACTGCTGGCACAATTTCTTACCACAGGTTTGCCACAGGAACCATGATTCATAGTATCATGTGTTCTGGACTACTTAAAATTACAGTTATTAAGCAGTTCTGAGAAAGGCAAAGCTCTTAAAAAAAATCAGCACATCCTGCAGGGCCTCAATCGTTTTACAAGCACATCAGTATCTCATCCCTGCCACGAACCCCACCATCAATCCAGACAGGAACTTTAATAGGGTAAGGTCCAGAGCTATATCCTGCAACAATCTCTTTTGGCCTATTCATCCTTCAGAAATGTTCTTACTTTTCTTAGTTTTCCATTTTTCCCTTTCACCTTCCATTTTTTTTTTGCTACTACTTACCACTTCATGTTTTCACTTCCCTGATGCTGTTTCAGAGTGTTCCTAGCTCTCTTTTCTCTTTAGGTTCTTTCCAATCCTTCTTTTATTTCACACTTCCCCCAACACCACAACCAGTGTTCATCCAAATAGCAGAACCGGGTCCTACTATGACATTAACTGATATTCAACAGAAACAGATTTGGGCTTTCCCTACTGTCAGTCTTGCCAGTATGTTGAATCCAGCAAATTTTTTGCCAATTTTTGGGAATGAAAAAATTGAAGGGAAAAAAAACAAAGTTAAAAAATGCTCATTGCAAAGGGCAGTAATTTTTTTTAAGTGGGTGTGTCTGTCACACTGGGGCCCACAGCTTAAAACAAATAAAATCCTGGGATGACTGTGCTGGCTAATGTGTGAGATAAGCCTTTTATGTTGGGGATTTTGTCTGGACAAAGTGGACAGGCTGTAGAGCTGAATATGCAAGCAAACCATTTACTGTGCCTCTTGCATCACACACATGCATAACTAATACGTTAATCATCAATGTTCAAACACAGTTACCAGATATGATGCCAGAAATAACTTCTGTCTCTGTTATTTTTGTTGACCTACAATATTTCTTCACTTTGGTCTCTTGTTTCTAACCCTCACTCGCTTTTGGTTTTGAAATCAGTGGACAGATCAAGAGTTTCATAAAATCCTTCCTTCTCTACCCTTGCCTTTGTATGAACTATCCCTCTGATATGCCAGGCATTGCCGTTGGCTATTAACTTTCACTTGACAGACTATGAATTAATTTACCACGCTGACATGGGCAGTTTGAGGCACAGCATGAGTCACAACTCATGTTATAGTTTGTTCAATTATATCCCAGTCATTTGAGCTAATTGAGTCAAATGATACAGTGTCACAGGACTTACTGTAAGTCCAGAGGATTTCTCCTTCTGCCTAAGCTGCTCATCTTCAACTGTCAACAGCTCACGGCACTCGAGGTAATCGCTGCCAGACCCATGGCAGTGACAATCTCCAGCAGCCTGAGCCCCTCTGCAAGTCCACGGTGGCTGCGCATCCCTGGCCAGCAAAGCGCGCTCCTGGTGTTCATGGCCAGCCCATCCCCTCAGCTGCCAGCCACAACCTCTTGTGGCTTTACTCGGAAGAGGAATGGAAAGTCACGGAGTTAAACTCTGCTGAACATGTTTTATTTTGTTTCCTTTTTTTCTTTCTTTCTTTCCTTTTTTTT
>VZRU01013568.1:971993-1045673 GCA_013398155.1 Pedionomus torquatus | reverse complement strand
TTTTTTTTTTTTTTTTTTTTCACTTCAGTGCCCCCGAGGAGGACTCTCATTCTTGTGCTGCCTTTTCCCATATGCAATTCCTTCCTCTGCAGTGGGATTAGTCCCATTTGACACCGAGGTAAATGACATTAGCATTTACCCCTCTGTTTTAATAAAGCATTGCATTTAAACGGGCATGTTTTACCTGGGTTGTAACGTGCTTTGCAGATGTAAATTAAGTAAGCCTCCTGTCAGCCCTCAGCGATAAACAAAGAACATTATATCCATTTTAGAGGTAGATAAGCTGAGGCACAAAGAACTTGAGACAAGAAGCTTGGCTGCCTAAAATTAGACACCTCAGTGCAAATGAATGGGTTGTGGATCCTTTACTCCTGTCAGAAAGCAGCTTTTCCCCTCCAAAAACATTAGGAAGAATGCTGTAAGTCTTTGAATTGCACTTCACAGCCAGGCATGGCAAAAGCTTGGGGGGATGTTTCGACACCAAGTTCCCAAAATTAATTCATTGAGATTATTTTCAAGACCAAATGCAGCATTAATCAAATTAATTGTTCTGGCTTGTAAAAAAAGTCAGTCTTTCATCAAAAAGGGCCTTCAACAGAAAAAAAACCAACCAACTTTTCTGTTTTCTTTGGAAAAGCAATTCATTTAGCCCTCAAATATTACAATAGTACTTAATGTGAAATTATAAGAGCAGAATGACTATGAGTGTGCACTCTCAAGTAGAGTCCAGAAACATCTTTCAGACACTTTGGTTTTGGATAGGGATGAACCCCAGGACAGCTTCTTATGCTGGTTACAGAAACAGGGCCTGGAATTCTGTTGGGGCTTTCAAATCAAGTTTCACAAAATCCTTGCCTTGTGTCTGCACCCGGTCTGTGGGAAATGAGAGTTCCACACCAGCAGAGAGCTAGTGAGGTGTGGGATAGTTATGCTTCAGGGCAGGACCTGTGAGACATCTTAGAAGTCCTCTCCAAGTCCTAGAAGAAGGGTTCTTCTAAAGAAGGCCAGGAGGGAAAACTGCCAGTGGTGGTTTTGGCTGAAGGTTGACAGGCTGTTATGGAATAACCTTTCTCTCAGTAAGTCAGAGCCCAGAGGGATTGACTTTTCACCCTTACAGATGCTGCTCTTTCTTTGGAAGTCAAGTAGTGATTCCTACCAACTCTTCAAACCACTGACTTGTGGAGGATTTTTAATTTACTGAAACAAACTTAATTCATTCAGTTTTTTCCTAGATACCACAAACTGATGTATTCCCTTTATAGCAGAACTGACAGTAAAATGCATCACTGGAAAGAAAAGGATCCCTTTCTCCTATTTTATTTCTGTTTTTAACCCCTGCTATGAAAAAACTTTTGGGTCTATGCTTTACTGAGTTAACGTATATATGATACACGTACCAGGTAAGATTTTCTCATTTAAATCCATTAACTGACTTCATCCCGGACTGACACTCTTATAATTCTAAGAAGTCTTTTTTTTTCCAATGTAAAAGACTTGTACAAAAGGTCAAAACAATGTAACATTGATTTAGATGCTACACAGGGACCATTTGCACATAACTAGTTGCAGGAGTATGTATTAGATCTTCACTTCAGACTGAAATTTAAGATGTATGCAGATTATAAGTGCTGGCTGATCTATTACTTTGCCTTCTTAGCTACAAATTGCCCTTGTGCCACTAGGCACCTGGCACGGCAGTACCAGCATAACACTCTGAACGGATGGGCAAACGAGGAGAAGCTGTATTCTCACACCAACAAAATTTGTTCTTGATGGATATCTATTTATACATCTATAAAACAATGCAATCCCATCCTTTGTCCCCCATACTGTGTAGAAGAGGAGGGTACAGCTTATCCTCCCCAAAGAGTTAAAGCAGCAAAGGCCAGTGTCACTATCATTCTTTTCACATTAAAAAAAAATTCCACAATTATCCCTTCTGATTTTCTGAAACTTACATCAGGTTTTATTTCCTTCTAAAATGAGAATAAGATCATCAGAAACCAATTAGATCTGGTTCTAGTGTAAAACCACAATGGAAACTTTTCCAAAGTCAAAGCTGCCAAATTTATCACTTGTCCTGGGCATTAAGGGAGCCAGTGTATTTTCCAGGCTTTGTACAATTACTTTTCTTACCATTTCTTTTTTGCTGTTTTGTTGTTGTTGCCTAATATATAGATTAATGGTATGCTAGTGAAAAAGACTACTGTGTATCCCCAAAACATGTATACCACTCTCACTTTTATGTTTTTATTACCCAAACGCTGACAGTAGCCCATAAAGTAAGTTTCATGAGTAGAAAACAAATAAGCATATGTGGTTTTTTATTTCACTCCAAGATATCACAAATAGCTGGGCTGCTAGATTAATGATTCCGTGGCCTCTCTAGTTGGTTGGCATTATTTGGTCAAGGGCTTGTTTTCCTTCAGTTAGAAAATGTTGGTTTGGAACAAAAGAAACTTGTAGGAACGGGCTACTTTTGCCAGATATTTTTTTTTTTTTTTTTTTTTTTTTTTTTTTTTTTTTTTGATATTTTATTGCCTGCCTTGTACCGTTGATAAAATTTTGATCAAAGTCAGAGTGGAAGGATGAGCAATGACTTATACATAGGCATGAATTAAAGTCCCCTCTAGTTCTCAATGGAAACCTCAGCTATGTCATGACCACCCAGCACTGGGGAAGGAGTGATGGTGGTGTCTCTCACTTCCTTCCTAAAATTCTTACCCAGGAATTGAAGTGGTGATTGGAAGCTAAACTGAAGCCTGAGGAGGGGCTCTAACCCCTTACCAATAGACTCCTAAAATCACAGGACTAGAAAAGATCTCAGGAAATTGTCTAATTCAGTATTCTCCATGTAGACGGAATAAGTTATGTGAAGTCATTCCTCACAGATGTTATTCTACTCTGTTCTTAAAAGCCTTCAATATAGAGAGTCCACACCTCTGGGGATTTCTGTTTAATGTTTTAAAAATTTCTAGAGTCAGTATTGTAGTTTCTATTTATGGGATTTTTTCATTTTACAGGAAGTAGGAGCTAATATTCTCATTGTCAAGATGGGAAGCTATTAAAGATAATACTGGGCTGATTCTGATGATGCAGAAAAATCCGCCTTCCCATAAACTAGCTATTCTACACAATGGATATACACTTTAATTTTGTCTTAATGAACATAGCAACAGTTCACAAGTGTTGATGGTATTTTCTGTCTAATTAACTTCTAATGTAGCAATTTACATCAAAGATAATAGTGTATTGTTTCCTGTACATGTCCTACAAAGGATTCTTTCCACACGTGGCTTGTGCTTTTCAAAGCTAACCCCATGGTTGCTTGTTTCCTATGATTCTTTCTAAAATCTTGCAAAAGATTTCTCACAAAAGGTGAATAAATTAGCAAAAACTGGAATGGATTCAGAGAGTAAACAAAGAATAAAGGAACAGAAAGTACTGTAGACAATTGTCTTGTATTTTGCAATTGAATTAGCTTCCCAGGGAAAAAAATCAGGACAGGTTATAAACTGAAGTAAATTGCAGTGTCACTATCTTTAATGCTTAATTAAGAATTTACTTTGAGCTCAGAACCTCTGAACACATGGGATTCTTGTTTTGTATAATTAAAAAAACAACAAAAAAACCCAAACTAAAGGGTTTAGTGTCAAATTGCAGTGCAAGATAAGAAATTATGTACTCAAACTTTCTAGAACCATGAAAATGATCAGATCCTATGCTTTACATGAAAAAAAAAAAAAAAAAGTAATTGTTAAAACAATATCATATTTGTTCTGAGAGACTATGTAAAATAGTGTTCACACCAGCTGTAGATTTGTCCCTAGGGTTATAAGGAGAAGTTTACAAGACCTGTAAAAGCCAAAGAGTAAATCCATCTAAATAGGGAAGTCTTTTTGCCACTCTACCAACTGGTATTATCTATAAGAGCAAATTAGTTGTTGGTATTTTAGACTGACTTCCATCTGAATGGTTTTCAGGGTTAAATAAGCTAGTACCTGTTCTAGGAAATTCTTGCTGGTTTAGAGAAAGCCAAAGGCTTTGGAATAAATGTATTTAATTTTCTTTACAATAAATTAAGCTTTTTATTGATGGCTTAACTTTTTATCTTCATTAATTATTATTTTCCTCATTTTCTCTCCATGTCTCCCCTAAGGAAACTTAAAATACTTTTATAGAAGGATCTTCATGATCAGCAAATCCACTCCCCCTTGCCATACTCTCACATCATAAAATCACTTCTCTAAATTTGTCAGATTTCTTTGTAACTGATTTTTTTTTTTCTTTTCCCTACCTATTTCTCCTAATGGAAGGTTATTTCTGAGCTCAGATGAGGTAACAGTTTGAAACTTCTAATTTCCAAACCATGTTATTTCCTGGTCTTTTGCTCCTGGGTGGTAGCTGTCATCTATGTTCATTTTCTATTACTGACAATATATATTTCTATCTATATTGCAGTGTTAAGACTGCTTGAGATTCCTGCATGGGACTTCATAAAAAGTATGAGGTAGTTTTCATTATTATGATTTTTATTCAGTAAATGGAAAAATCCAATGACTTTCATAGAATTCTTGATTGCTAGGAAATTTTTTTACCTGACTGCCTCGCTTTCTGTATTCTAAATCTCTTTCTCTAACCTACAAGAACACAGAAGAATGAGGTGTTTTTTGTAATCACACATTAACAGCAGCTAATGCTGTAATGGGGTTTTGTCTATGATATTATGCAGTTATTAAAGGCCTTAAAGGTAAATGCCATCTTTGACTAAATCCAGGAGATAACTCCCGTCTTGAGCTACTCAGTCTCACAGAACCCAACAGGAACATAAGTCTGCATGAACGTACTGTTTGGTAGCACAATGTTTGATACAGCCGTAAGTTAGGCTATCTGCTTCACTCAGGCTTGTCCTTTGATGACATGAATTTGTACTTCTTCACAACAAAATACACCCAAGATTTTCAGCTTCCTCACCTGAGCGTAATCTTGTCTTTCTCTTTTATGGAAATAAATGGCAATGGGAGGAAAAAAAAAAGGTAAAAAATCAGATCTTGTGATCACTTCCTAGAAAAGCTTTAATGCCAATATTACATACCCGCATCTATGATATCTATTTGTCTATCCAGGACTCTGCTTTATACATAAACCTTCTTGCTTATCCTCCCTCCCCTCAGGCCTGTTGTCCCCTTGGAAAAACCTCTGATATCATTTGGGGAACTGCTGAGAAGAAAGTTCACGATGGTGCATTTTGAGTCTAGCATATCACTTTGACTTGTACTATCCATAATCAAGGGATCAGAGGAACTTGATCACAAGATCCTTTCTCTTCTGCTTCTCCAGAGTTGTATTTGCTGTGTTCACGCCTCCTCAGTGCTATTTTTCCTCCTCTCTGTCCTTCTTCTGCATGAGATAGACAACATACAGCTGGAACCTCTCATTATTTGGGATGTCCATTTTCTGTTCTTCTCTATCCTAATTTTGCTTTAAAGCAGGGGAGTGTTTACATGAAGCTTCATAACCCTGATGTCCATGAATTACATATGGAAATACTCTGCTGGATTTTGTTTTTTTATTCAGTTTTTGTCACTTGTAATTCTTAAATTACCTGTATCCAAGATTAAAATTAGTATTACTATTCAAGAAAAGCTTATAGGTTTAGCTGCTGAATTACCTTATTTATAATTTTATTGTGATTTTCTAATATATCATCTTCTCACTTAAAAGGTATTAAAAAAGCATTTTCAGGGCTGATATAGACAATGCAGGCCACACCTAACAGGAAGTGAGAGTATTTTTGAAAATATCTATTTCAGGATAATCTGATACAACTATATTTGTCATAGAAAAATGGCAATTATTTTTACTGTTGTTAGAACTTGAGAAGGAGAAGAAATACTAATTGTTAAATTCCTTGTCTCTTGTATTGGTTGTTTAGATATACAGCAGAAAAGTAGTCTCCTAGTGTGACCCCATTTAACTGTTAATGACAAATGACTGCAGGCAAGAATAATTTTCTTTTAGCTTCTGTATGCATTATTATTTATAATAGTTGCAAGCGATCAGGCCATGGTGGCTCAAAGTTACTATTTAGAAGTTTACACTTGTCAGCTGGTTGTGTTAAGTTCTCCAACATTGCTTACAAACAATGACTAAAATAGTGCTTCAAGCTACCGTATTTCACTTGGGAGTGGTAGTAGGGCAGTAGCAAACACATGCTTACTAAACTGGGCTCAGCTAATGAATGGTAACTCATTAAGCTGCAGTCATTTGATTGCTTGCAATATGAATGCATAGATGAAAGCAAGCACAGTCCAGTGAAAACTGAGTTAGCTTTAAAATCAAAGATCTGACTATGTACTATAAAATTTTGTATCCTGGGATTTAGTATTAGAAGTTATCAGAAGCATTCCCTCTTCTTTTGTATCCTCAAACTTGCATACAAATAAGTGATTCCTCATTAAAATGCCTTGGCTGCTTTGTCTGGGTGTTTTTTGTCTTTTTAGCACTCCAATTATGATTTTCCTGTGATACGATTAAAAGCACAATCCTAATGATTTCTACAGTGGTACAAAATCTTCTCCCTAAGATCTATTAGTAGATTTTGCTGCAATGACATTTGAATTAGTAGAATGCCTATCATATTCAATTCATTATTTTGTTCTTATAAATTTTGTTTATCTAGTCAGAGGTCAGAAAAGTACAGAAATGGAAATACATTTTTTTCAGAAAAAAATAAATGTTGTTCTGATGATCCTACAAAACAGGTAATAAAATTATATATATATATATATAAACTGTCCTCTTCCTCCAAAAACAGTTATCACAATTTTTCAGATGTGTTTAACTTTGTGACCTGGATCACTAACTGTGAATAACAAAGACCAAGTGATGAATAGTTGGAACGATTAGTTTGCAAACAAATCATCAGCTGAGTATCACTTGTCCAAACTATTCACCAAATATTTATAGAGTAAGAAAGCAGCATTGCTTCATGAACAATTTGATCAGATGTGACACTGGATATGAGTCAAGAAGCTGTGATATAGATGGTGAGCCAGATTTAGTGTGATACCCAGAAAGGAAGACAAGATGTGGTTTCTCTGGGGCCTTTCAACCACTGATGTAGCAATGAAATCAAATATACATAGGATGAAATCATCCAACTTCCATAGACCCAAATTTATGTAGGACAGTCTCTCATACTGCAGTTCAAACAGCAGTGGGATTTTACAGCTGGCACCTTAAATTATGAATTCTTTTATGATTTATTTATCCTCTGGATATATGCCTCATATTTGAAAAAGTGTTTGGGAATATTTTTTCCTTCTACTCTCCTTCTGTAATTCTGGAATAATGTCTCAAAGTAATGTTGTCTTCAACCTTAATCGATATGTTCTTTAGGATCATTAATGAAGATATTTTGAAAAATGGGAGGGGATGCACAGCTCCCATCTGCTAGTAGGAAGCTTCCCATAGGTTGCAGTAGTTTATATTTCTATTCTGATAGCAGTGCTTCAATGATGTAAAACCACTTTTTAGTTCTAATTTAAGAGCTAGTCTGAATTGTTCAGAAGGTAGAACTAGTACTATTAGATTTTCAGTACAAAAAAAAATTTAGAAAAATATGAAACTTCTGTATTTCATGGAAACCTCAAAAGTTTAATGCAAAATTGCAGGACAATATATTTTTTTACTGTAACCTAGACCATTTTAATTCAAATATTTTGCCACTGTTTTTTTGGGGGAATCCTAGCTTTGATGGAACAAAAAGGACAGCCTTTCTTGAGATTTCAGATTTTACAATGTATTTTGCAAAATAATTAACAGTAATATTAACATCTGGACATGTTTACTTTGTTTCCCTGGGTTTCTGCCAGCATGGTGATTCTGAATTCATTAAATTTACAGTGGTGTAACAACATAGTGGAACAGAAAATTTTGTTCTAATTGACTTCCTTTCCCCACAATGTTTTGAGTTAAGCAAAACTTTGCTTTCTCTTGAACGTCACCTAGTTTATGACATAGAAAAGGAATTATGAAACTGCTGTATAAGATTTCTGAGTAATAACTTTATGGGAGGCCACATGTGCTCTTCGGAGTCAGAATCTCAGTTTGTTCTCACACCAGATGTAGATGGGTCGAATGTCACTGAGACGCAATCTCATTTGGTATGAATGGGCAAGAGTCCACAAAGTTTATGGTGCTACATAAATATATACAAGCAGTTCCTTGGAGTTTTCCTGTTAAAAACCTTCTACTCCATTGGAGGAATCCTGCATTTAGGAGTGGCAAATTCAGAGCCAGGGCTTTTGCACCTACTGTCTTTTGTCCTGTAAATTATGTCCAGATTCACAACTGCTAGGATTAAGGATGGGAAACTGAGTGCTAGTTGAAGAGAACAGATTTAGACAGGAAATCTGAAAATTCAGTATCATATCCTTGATGGACCAAAGTTCATATAGGCCATTTTCTCCTTCTGGACCAGAGCCAGCGCTACAGGAAATGACACAGATTTTGAATAATTTGGCCCCAGGACTCATACTGTTCTCTATCAGGGTGGTAAATATGAAATGCATTTCTTCTAATACATTTATTTTTGTCAATTGTGCCCAAATATATTGCTAATATTTGTAATAGTTGTATTGCTAACATTTGTAGAGAATATATGTGTTATGTGTATAAGTATTTACACACACACGAAGTTTTGACCCGTGTAGCTTCCTTCTGTGATCAGTTTTCCAGGAAGAGTTTGTAATCTGGAGGCATCTATAGCAAAACTCAAAGAGAAAAAAAGCCTTGAATTCATGAACTCCAACAATTCCTAAAGCAGTTTCCATGAGGGAATGTTTTGGGTTTTAATTTAATATGAAATGAACACATCATTTGTGGTCAGATGGTGTACTTGTTCTGAATGGTTGGAGGGTAGTACTCACAAAGGCTATTTTAAGCATTTAACTATTGTGAAATCCAGTTTAACAAAATCTACAAACTTAAGTCCTTCTTGCTGCTAATGGAGAGAGATCAATATCTCCTTATGGTTAGCCTGAACATCTTTGGAGGATATTTAATACTGTTTGGGTTTCTTTGTTCATTTGTTGTCTGTCTTTTTTTGGCACAAAGGGCATAAAGAATTCTGGTGGTTGAGTAAAATACATAAACTAATACAGTAATTTTGTATATTTTTGATATAAAGTAGGAAAATAAAACTCTGCTGTAACAGGATTTATTTTTTTTAAGAGCTGATGTGCACAAACTGAGGTCAGTGACTTGAATTAAATGCAGTCCCTGAGGTTAGAGAAGATGCTCACCCCATGCAGACCACTTTCTCAACATCAGCAAAGCTTCATGTATGAATATCTCGGATCCTACAGCAGATCTGAGATTGAAACAAGGATTTATGAAAATTGCCCAGTGACATAAAACAGATTTTCATTACAGGAAATATTTAATTTTGACAAGTTTTTCTTAGAATTACTAACTTCAGCTTACTAACTTCCTCTTTTTGGTATCACAGTTTACACCACTGTGACTGTAACCATAGATATAAAGTATGGTTGTTTCTATGGTAACACATGGTGTGTCATAAACAAACAAACTACATAGCGATAGCTTAATTTGAATGTCTCATTGTATGCCACTGTAAGCAAAATGTAAATATTAATTGAAGGGGGATGTGAACAACATTTAACATTTTTTATGGCATATTCAAGTTTTTGCAAATTTTAATGAAAATTCAGCAAGGCAAAATCATCAAGTCTTTACAAAAGTATAACAGTTTAAGAAGCTTAAAATCCCAGTTCTGACTCCTCTTTTACTCTGATCATGTAATTTCACCTCTGGGACACAGATTTCATCTGTATGAAAAAAAGAATAATAATTACTTGCTTTTAGTAGTCAAAGGAAATAATTATGGTTCAAGGAATTATTAAAAGTAATTACTGTTATTATTATATATTTTGTTGTTGATGTTGTTGTTATTATTATTAAAAATATTTATTTGAATGACAAAAAAGGAATCTAGACTATATTCATCATTACGCCTGATCTGTTCATTGAAAAAATCAGTCTCACCTGGAACTGCACCTGGTTTAAATGTATAAATTGCATATGACCCCAAGCTTCTGATAGCCATAAAATATCAGTCTCAACATTTTAAAATGTTTGAAGATTATAATTTTAAATTATTAAAATTTTGCAATTTTTAAAAAAAAAATCTCCACTATGCAAGCTATATGACTTCCACCCCAGTGCAGTTAATGGCATTCAAAATTGTTCTTATCTTTGGATCTCAAATTAGAAAAACCTATTTTTAAGATGGTTCAAGCATCAATGTTCAATTCTATATGTGCATGTGGGCTTGGATAGAGAAAGACAGGTTTCTTTTCTGTGTTTGGCTTGACAAAGCATCATGAAAAATAAGGTGTCAAACTACATGGTCCATTGAGGCTGCATAAATGTTACACACATGGGTAATATGAGGAAGGTTATATTTATTTAGAGAGTGCAATAGATTGGAAAGAGAAGTAGAATCACAAGAGTATTCAGTCTTTCAGAGCTACTAACAGCAAGTAGGTTAAGCCCCTCCTGGGTAAATTATGAAAGTGTAAGCAATTTTAGAATAAAGCTCCACTAAAGGTCCATGAAGCCATCATTAGTTCCTTCACTGTGTGAAGAACTCAGGTCAGCTCGGAAGTTCTATGTTAGGAACATATGAGTTCCCCTCCCAGCCAGAAGCAGAACCACACTCCTCAGCAGCTGCTCTCTCTTCAAATCAGACAGGAACTGCTGAGCAAGGATGTTAAGGTCTACCAGGGGAGGTGTAAAATTTACATATGTTAGCCAGCCCTGGCTATTGAGATAAGTATGTGCTTTTTTTCATTCAGCTCCTTTAATATGAATAGTCTGGTATGATTTTACTAATACAGCAACAGATTATTCTCTTTGTCCCCATGGGCAAAAGGCTAAGGACCTGTTATTATCTCTGATTGAAAGCTGAGGGAAGGCAGACTCAAAAACCTCATTCCTCTCAGTTTCCCAAAATATGATGGAGGTATTGTGCAGCCTACCTCTGTTGCTGGGAGAGGATGTTAACCACAAGCTGTCTCCCAAGCATTCCTCCAGGGATGCCTCTTCTAGCAAGCACTGCCCATGGGACTTCAGTTCTCCTAAGTGTGGTATCTCTTTTTAAAAGTGCAGGGATCTGTCTCTTCTTGGAGTAACTCTGAGGTACAGCAACCATCATTCACTGGTGGTTGAATCCACTGGCTTAAGAATTTTCTGCTTCTAAGAACAGAAATCTCACTGATATTTATGTTCCCTCTCTCTAAGGAAAGATCAACACTCTAGAAATATGTGCTTGTAGTTCATTTAGAGGATACTGCGTGTTCACCCCATTTCCTAGAGGTTGTGTTCTCACCTGCAGTATGCTGGCACATACCTCTGCGCGATATAACCAGGACTCAAGTCTGCAGTCCAGGAAATGTCACTTACAGAGATAGCTTGGTGGAAAATGCGCAAGCAGAGTCAGTCCTTCAGTCACAAGGTAGTAACTCTGAGTTTCTTCTGACTTGGTGTGGTGTCTGTGGGGACAAAGAGAGCAGACCTGCACAGTGCATGTTGCACTGTTCTTGCCTGCAGAAAGATATCTGGGTAGCTACTACAGCGTGCTTGGAAATTACAGCAAGCAAGACTATAACTTCCTCTGGTGTGTCCATGCAAGTGTCCGAGAAGTCTTAATTTCTGAAGTGGCTGGCTGCCTGCTTTGCTCCTCCTTTTTTTGGTGCACTGTAAGGAAGAGGAAGAGAGGAATAGGATGTCATTTGATTTAACCCACGTTCCACTTTTGATTCCTGCACCAGTATGACACGTCAAACCTCCTCTGTCGGAAGTGAGCCACCTTTCCCAAATCTGTTGTATCACAGTAGCTGATGGCTGATTTAAAAATCACTTCTGTGCAGTGGCTTATATTAATCTAAACTTTGGTAAATAATAAATAGTAAAATTTATCTAGTTTTTGTGGCTGGAAATTTCAGGCAAGCGAGTGCTGTGAAGCTCAAGTGCTGAGAAAGCAGAAAATAATCCCAAAAGGCCTCAAAGTATACTTTAAATCTCATGAGTCAGTGTGGGGATTCTTGGCTGACCTGATTACTGAACGGTCAGAACTGGCAGTGCTTTGCTGGCCGGTAAAGAAACATTCAGGTCTCTTTTCTTTATTGCATTTCATAAGATAGCCTGGTAAACATTAAAAATGCTAAAAATGGACTTTTCTAATCATAGCAGTCAGGAGAAAAAAAAAAAAAAAAAAAAAAAAAAGAGAGAGAAAGATATATGCATTTGTATTAAAAGCCTAGTAGGCAAAAGCACAAAGAAAACAAAGGTTCATCTTTCCTTAAAAGCTCTGAAAGTGCACTAGCTAAATGTGTAACTCATATCAGGGCTTGCTGACATGATGCTATGCTTTGTATTAAAATAAAGGAAAAGCAGCCCCCATTTGACAATATCAGCTCCAAGAAGGCAGCACCACAGAAACAGAGGTATGAAATAGGAGTCAGGTCTCTGCCCTCTCTTCTGCCAGCTGCAGAAGGAAACTGGAAGACAGCATATAGTTAACCCTCAACATCCCTGTCACATCTTAATCATTAAATGTTACACATTCAAATCATACATTTGGATATCTCCTCACCCTTTCCCTTCTCCCTGACATTTTGGCCCTCATCTCTTGAAACTGTGGTGAAACACTGATTTGTCCCTTTTGCTGTCTGGCCTGTGCCTGACACGTGAAAAGGGGACTTCAAAGCAGACCTGGGACTTTGATGCTTCCAGCCAGCTGAGTCCCAAGCTCACAGGAGCATGGTCTGCACATATCCAAGCTGCAGCCTTGCATGACAGATCCTCTCCTGCCATGTCGAGCACAGCTTGGCTGAGCCCATCCTCAAGCAGCCCCAAGCAGACTGTCTCATGGACTGGGAGGGCAGACACTGGTGATGTCTGTCTTTAGGGGCACGATGATCTCACCTACAGCGTGATTAGAGCATTTGCCAGCTACAATAAGCAGGGGCTGAAGTCATAGGTTCAGACTAGGAACTTTTTGGACAGGCACTGACAGATTTTGCTGTCATGTGCAGTCCCCAAAGCAGTGTAAGTTGCCCCTAAAACAGATTTTACTATTGTATGTTAGCTGGTAAGAGGAACCTCAGTCAAGACATCAGCTCTGAAATTGAATTAAATATTGAAGAGATGGTAATGCTGAATAAAAGATGATATTAGACACAAGGCATTTAAAAAAGATAAGAATACAAAGCTGGGATGCCAGGCTTCAGTGTATTCTGTGTCTTGGGATCTTCCACTTAGTTGGATAGAACACCTTTGCAGAGCAGATGAAATCTGATGCAATCCTGTCATCTGACTGGATATGCTTGTTTTCCTCTGCTGCTGAAAACATGTGAATTACCCTAGTCAGGATCTAGTTGTACTGATCTGCGTAGGGGGATCAAGGTTCCTTAGCTCAAGGATCCTGGATGTTTCTTGCATGACTCACACACTTCTAAGCCACTGAAGCTAAATACCTTCTAAAAGAGGGAGACTGCCTCCCTCCAGAGAAAAAACGACTGTGAAAAGTTTAAGTGGAGCTGTCTAGGTTGTGTGGTTTTTTTTTAAAAAATAATTTTATCTACATGGGAGGAAACTGTGCGGAGTGCTTTTGACATGAAGAGCTCCAGGGTGGGAACTCGTTCTTCAGTTTGGGCTGTGCCTTAGCCTGAGAAAACCCCTTGCCTTCAGAGAAGACTGGAAAGAATTAGTGTGCAGCTGTTTATGTGCACTTGGGCTTAGTCATCGTTTGTATTGCAATGGGTGGACTCACATCCAGCTCCTGCAGCTGAAACACAATGGAGTTCTGACTTCAGTGGGTACTGGGTCAGAGGGTCAGACAGCAAATAAGAGAATAAATAAAAAATCAACATTAATTGAGGTCACCTAGACTTTAAGTAATTATTCAGCAGTATGAATGGCAACACAAAACAAACATTGGAAGCACAGCAGTAAAACAGCTTGAGGAAAGAGGATCTGTTCATTCAAACTAACGCTGTAACTGCTAGACATAGTTTTCAAATGAGCTGTCCCTCTTGAATTTGGCAGACAGGATCTTTTGGTTTCACAGGAAGAAGCAGTTCTCATCAGAGCAGCTTTAGCCCAAGCTGCAGCAGTGAAGAGATAGCTTCAGACAATTCAGGCCTTTCTAAGGTTACTGCCATTAAATTAGTCACTTGAAAACACAAAATACTAGCTTTGTGAAATGATCTTTTTCAGTAGGCAAAGGCCTTTTAATTTTTATTAGAGCAATTAGTCCTTTTATAAGTCTCAACATAAAATTAATCACTGTGGTAATACAGTATTAAATAACTCCCCTGGTTTCAGTCAAGCACAGGACTTTTGAGAAGGGTTATTTTTCTGTTTGTTTGCTTGCTTTGAGGAATTGGTGTCTTCATCTCAGTTTACAGCAAGTTTTATAGGTAAGCACAGGATTGGAGGCACAAATCTCTGAAGACAGTTGACTGTATTCAGGAGGGAAGCTCACCTAAAAGGGAATTCTTTAGCCTTTCTCAATCAAATCTTCTTTCATCTGAACTCACGTACAACCCCAGTGCAGTTTCCCCTGAAAGACTAAAATGGCACATCCATATAAAAGGATCAGATGTTAGAAAGGTATAATAATAACATGGTCCCTTCATTCTGTCTCTTTTTCTCCTCTAAGAAAAGTTCTACTTGGATAAATAACATCTTGTTTCTTAATTTGCATTTTTAATGTCTTGTTTACCTTTTCAGAGCCATCAGGGTACAGAGTGTTTTTTAAGTACTTTCTCAACATATTTTTAACCATTGCAGCATAAAATGTTTTTATCTTGCTATTATTTTTGCTTTTCTATGATTACTGTCATTTATGCATTAAAAACTGCACAATTTTGAATAATTTACATAGTCACTTTTAACAGTACTCGTTGCATAAGTGCAAAGCATCAAAGACATGCTATCAAATAAAAGCTCTCCAGCAGCTAAATCATTGATTATAATTTACTTAGCTGCAGAAGTTTAAGATGTTATTTAACCAGACCTCTTTGTTCTGTGTTTCTACTTGACTTTGCTATGTGGCTGCAATCTTTTATTTCAGCCACTTCACAGCAAAGTCCACCATTTTAGCTCCGTCCTGAGGTGGCCATTAATTTAATAACCATCCTTTTCCCAAAACCAGCATAGTTTCCCCAAGTCTCCAGTGGGGATGCTGAGGCAAGAAGACAGTAAATACATCTGGGCCCAGGAATGACAAACCAGTGTAGTGAGATATTTCAGTGCTCAGCTGTCAATGGTCTCTGATCTCATAAATCCTGACGTGTTCTAAGTTCTCTACAAGTGAGACTTTAAATGGGTTTAATCAAATTCATACTTATAAGCATGTGTGTGTGTTTCCAGATGCATGACGTAATAATGTTGGCAGCAAGATACAATCAAATTACGTATATAGTGCCAGAAGATCTCACTATTTGGAAGTTAAATTCCAGCAATCACCTCTATTTTAAGGATCCATTAATAGCATACAAAATAAATCAAACTTCAGTAACAGTCAAAGCCAAAACATCATACTGTGAATGCAGTAATGATATCATAATTTAAATATTTAAATAATAATTTAAATATTGCAACGATTTGGTGTATTTATGCATATGCACTCACAACAGTTAATAATTGCATCAGTGATATATCAGTATGGGCTTCATTTTATTTAACTACACAAGTCTACAGCTCATCTAGTCACTCAGCTTGCTTTACAGTTACGGGAGAGAAACGGGCCTCAGAAAGGCACAATTTATCTGAGTTGTTTGAAAAGCCTTTAGTGAATACACTGTCAGAACAAGGCAGCAATCTCCAGTGTAGTTATCCACATCTTGTCAAATGAGTCCTGCCCTTATTGAATAGATGTTCTTGTCTGTATCTCTACCTTCGTGAAAATGGGTAACAATCTGTATTGATGTCTTTAGTCTTTAGCAAATAAAATCTTAATTAGATTTTACGCTGATATTTACTGCAGGGGAATATTGACTTTAATGCTATTTTCCTCTCCCATTGCCACATTTCAGCTTGAAATGTCCCCCTTTTAGCTGATCACTCTGGTCTTGCCTTACAGAACTTTACAATATTTGGTTTTGATCAACAACAACAACCACCTTTTTTGGTTGTTGTTGTTTTGACATTTCCCAAACCGACTTCTAGAACCACTTTCATCACTTAATGTCTCTGGTATTTTGACTTATTTTGTCAATCTCCTGCTGAAACAGGAGACTGATGGACACAAATTCCATGTTCTGACTTGACCCAGTACAAACTCAAACTCAGTACAAGTTTCCTTCAAATACCAGAGCAGTTGACAGGTCTTAGAATCACCTTTCTAAAGGAACAGATGAAGCTAAAACCGAATTTATTCTAAAATGGAGTTTTATAAATTTACTGAAAAGACTGATGAGGTTGCCTTCAATGGCAGGAAGCTATGATGGAGAACACAGCAACTGAGCCATCCATCTTTGTGTGCCATGTTCCTGTGTCACTCAGTGTACAACAACATTGGGGGTAGGCACATGGTGTCTGAAGAAGGAAACTGTGTCTCAGTGTGACCAAGAGGATTTGATCATTCTTATCACCTGCTCTTGGGACCTGTTTCAAGATGAGTGAGCAAGAAGTTTTGGAAAATATGAACTAATTTTTGTAGCCCTAGTACTCCTCCCCCAGTGTCACAATGCCTTTTTTTTTTTTTTTTTTTTTTTTTTTTATGCTGGTGGCATGACCAAAAATTTGTCAATATTTGGCAATCAGCAGGAATATTACAGTACTACAAACTTTGAGAGTTGGTGCTTCATAGATTGGTGTCCCTGAAAGTTGGAATATTTCTGATAGTTCCAGACTCTGAAACCTTTGGGGACTGGGTTTTCAGAGTGGGGCATACGTTAGACTCCATCCATCAGAATACCTATATTTAACTTCAACTACCTGCTTGAAAAAGGCTTATACAACTCTGTGATATATATTTACATCAATTATTTTCTGAAATATTTATCTATTATGTTCACTCCCTTGCAGAAGTAAGATCATTATGTTTCCTAGTATTAGTGATATATAGCTTCTTTGAAGCTGCAGTGTTTGCATTTGAGTTTATATCTCCATTTCAGCAAAAAAAGAAGAGCGCTGCATCTGTTTCCCTTCTGATCAAGCATCTGTTCCCAGTATAGTTCACTTGGGGCCTTTGCTGTAACTCCAGAGTGCGGCTTCTTGCTTCTGGTTACATACTGGTATACATTAACTGCTCTGGTAAAACCTCTCAAGGCTGAGTGTTACTGGAGGCTCTTGATTCACCTTCTCACAGTCTTCATTTAGTGGGCTGAAGCCTGATTCTAATGCTTTTTTAGAAAGACATGTTTCTAATTGCACTGCTCTAAGCCTGCCTAACTGTAGCTTAGTCCAGTTAGTGCAATTTGCAAAATAACTTCTGTGTTACAATTCTGTGCTGGTTTGGTAAATCAGTGAGAGAAGCTTGCTGTCCTTTGGTGGGAACACTTTGATCAACTCAATCAGCTATGTAAAGTGAGAAATCAGCCTCTGGGTCTATTTTGTCAGCTGTCTAACGTCATTGATTTCTAAGCTCCCAATTTTTGTTCTAGTGAGTATCAAATGTTCACATCAATACAATATGTTCACATATTGTTAAAGATGCAACTTCCAATAAAATCCTAGTTTAAAGGTGTTGGAAGAAATTTTAGGACTTGAATGGATGAAGCACATTTGTCTGACTATGAGGTAAAGGCATGAGCATCATTGTGGGGTTGAATTTCTGTAGCTCTACTTCATTCTTTCTTTTATAATGTGTTGGATGTATTCTAGTAATCAGTGTTGTCTCATGTGTGAAAGCAACATTGGGATGCAGATTGTAGCTGTCAAATGACTCTCTCTCAATTATAAAATAGTCTTCAGAGACCAAAAAATGGAACCATGCAGTAAATGACAACTTAACGCAGATTATTAATCAAACTTATGATCTTATTCTGTGTTTTCTGAAACTGATGAATTACTTGTGAATTCACTGCACTCGTTGTTCTTAATTATAATCACATGTGAATAACCTAGCTTCTGGACACCAGCTGATCCTACTTGTGTTTTATTGAATCATATGAGACACATGACCCTCTTTGTGTAAACATCAAATCAGGGCATTTGTGTTCTTATGACTGAATGACATTAATCTCTTAGTCATTTTTTCTAAGTCAGTAGAATTTCAGTGACTTTGCACCTTTCAAAAATCACTAGTAATTTAAATCAAGAAATTGATTTGATCATATGGAAAAAATAATTTCTCTTAGTGTTGAAAGGGGCTACAATTTCCATCAAATGTATCTGAACTCCTAATTAGTTAAAGGCAAGGCACTGAAGTGCCTAACTGATGTATATATAAATTGGACATGGATTTTTAAAAAACCTTGGGTGTCATTCAGGAAGCAAATTCTAGCTGCATAATATTTTTGTCTACTATTGGAGAAAATTAATGATCATAAACTGCTCAACCTTTACCAAATGTTATATTACTAACAATTTAGGTAAAGTTGTCCCTCTAGTGAGAATTCTGAACACACATACCATAGGAGAGTTAACAACATCTTCTCTTCCTGATCTTATAAAAAGAAATATCATTTGAAGGACTTACTGGCAAGGCTACATTAGTACACATAGAGTTTTCCATGTTTTTATTCAATTTTATTCAATAGTGAATAGCTACTGAAAATAATTTTTCCTTCAATTTACCTAATTAACCTAATCCAGTCATTTGGTCTTCTTACAGTAAAGTAAGTCTTTCTAAACACGTAATGATTTGTTACTGGGATAAGTCTCCATACACTCCAAAATAAGATTTCTTCCAGACTCATGGGATGTGCCAGTCATGTAAATTCTTATTGTTGGAGATGTACAGGCCTAGTTGACCATAACACATAGACTAATACTCTGTGAAGAGTATCCATAGAGTTCTGAAGATACTTTCATTTTATAATCTAGTAGGCAACCATACATTTTTGTTACGGTTTCAGCTGAATTGACCAAAAAACAGAATGACAGATGGCCCTTACCCTAAAAAAAATGAGAGAAGAGGAAGAGATAAGAAGATCTAGGAGTTTAGAATGAGCTAAATTACTTTAATGAAGTATTAATATTACATTTTTTTTAAAAAGAAGAAAATAATGAAAGATATAAAATATATAAAAACTGTATCAAGCTTCCAGGATGACAATCGCATCACTGGCAGACACTGGGGAAGTCCCAGACTGGACTCAGTGACAGATGGGAACTGGATTCCAGATTTGGAGTCAAAAATGCTCGGATCTGGAACAAAAGCAGATGAACAGACAGAGTCCTCTTTGGACATCGGCAGCTGAAGAAAGAGAGTTGACCCTTTGATCCCTCAGCTTTTATACTGAGCATGTGGCAGATGAGATGGAGCACCCTAGTTGGTCAGGTTTGGGTCACCTGTCTTGACCACTTCTCCCCTCAGGTGTGACCCCTCTGTGCTTTTTCCGTTTCCAACCCTCCAACAGGGCAAACCCTCCATAACAAAACTGGGTGACCTTGAGTGTCATAGCAATAAGTACAAATAAAAGCCTCTCTGCATACCCATTCCTTGGGATGAAGCACAAACATTGGTCTTATCATGCTGAGAACGAGCATTTTTCTCCACAATATGCTGTTAATTTCAGAGAGTTAGAAGAGGCATAGTTAAAATGTAAAAATACTGAACAGAAAGTTGGTTCTGTTTTAATTTAAACTGGGACAATTTTATTGATAGATTTTTTTTTCCACCCCTAGTGAACTTTGTGTACTATATTTGCCTAGATTGTCATCTAGCATCTGAAAGTAGAGGAAATGCATTGATTTCAGTAGCATTACTCATGATCTATGGCAGTTTAAGGGATGTTAAATTTAACTTAAAATGTTTTCAGTAAATGGTGGAAAAGCTAAAAGTCCGATTTCTAGCTCCCAGAGATGATCTTTCGTGAAAAACCAATCAAAAACAAAACCCCAACTTCTTGTACAAGTTTGCAAAAATAAATATAAATTTTAACACCTCCACTCCCCTTTTGTAGAAGCTTTTATTCTATTTGAATGTATATTTTGCAATTAAATAGTGCTTACCACTTATGGTTTGTCTAACTTCCCTCCATTATGATTGCTGTTTTGATGGGCATAACACTCTGGAAAGTGGAAGGTGACAAAAATTGTTTAATGTCATTGAAATCCAAACTATTTGTTCATGTGACTTCTGGAAAGGAGACAAAAGTATGATTTTGATATGATCATGATTCACCAAGGGTAAATCATTGATTTGATATCATCATGGATTTGATATCATCATGGATTCACCAAGGGTAAATCATGCTTGAGAAAGTGGATAACCTTCTGTGACAAAATAACCTGCTTGGTTGATTTGATGAGGAGCGAGTGGTAGATATTGTCTACCTGGATTTCTTCAAGACTTTTGACATGGTTTCCCAAAGCCTCCTCCTAAAGAAACTGATGTATTACAGTCTAGACAAGTAGCCTGAGTGGTGGGTGGTAAACAACCTCTCACAAGTGGAGTCCTCCAGGGATTGATACCGGCTCGAACACTGTTTAATATCTCCATAAGTGATCAGGATGCTGAGATCAAGTGTACTGATGGTACCAAACTATGTGGGGAAGTGGACACCTTGGAAGGGAGAGCTGCCCTGCAGAAAGACTGGGATAAGATGGAAGGGTGGGCTAACAAGTACCTTATGAAGTTCAACAAAGACCAATGTAAGATCTTGCACTTGGGAAAATATAATTATTGATAGAATCACAGGCTGGGGTCTATCTGTCTGGGAAGCAGCTCTGTGGAATGGAACCTGAGGATCCTGGTGGAAAGCAAGTTCAATGTAAATTGGCAAACCAAGCCAACAGGATCCTTGGTTGCATCAATATAAGCATCACTAGCATAGCTAAATAAGCCATTACCCCACTCTACTCAACACTTGCCAGGCCACACCTGACATATTGTGTTTATTTTTGTTCCCCACTCTACAAAAAAGATGTGGTCAGACTGGGAAGGGTCCAGGGGAGAGCCACAAAGATATCAAAGGACTGGGAAATCTGCCATGTGAGGAAAGGCTAAGAGAATTTGGTTTGTTCAGCCTTGAAAAAAGAAGGCTTAGGGGAGACCTTATAACAACATTCCAGTATTTAAAGGGTGTATACAAACAGGATGGAGATTCTCTTTTTAGAAGGAATCACATGGAAGAG
Organism: Pedionomus torquatus; assembly: GCA_013398155.1. NCBI lineage: Eukaryota > Metazoa > Chordata > Aves > Charadriiformes > Pedionomidae > Pedionomus > Pedionomus torquatus. The sequence goes on along the minus strand of VZRU01013568.1, from coordinate 1,024,331 downwards.
ACTCCTGGGGAGATTCTGATTGAACAGAATTTTCTCTTAATTCTCCCAATTTCTCCCAATGAGAACAATCAGCCATTGGAATAATCTTCTCAGGGAAGTGGTGACTTCTCCTTCATTGGACACTTTTAAGATTCAGCTGGACAGGGTGCTGGGCCATGTTGTCTAGATTGCTGAGAAAGACCAGACCAGATGATCCTTGAGGTCCCTTCCAATTTGGTATTCTGTGAGTCTATGGATTATTTTAGCTCTTTTTAATCTCCTGACATTGACGTATAAGAGTGAGTTATAGATCCTGAATGTTCACAGTACTGAAGTTAGAAAAAGGTCAAATAGAACATGAAACTGTCCTAAATGTAACTTGAAAATGTCTATTAAAAATAATGCCATTTCATTCTTTAGTCAGGCTGATGCCTGAAACAACAAATGCATATGTGCACGTATACCTGACTCTGAGCAGTTCCAGTGAATCCTAACAAAAGGGTTTAAGATCTGGAGAACAAAATGACTTGGAGGTCCAGTAGCAAAGTACAATACTTTTTTGATTCTGTCAATTTAAGATTTTAATGGCCTTGGTGATTTTTCCTGTTCTTTGCTAGAAATAGGACAGCCAACTAATATATCTATTGGCTATCTATCTCTTCAGTTTATGCCTCTATGATGGTTTTTAAACTACAATCCTGGATTGTGAATTTTGGTGACTTAAGTATGGCAAATTTCATTTTGTTATCTTTAACAAATAGGCTTGGCCATATAATATAGACATTGCTAACTTTACTGTCATAGTTCATCAGAACCATTAGTGGAAGATTCATTACAGCATAGAAAACACACAAGTTTTCACAGATCTAGATGAGGGAAGGAATCATTATAAATTGTGATGTAGTTCAGGAGAACTTAACAGAGACAGATTTTTCTGTTATTTCTAAGCATGGATTTCTTTTTTCCATTAAGAGGCATTTGCATTACAGGATGTTCCCACAAAATGATTTGGCACTTCAATACATTATTTATCCTTCTAAAATGAAGCTGACCTAAAATCTACATGCTGCAGAGTGCTACTGTAGGAGTGTTAATATTAATACTGGTTCTTTAACTCCCACACTGATGGGTTTAAGCAACAGTGTTAATTGAAAATTCTTAAAAACATTATGCTTTCTTTTAACTTGCAAATTCTTAGGTCAAAGCAGTCACTTAATAATAGAATTTAAACCATGTGGCATTAGATGCTTCTACCTGAGATTCCATTTTAGCCTGTGTAGTGTTTTAGATGTGGGCCCATATCTAAATGTTAAAGTCCCTAAAAAGAGTGTTTGCCCTGTAGAAGTTAACTGGTATAGTCAGAGAAGGAATAAAAGACATGTAGAACTATTTTAAGCCCTCTCTTCCCAGTACATCTGAGAAGAAGCTCCAGTTTCTGAATTCTACTCATTCCTTTTGATTCCTGTTGGTTTTGTGAAAGAAAGCTTTTGCTGAATTTTAAGCATACCCTTGAATTCCTGTGGATATCACTGGAACTGAAGCACAAGATTAAATTCTAGTACGTGATTTTCTTACAGGAGCTGACTAAGCCAAATCAAAATAATATCACTAACTGGTTTTTGGATTAATTTTTCTGCTTGTTTACTGAGTTAAATCAGCTCACTGAATACTAGATCTGACTCAAAGGCAGTAGATTCAATTTCAGGATGGTGGTAAGAGGAAAGGATTGGGACTGTCCCTTCTGATATAACCAAGTCATTCCATTATCTTAATTATGCAAGAATTTCAGAGCTTGTTCTTAGTTCCTGAGATAAGTCCTAAGACTTGCTGAGTCTTATGGAGAATAATTCAACTTGTGCATTTCTAAATGCTTATTGATATCTGTAGTAATCCATTTAATTTTTTTAAAGGAATTTGTCCTTTCCTGAGTACTCAATAGCACTGAACTGATATGACTGCAGGAGGAAGAATCACAATCAAATTTTGTTGTTAAAAGCATAGGTTCTAAGAAATTCTGCAAGAAACAGTCTATCCCAAATACACCAACCAACTCAGTTTTTACCCATATAAAAAAAATTATGTGTTACTTCTCACATGCATGTGACATAACTCTGTTGCATAACAGGGAAGGGATGCCATCCAGAGGGATCTGGACAGGGTTGAGAGGTGGGCTTGTACAAACCTCATGAAGTTCAACCAAGCCAAGTGCAAGGTCCTGCACCTGGGACATGGCAATCCCAAGCACAAATACAGGCTGGGGGGAGAATGGCTGGAGAACAGCCCTGAGGAGAAGGACTTGGAAGTGATGGTTGATAAGAAGCTCAACATGAGCTGCCAGTGCACACTGGCAGCCCAGAAAGCCAACTGCATCCTGGGCTGCATCAAAAAAAGTGTAGCCAACAGGTTGCAGGAGGTGATGCTCCCACTCTGCTCTGCTCTTGTGAGTCCCCACTTGGAGTACTGTGTCCAGCTCTGGAGTTCTCAGCACAGGAAGGACATGGACAGCGGAGGGCCGCAAAGATGATCAGAGGGCTGGAGCACCTCTCCTATGAAGGCAGGCCCAGTGCTGGTGGTGTTCAGCTTGGAGAACAGAAGGCTCCAAGAACACCTTGTTGCAGCCTATCAGTATCTGAAGGGAGCCTACTGGAAAGCTGGAGAGGGACTCTTTGTCAGGAAGTGTAGTAACAGGACAAGGGTTAACAGCTTTAAATTGGAAGAGGGGAGATTTAGATTAGATATCAGGAAGAAACTTTATTGTGAGGGCAGTGAGAAACTGGAAGAGATTGCCCAGAGAAGTTGTGGAAGCCCCATCCCTGAGAGTGTTCAAGGCCATGTTGGATGGGGCTTTAAACAACCTGGTCTAGTGGGAGGTGTCTCAGTCCATGGCAGGGGGGTTAGAACTCAATGATCTTTGTTTCCTTACAACTCTGTTGATTCTATAATTCTATGATTGTCTTTCCACTTTTTATAATCTGACCATTTCTTTCATATATTCTTTTTTTTTTATTCCTTTTGTGGTCAGCTATAAAAAAAAAATATATGATACCAAGCTTAAACCTATGATTTAAGAACCAGTTTAAGTAATTCAGCTTTGGGTTTCAGTCCTGTGCTTCAGGACTACTTTATTTTACTTTCTTTCCTCATTAAAATTGCATCCTGGGTGGAATCATGACCCAAGACTCAGAGACATACATACTTGACAATGTAGTACCTTCTGAAGAGGATAAATAGCAATGTGGCTTTTATTTACTACTTCTTTTCCTAAAATGATGTCACTGTAGTGACATGAGCATCATGAAGGAGCCATCATTGATCATTCTGCTTTTTCTTTTAGGCTGAACGGAAGAAGTTTCCATAACCTTGTGGAGTAAAGAACTTTTTGAGAACATTTTAATTTTTTCTTTTTTTGGGTGAGTAGAGCTACAGAGCATAATTGAATTTCTGCTGTAGATATTAATTCTTGTTGCCCAGTATCTATGTCTGTCTGTTAAAGAGAAATTTTACATACATAATATAAATTATATGCAGTCTACAGTTTTCATTCCACATGACAGAAACACTACAATAGCCTTATGAAATATAATAACTTGCAGTTATCATATAATATGACACAAGGTGCATGTAAAGCAGAGAATTATACAGACATTATGAAGCATCCATATCCATGGAGTGCAAAGAAAAATGATATTCAATTTTCATGTGCGGTTTAGATTTGAAATTCTTTCTTGAGATGAAGACATTAATATTTTGATAGTAAAAGGTCATTTTTCAGTAGCATTCACAGATTGCCAGTAAAAGATAATGCTTCCCTAGTGGACAAGCTTTTTTACAATACGTCTTCCACATACTAATGAAATCCCCAGGAAGCAGTGGCTGGTTCTGTAGTTTGATAAAGGAAAAACAGGGGGGAAAAAAGGACTTGGGAGAGTACTTTGTTCTGAATAATGTATTTGATTTATTTCACTCCCATTTCTGCTTGCAGGATATCTAAAAATCTATTTAAATTTCAGATTTATATGGATTTTTTTGTTATTCAGAAATGCTCAGTAAGCACTTATTACATTTTGTATTCTTAGTGAAATTTCCACAGCATGATCTAATGGTAACCTAAATAATACACTGTTGTTCTGTTTTCCTGACTGGGGGACTTAAGTACCATACTTAGAAGAAAGAAATATGTACCTGAAAACTTCTTAAAAACAGATATTTGTATGAATCTTATCACCAGTCCCAGAACTACAATTACAGACTCACACAACCACAAAATAATGTGGGGTTGGAAGGGACCTCTGGAGGTCATCTAGTGCAACCTCCCTGCCAAAGCAGGTCCTCCTAGAGCAGGTTGCACAGGAACCTGTCCAGGCAGGTTTTGAATGTCTTCAGAGACAGAGACGCCACCACCTCTCTGGGCAGCCTGTTCCAGTGCTTTGCCACCCTCAAAGTGAAGAAGTTCTTTCTCATGTTTAGATGGAACATCTTATGTACAAGTTTGCACCCATTTCCTCTGGAAACAGAGGAAACAGCTGCAGCATCTTAGGGCTCTTCTCCTTTCTCCTCTGAGAAATTTCTTTCAAAGTTCCCAGGAGATATAGCTGTTTTTCATTAACATAGAGAACTTGGAAGCCTCACCCAGTGGTATTTAAGGAGCTAATTTGTTGGGGCATAATAGCAGAAGTAATTGGGAATTTTCTGATGATAGAATTTCCCTCCTTGGGAAATTCCATTTTGTTGGAATGGGAACTTCCCACAGTAATGTAACAGTTTCAAAGAAATGAAGAGCCTGGGAAGCGATAGGGAAGAGCAATGCAAAGAGGAAAAGGACTCACCCATACTCAAACAGTCTCATGGTTAGGTTCATCATGGGAAACATACCTGAGGTTTCTGTTCTTCTTCATTCAGAACAAAACTTTGTCTCCTATTGGGAATCCCAAATAATGGCTTTAAGTCACCACAGATTTGCAGGGTGTGTCTTTCCTGTTGGAGATCCTGCTTTGCATACTTAACTAAATATTCAACATATCAGTTTCTTGAAAATCCATAATCTGTATCCTGAAGGAATAGTTAACCATCCAGACAACTTTTAATTCTGAAAAGTTGTTCTTATTGGAGATGGAGCTCCAAAATTGGAGTATTTTGCCTAAGTATTTTTAAATGTATTTCAGACTTGATACAGCACTTGTGCTTTTGTTGCAAAATAAAAAATAATTTGACATTCTTACATCTACTCTGAGTTGGCCTGCTTATTTTTCACTATCCACCTGAAGAATCATGTTAGTTTAGAATCTCTTGTTCAGAAAAACAGGAACTGAACATCTATGCATCATCCCAAAGTAATTAAAAAACAAGTGAAGGTGGACATAGTTTTCCTGCATTCGTTGTTTTCAGGTGTACAGAGTTGGCTGCAATGGATCCCTTTGAAATATGTCTACTTTGGGTGACATCTAGATGACAATGTTGTCATCAAGATACTCTGTAAAAATAGCAGCTATTACAAGGCTAAGACTTGTAGGATTCCACTAGAAAAAATATCTTCTTAGCAATCACTCTTTTGTGAAAGATAAAACCATATAAGTTTATAATTTAAGGTTCTTTGAAGGACAGGGAATCAGTCACTCACTGCTCTCACCACTCCCCCGCCCCCCAAAAGCTTAAGTTTGAACAGATATTACATAAATTAAATCCATTAATTCAGAATAGATTTTTCTAATCAGAGAGGTAAAAGAAAGTTGAAGAACTTGAAACAGCTAGCATGTCTGGTATTGTGCTATTCTTCCAATACATTCTTGGTCTTTGAGAGACTTCTCACTAAGTGTTTGTAGAATAATGATTCAAAATCATATTTAGCTACATTCCATAGAATAACAATTTAAAATCATAGAATCATAGAATGGTTAGAGTTGGAAAGGACCTTAGAGATCATCATGTTCCAAACCCCCTGCCATAGGCAGGGACACCTCCCACTAGACCAGGTTGCTCAAAGCCCCATCCAGCCTGGCCTTGAACACCTACAGGGATGGGGATGACATGACAAAAATTACATTTGATCATGTACTTCAGTAACACACTACCAAATTTAGTCTGAATAATCACAGACAGCTACAAAGCTAAGTAAATAAAGAGATTTTTTTTTGTTCTTGTTTTCCTTTTTTCCTTGGGACAAAAGTGGTTGTAGCATATGTGGTATCCAGAGAAATCTGTCCTTTGACTAGACACACCAAAAGCAAGGCTTGGTAGTTCCAAATTAAAATCTTTCAGTAAAGTTCATACTATAGTTATTTTACTTGAATAAAATAACTGTGTTGGCTCTGTGTTATTACTGAACAAGCAGAGTGTTATTCATTATGTGGTGTTTTACAGTGATTTATTATGTGTATATTTATGATGATGGGTATTGACAATTATACTGAGCAGCTCTAAAACTTCCTATTTTGATTATTCAATGAAGAAGGAGAGAGGATCTCTGAGAGGATATTCAGGTTCTGTGAAATAGGTCTAAATTGAACTGCTGCTTCTGTGTGAAACTATGTCCTATAGAAGGCAAAGGCAGTTCTGCTGTTACATTTGTTATGTTCTGTATTTTGCCTTACATTCTTGATAGTGTTAAGTGCACTTAGCAAAGGCAGAGGGGTAAAAATTGCTCATAGGAGAAAATCAGAGGTCTCTTCACAGCCTTGTCACTTTCTTCTTAATTTGTACCATTTCTGTGCTGTAGTGAGACCATTTATTGCCTTTATATCAGCTTTCCAAAATGCCAACAGTGACCCTGAAGAGTGAGCTCCACATGCCAGAAAATCTTGTCTTTGTAATTCTGATCCAGCTGATTTTTTTTGGTTTGTTATTCCTAAATAATTTCATTTCACTATAAAAACAAAGAAATGGACAAAAAAAAGGGCCATGATCACAGTTGTGAGAATTACTTTTTGGGTTGGAAAGGATCTTTAAATAAAGATTATCTAATCCGACCCCCCTGCCATGGGCAGGGGCAACTTTCACAAATGCTCTATATGTGATATATTACGCCCTAAAATGATATGTTTCTCTCTGGTGCATGATGGCGCTTCTTTGTCTAGAGAACAATTGAAGCTAGAACACAATGCTATTAAGCAGAAGGATTTGGAGGTTGATTCTCTAATGTTTTGAACCATGTGCATTCAGCTGTCTGTATGATAAATAGCTGTAAACTGCTATTGTTCTATACTTGGTAACACTGTGGATCCACTACGCGGGGCTGTAAGTGACAGCATCAGGGAGAGAGCAAAGGGTGATTGCCTCCTGACCCACATAAACCAAGACAACATCAACAAAGATGACAATAGGATCAAAGTCAAGCAATCACTGGAGTTTTTTTATCTATTCCACTGATGTGGAGTATATCTACAGGTAGAGAAAACAACTAAAAAAGAGCTGAAGGGACTGGAAGACATAAGTCGTAAGATCCCTAATGCTTGCTGAAATAATAAAAGAAAAGTAATCAGAAGGTACAACCTCAATCACTAAAACTACTTTCCCTCCCTATCTCCTCCTCCATTACTAAGTAGAGATTTTAGAGGAATACTGAATTTTTGGTTCAGTAAATGGATAGTAAATTGAAAAGGAAATACTCTGCAAAGAGACTACTACTACTGTCAGATCAAGATGGTAGAACTCCAAAGCTAAACTCTGTAACACAAAATGCAAATGGAAAAAAAAAGAAATTTTTAGGTCAAATGAAAAACATTTTGAATTCCAGGATGAAATATTGTTTTCAGTTATGAACTACTTAATGTTAACTGATTTTTATTTTTTTTTCATTTCTTCCTTTAAATATTGCTAGGGATTAATAAGAAATCTTTTCTCCTTCCCCACTGTATTAACTAGTTTGGTACTATTATAATTTCACAGATAATTCTAGATTTCTTCCACAGCCATCCCCCTTTGAGAATTCTCACTCTTCAGAGAAACCAAAAACAAAGTTGTGCATTTTTACTTAACAGTCCAGGGATTTAGGAATAGGAACAATTTTTGTTCTCAAGTCAAGAAGCTCTGAGACATCTGTTTAAATTTAAACAGTTAACCCTTGTGTCCCTATTGACTTCAGTGGGAATAGTGGCAATCTTAAAGGTAACATGAATAAGTGCTTTTGTTGGTTCAGGACACTACTGCCATTCTCACTGGAGTTCAGCAATGAATGTATGCAACAGAAAATATGCATGGCACTTGAATCAGATGGGTTTTTAAAACATAGAACAGCCAGGCCCATATGCTGTGAAAATAATTCACAATACTATATTTTTGATGTCTTCCTCTTGAAGTAAGATAAGTGTTGCAGAGTGAGAAAGGTTACACAGCTGCACACATGCACATGCCAAGAGCTCTTATCTTCTTGTTACCTTACCTCAGCCTGAGCTGATGAGCTTATAAAATTAAGGTTTAGTTTAGCAACACCTTTGAAGAAAAGCATTTTAGGTATCGTAGAACAGTTGCCAGTAGAAAAAACAACCACCTTCAGTGAAGTTTAAGACAAAACAAATACTGAAAAAGGTCAGAATGTCTACAGAGCCCATACAGGGAGTTATTTCTAAACACCAGTGATGGTCATGGAGGGATCACCAGCTCAGACTGCACAGCTGAAATTCAGTAGGAGCAGACCACTTTTCAAGTTGCCTGTCACCCTGAGATAGGGGTAAGATAACTCCTCCTGTGCAAGTATGGATTGATTTTTTGACTGTGGGTAGTTACCACAAAATCAGCAGTCCAGCCAGCACAACTGGCTCCCCATGTTCCCATCACTGGAAGATATGAGTAACTATACTGGGGTTAACCAGAGGTTTGCGGGACTTCATAAACCACCATCAATCTGGCTGTAGCAGAAGATTACAGAAAAAAAAAAAAGCAACTGTGCTAATGTGATGAGATCAGGAAGTTAACTTGGCTGACACCACTTAGTTTTCAATTGAATCTGTTTCCTGGGCCAGCTGGATAAAGGGACGAGGCTGGAGTACATGCCCGGGGGGAGGAAATGCAGTACTTACATCCTCTTGAAATGTTGTGAAACTGCAGTCTAAGCATCAGGGCAAATACAGTATGTCTTTGACTGGCACACTTCTTCTCATCATTGGCTAATCAGTAAGGTAGAAACCCTCTGAGGCAAAAGTTGGATTTGGACTGCTTTAGTTAGTTGCCACTAGTAAGGCCATCCTCTATACCCTTTTTAATCTCTCTTTGAGCTGGTTTGTACATCTGACATGCCTGAAATTCTATGCAGTTAGTTCTACAGCCTAAGTGTCCTTAAAAAAATCACTTTGTTTTGAATACAAAAAACCCATGCATATCCTTGTTCCTCTGGCCACACAAGGCAATCGCAGCTGAACACCAGATCTGGTCACTGAGCAGTTCTGAAAACAAACACTGAAGAAAAAAATAAAATGGAAACTGCAAATATATTGTATAAACTTTTTTTTTATCTTCAGTCTCTCATTTTCTTAAGTAGTACTGTAAATTATTTTTTTCAAAATTCATTATTCCCCTCCCCCCCCTCTAATCTTCATCAACACTAATCACTAATGAATGGCAAAAATGAAATTATTTCAGGATTGATCTCAATGCTGGAAGAAGTTAGAATACTATGCTTTCAACCACCATACAACAAAATTGCAGAATAGTCATTCCATTCTTAGTTTTACAGACAGAAATTATGCAGGTTGTGCCAGTCTGCTTGCCCTTTAGCAGCTGAAGAAAATCATTACATATTTGCATAACTCAAACATATGTCCTGACCCTATATTTAATAAGATCCCTCCCCTGTAGTCACAAAGAATACATAGTAGGACTTTTGTTCACAGAACACAGCCCTATATAACCAGATGTGTTCTCCTGGGAATTAAGTCGGTTTCATCATGTATGTCAAAGATATGCTCTTATGAAAAATTTTGAGTGACTGATATGGCTATGGAGGAAAAAAGTAATCCTTAAAGAAATCACAAATTTTATTGCTCTTTAGTGGTAAAACTAGATTGTTTCTATATTTACTGCCAAGATTTTACAAAGAGAAAATATAAGTTATTTCTGAGGTAAATAGGCTCATACTTGTGATCTTTCTTTGTGAAGTACAAAGTATATGAAGTTAAAGATATTAAAATCTCTGCACTGGAATTTTATCATCTCAGTTACTCAGATGCAGTTACTATAAAAACAAGGATAAGCTTTTCATTAACTAATGTGTTTTTTTCAGATTGAAACAAAACTGTTTCTTTTGGCACATTGTCACTTTGGGTAATCTTATGCAAGGGAAAATCCTGAAAGTAGGCTTACTGTTTTAACAGACCTGGTTTCGATTTAACTTAAGGGCTCTTATCTCTCTGCTGGCTTTTCAACACACTTCTTCACTCTGTTGCAAATCAAAGCTCCTCTGGACAGTCGTATGTGCTGTCTACTGTTAGGGTTTTTTTCACTGCTACAAACATTAAAGCTGTTATTGTAGTGAAGACTTGGGATTTCACTGTAATATCTAGAGGACCTCCATTTGCTCGCATTATGTCTGTGAAGTTTTGGAGTTGATTAGGTTAACACAAGAATAGACATGTGCTACAGGTTTCGTTATGTTATCAGAAATAGAATGGTGAATAACAAATGCCATTTAATTACAGATACCCATGAAGAGAGTCACAGAAGGTGAAGTATGTTTCTAATAATAAGTGCAATAAGTTCACACTTGGATGACTGAAATATCCAAAGCTTTGTATAAGTTCCTAAATAAAAGGCTACTCTTCTTAAAGCTGGCAAGCTGCTGTGTCTTTCACAAAGTAAAAAGGGTGTTCTGAAAGTTCAGACCAAGCCTAGTGAAGGCATTCTTGGTATTTAGGGTCTTTTTCCTCCTCCATCTCCTTGGGCTCCTTTCAGTTGTTATAAAAAATTATCACATTTTCTTGATCCTGCTCAGCTATCTTCTGGGTGTTCCTTTAAACTCCACCTACTGTGGACTTATGATTTGTATTTAAATATAACTGAATTCTCAAAAAACAGCTGGCTGTAAAGGTAACATATCCTTGTCTAAAAAAGTAAACAAATCAAGAAGTAGCATGAAATTTTTTAATCAAAAATCACAAAAAAGATCAACTTCCATTTAGGTTCAAAACCAATTAAACTGAATAGAAGATAGGAAGTTGTTGTTTTCCAAACATGTCTGTGTGACTTCATAGCCTATGACCCTTGGCCACTTTAATGAGACTCGGGTCAGGTCTGTAATACAGAATTTTTGCTGGAACAGCTATGTTGATGAGGAGGGTGGTAAAGTGTGATGTGTGATTGACAGAACCGTGCTGGTGAAATCGCTAGTGTAAGCACAGTCACATTGGCAAAACTACACTTTTGCTGATGCTTCCTTTTATTGAGGAGTGTGGAGGGGAGAGGGGGAAGGAGGGACATAGTATAAGATTAAATGATTCTAGGCAAAGCATAGCTTTATTTGCATAAAAGTGCAAGGTTTCTCCTTATTAGGAAGGTTTTGCTGCTAAAAGGTATAAATAACTAGAACTGGCAAGTCAATGATAGTTTGCACACTGGCACTTTAAGTATGTATATTGGTGGTAGGGTAGGATAAGTATGTGTCATACAAAGAGCCTACATTTATAAAGGGGTCTCTGACACTCTCTTTTTGAGTTAACAGAAAAAGGCAGAGTCACAGTGTCACTAAAGAGGCATCACAGAATTTTACATGGAACCAAATCAACCCCTTAGTTGACACCTGGAAGTCTGTGATGTCTTCAACAGCGTTGCAATGTAAAAGCTGAAAAGTAATATGAGCCAGAGAAGCCCCCTCATACTATTGATTGATATAACAGAATACGTCCTTAAAGAAATTATGCAATTAGGTTGTTTTCATCTGGGCACCAAGTACCCAAAGAAAAGAAGTGGCTCATTTAAAACCATCAGCTCTATTGGGTAATTACTTCAATTAAGTAGTTTTTGAAAACTGTACATTAGCTACATGACAGATCAGAATTGTTTTGGTCTATTGAGTAATTATTTAATTAGGCCACATTTTAAAAACTGTTTATCTCTCATATAATGGTTGGAAGCAGCTCCTTCTTGTTTATTTTGTAATTATTTGATGAGGCTAAATGTATCCATTACAAAAAAATCTTTTCCAAGCATAGTGCTACTCTGTGCTGCAGAGAAAAATAAAATTTAAAAAAAATTTTAAGTTGTTTAAAAAAGAATTTACTACATGCAGGCAGCAAATGTCTTTTATTGGTAATGTTACAAGGACTGAAGTCAAGGAGAACAGAGAGGTTACTGCCTTTGTAGAGAAGTACCAGTGCAAAAGGCTAAAAGTGAATAAGAAGGAAAAGGTTTGTCACATTTTTTTAGAGGATATATGCAAAGGTAAAAATGTAAAGCAGCCAATAGTCACCTTTTTTTTCATCTGGCCAAGGGAAAATGAATCAAGGATACAAGATATTCTGGCAAGGTAAAGGTGATTCAGAATTCTTAATTAAACAGAGATAAAAGATCAAAGCAGAAGCATGGTCTAAGGAAACTTTGTTTCTTTGTAAAAAATCAGCCTGGATTAGAGGGAAATGATGATCCAACATAATTTTCAAACTAGGGAGATCTGAAAACTAGATATGAGCCTGTCAACACTAAAGTCAGGGCCATAATTTCCACTCATTTGAACAGCAGAAAACTTAATGAGCCATTTTAAAAATGGTTGATATTATGGTGAGGAGCCTTGTAGCAAAATAGGCCTTAGGGAAACAGTTATTCCCAAACATACTTAAAATATTTTTTTTAAAACTTTTTTGGTGGTAAATGCATGGATGAATGTGTATTTTGCTAAGATATTTAGTTACAATATTCTTAAAAGGACATTAGAGAAGCATGGAAAGAATGCTGAAACTCTTCCTAAACTTTTGTATATGCAGGGAACTTGTACAAGAATCTTGCTATCCAATCATAGATATGGAACTAAATTTATGAGTGCTGGATTTCATGGGGTGATGATGTGCTTTTTAAAAAAGGAAAGGCTGAAGGGATATAGAAACAGAAGACACAGGAGAAATAGAAGACATCAGCAGTGTCTACCCACAGCATCCCATTGTGGAGAATGATATTCTACAGATATCATTGCATGATTTTTCTGCTGGTTGATAAGAGAAAGTGAAGGCAGAACAGTTTCAAAGTAAAAGGAATGGAATAGTGATTGTGTTGCTGTAGCTGTCATGTCTAACCTCGCCTTGCTGAAAAAGCAATAGAGTTTCAAATAAAAAGATGAGACTCGTTTCTGTTGTAATATATGAGATCTTTGCTCTGAATCCATCCAGAATTATGGCAATTTAACAAATTATTATCCACCAGTAGAACTGCAGGAATTGCCTGTGTGCACACTGTAAGCCTGGGTCTGGCAGGGGGTTTGAATCTGTTCAACAGAGATTTATATTATGTTACATTATCTGAAAACTAGGAAGAGCTTGTGAACATTCATAGTAGATCCATGCTAACAGCAATTGAGCCCCCCAAGCATTGCCATGGGTCTGAGCCAGTAGGCTCCCGAATTACTTTGGAGAATTTACTTGACTCCTGAAGACGAGTGAGTCACAAATCTCAGGGGCAGAAGGCTTTTAAATCCACAAGTCATCGTGAGCTTACTATACCTGAACTCTCATGAACTTTCATCCAGTTGGTCTGTACGGGGGCCAATGATTTTTATTTGTTTATATCCTACACAGTGACTGAGATCTCAAGGAAAAAAAAAAAAAAAAAAGGAAAAAAGAAAAAAAAACAGAGGAAATAAGTAAAAGATCTTGATGCCCAAGCTGCTCCTAAACTGGATTTACATGGAATCTGAGTCACTCATATTAATTCCACTCCTTGGCTCAGTGGCTACCTAAAAGGATCCAGTTAACAGCTTTAAAAATTCCTCAGGCCTCTGCTCCTGAAAGGGTAATGCTTCTGGATAGAAGTCAAAAAATTGCCTTTCTTGGCTTTATTTCAGGAGGTCTTTTTTTTTCTTCAGACATTCCTTCTACTATATTCTCTGATTATATCCAAATTATTGTTTTTTTGTAAGAATCCTCTCTGAGCTTTGGTGGAAAAAAACTACGTACAACTCTTCACTTGACTGTATTTTTCCTTCTTTTGGTCTCTGGGTGTTGGGGCAGATTTCCCTTTCCAAGGAAAAATGTGTTGAAGAGTACTAGAGTAGGAAAGTTAAAGAAGTTTCACTGTTTCCTTCACATCATTCTTTGTGTCAATGTGGAGACAGAGTGAGGCAAGAATGTGGGAAGGAAAAAGGGCTGGATGATTGAACTTGAGTATTTAAAGTGCCTTGCTCCTTAAAATCCAGAGAATTCCTGAGGTCTGCTAGACCCTTGGATTATTCTTTCCTAGAGCTCTGTACCCCCTCACAGGGCCTCAATTCATGGCTCTCTTGATGAGTGTCTCATCAAGACATACCTAAGGCACAGTGTCATAACTAAAGCATAATCTGTTTAATAGTGGTGCTGAGTTGACTTAACAGTGCAATAAAATGGAAGTCTCAAGAAATCCAGAGAATATATATTGTGCATCTTCCTAAGGTTTTGTTGCTCAAAGAAACAAGGCACTTGACTTTTTCTTTCTTAAAATTGGTGGCTCAATACTAAAAGGAAGGGCCAAATAGAAAATAGGTCTAGCTAGGACCCCTTTAGTCGACATCAGCTGAATCAAACTGAGGGCTCATCTTCCATGCGCTTTGCTTCCTATTCTTTGCGTCTCTGACATTAATGGGAGATAAACTCTGTGTGCCATAGGGAAATGCCCAGGGCTGGTCCGGTTATGCCCTCTTCAGAGCACTAAAACAATGTATAGACTGTAAAAAGCTCTAATGTGATGTCTCCATCATCTGGCATAAGAAATTGCTTGTATATTTTTTTATTTTTAACTAAATTTTAACTATTTTAATCTCTCTAATAAAAGGCATCAATATGAACTCTGTGGTATTTTTCTTGGATTCATCCTATTTTAGAATTACACAAATGTAAAAATCCATTTGAAAATATTAAGTTAATTCTTTTACTACTACTAACTCAGAGTGCCTCTGTTTATTTGTATGTAAAATTTGGAAAGGGAAGGAGAATACTTTTCAGCAGTTCTTAGCCAGTCCTTTATATGCCAAGTTTCAAGTTTTGATGCCAAGTATATTTTTATAAGTCAATTGTAAACCTGTGATAAATATTCTTTCTATTGGATTACCAACATAAGCTGAGCTATAGAACTAAAAATGTTCTGCAGGGGTTCTCAGTTGTGGCAAAATACAATAATATGCATGAAAATAACTATGAATTTAAGGAGATCATGTCACATTCTGGCAAAAGTTGCCTAAATCATGGTTCAGGAAACCCTCTGAAGTTCCTATTTAGTGCTCTGAATTTTCCTTCCAGCATGGTTGATTGCCAGGGTATTTGTGCATGAATTAAATTTTATTGCCTCATTATACTTGACTGATTTATGTAGAGACATTTGTGTAATGATGAGCGAACTTTTAAAGGCTTTAGGGGCTTGATTTGCTGCAAGGAAAAATCCTGCAGTTTTGATCTCACTATTGGTTTGGATTTCCTGAGAATGGGCTTTCTCATCATATTTTCCCCAGTATTTCCTAGTAATAAACCTGGCTAAACCAAAATGCTTGTGAGTAGTCAAGATTTACAGGGGTTCTCAGAAGTGCTATGGTTCTCATTCTGGAATAGTGGAATTTCCTTAGCTCATAAAAGGAAATTTTAGGGCAGTAACAGCTTGTTTCAATATGTTTCCAATGCTGTTTTTCTCTCTGGGGGGGTGCAGTGGAGAATTTTTAATGCTAGAAAAGAAAGAAGAAAGAAGTTGGTTGATGCAAGTGACTGTCTCTGATGTTTCCATGTTGATCACATGTAGCTGAGGAGTTATTGAGAAGTGGGAATGGCCAATGTCCTTTTCCTTTGCACTGGGAGGCTGGACAATGGGCAGAGACTGAGGAAGACCATGGCAGACAGTTACATAAAAGGTAGATGAAGGAACACCTATCAGGACATCCCAGTAACTGGATTCTTGATCTGGATTCAGAAATGAACAGATTTGGATCAAAGGCAGATAACAGAGTCCTCTTCGGATAGTGGCTATTGAAGAAAGAGGCTGACCCTTTGATTCCTCAACTTTTATACTGAGCTTGATGCAGATGGGATGTAATACCCTGTGGGTCAGTTTTGGATCACCTGTCCCGTCTGCTCCTCCCCGTACTTGCAACCCCTCTATGTTCTTCTTCCAACTCTCAAATGGGGCAAGTAACAAAGTTAGCTGACTTTGGCTGTTATAGCTGTTATGCCGTTCTTTGGCATAAATTATAAACAATCAGGTCTTGTCAGTCTCTGGGAGTGGGCAGTGTATGAAAAACACGCTGTTAATTTCAGAGACTTCAGTTACTTAGAAGAGGCTTAGCTGAAAAGTAAAATTACTGGAGAGAAAATTGTGTTTTACCTCAAATCAGGACAACCAGTATGGGGGAGTCTTGGAGGGGCCAGGCAGGGACAGGGAGTACCACCAGTGCCCTCAGTCCTGACAGTGTCTTTCAGTGGGAAACCTTGGTGCCAGCAGGTCTTGCAAAGCTAAAGACTATGTGAAAATGCAACATCAGTGCAACATTGTATAGCTCCATCAAAACCTTCAGGACAAATGCAAGTAGGTAGAAGTAGGTAGAAGCAGCACTACCATCTCACCTCACTGGCTGGTTCTTGGATGTTGCTGAAGCAGCCGTTCCTTGGGCTGGACTCATCACCGATTTCACACCACAACACCATCCTGCCATGGAGATTAGCCAGAGGCTGACATGTGGTCCCTTGTGGACTTTCTTGGACTTAACTGCCTACATTTCATGCAATGTCCATTTCAGGCTCAAAGCAGGTACTCTAGATCTCATCTTGCAGTCCTCTCTCCATAGCCTAGCACTAAAAAAAGTCAGTGGCAATGAACAAAACACGCCAACCTGCTGGGCACAAGGTACTCAATATGGGAGTTTGAGTGTTTAGATTTTCTGAGCACAAAACCTAACTTTTCTTTTGTGCTTTCTCAATTGTTGCCACTCAGCTAAAAGTGACAAAAAGGGTGTTGATTGGAAAAAAAACAAATAAATCAATCTCTGTAAAGCCAAAATCTTATTTTATTGGGGCCCTAATTGAGACAATAAGTGTTCTATTTTTTTCTTCCCATTCTGTCATATGTCATTTAGGGACCTTCTCCAAATACCTCTTTTTTTTTTTTTTTTTTTTTTTTTTTTTAATAAGGAAATTGGAGACAGCAAAAAAACTTTCAAATATTTTCCTGAAGTAACTATGCAAACATATGTATTCTCTAGAAAATATCGTTAGTTTGGCTATTTCTGCTTCTGTAGGTTTGAAGATATCTGTATTGGATTTGCCCAGGATAACTCCAGAGCTGGAACTGGGCGAATGGATGCTGTAGGTAGCTGACATTCAAAAGCAGGCCCACAGCATTTGTGTTGCGTCTTGATTACACAGTGCCCTGTGGATTCCAGATTTTCCCAATACAGAGTATGGATGTATAGATCTCTGTACTGTACTCTTTTGTTTAACTCAGATTTCCCTTCAGGCTTAATACAGCTCACAAACTCATCCCACATTACTGTAAAGGTGGAAATCTTAGACATAATGTTGAGATTTAAACAAAAAGAGAAACCGATCCTCCAGTTAGAGAAAAGTGCATTTACTTCTGCATGAAAGGTGAGATCCTTGCCATAGAATGCCATAATTTTCAAACAGATTTTAATTATTATTAAAAATATTGTCCTGAATTCTCAAATTTCTCACATCACATGTCAGTTCATGAAAGGTAATGGAGCTGCATGCCACATAGATATATACATCCCCTAGCATCTCTGGTAGCTGGAGCATTCCTGGTGACTTTCTGCAAGTCCCTTGGGTTGTTTGTCATGTGGAATATATAAACCAAGTGATAACGCTGAGTATTATGCCATAAATTTCTATATTCTAAATTCCTTTCTTTCAGATGGTGGTAAAGACTAGAATGTACAAAAGGTTTGATCCTGCATACTTCATGATTTGGTTTGTATTTAAAGTTTATTTCTGTTTTACTTGTGCATGCAGCTGTACCTCCTGCTGCCCAAAATTTAAGAAGAAATATTCTAACCCTGATATACTGGATCTTAATTTCTATTTATTTTCTTTTTTTTTTTAATTTATTTTTTTTTTTTAATTTTTATTTTGCCTCTGCAATTATGGGTTTCTATCAGTATGGAGTGCTAAGACCTAGTAGCAGACTTAATCCTACTCTTTTGTCACAGAAGGAGCAGCGTGGTTCTGAAAAACTCACTATTCCCATGAAGTCTCAAGCTTAAATAAAATGGCAGTTCTGCCACCATTAATCTTTGTTATGATTTGCAAAGGATGTTGATTTCTGCATAGATTAAACTCAGGTGTTTTAGTATGTATTTTTGATGCTTGGCTCTGCTGAAATTCTTGGTTTTATTTTAAGATAGAGTCACATTTATTGATTGCTTTGATATCCATAATTTCAAAATAAGGGAAGTGCCTGAGGAAACTTCTGGGATCTTCTGCTTCACAAAGGCGATGCAGGGGCAAGATAAAGGATGTAGATGGTTCACATGTGTTTAGCTGAAGGCTTTAATTATTCCTACAACAATTAAGCCTTGGTATGTTTTACGGTCTGGGCTCAGACTTTACATTTAGCTTTCTCTTATCAGACTTACACAAGGTAAACTCCTAGCTTGTAAGAATGGAGTCACGTGTTTTTCTAACTTGCTCAGTTGCCTCCAAGGCTGGGCTTTGTCGATGTGTTTTAGATTCTGTGTCCCTTCAAGGTATGAGATATGACCCACACCTTGGTACTATTATTTTTTTCTGAATCTGGCTGAAAACTCAAATAGTTGATCATTTTCTTTCAAAAAAGAAATACAAGAGGAATGTACGTAAAACCAACGAATATTCATTCATAAATAGTGGTGAAAAGTGGCTGAAACATTTATTGAGGTATGAAAATATACACATGACTATTCTTTCATGTATGTGCACCATTTTCACTAAATTCACAACATGTTTATAAATAATCAAGATGCAAATGTCAACCTAGAATCTTTTATCTTCGGTATTTAAGTTCATTTGTCTTTTCCCTACAAAATGGCATGTGTTAAATTCACAATAATTTTTTTATAAAGTTGTTTCCCTCTAGGAAAGACTCATTAATGTTAACCTTAATAAAATGATTACTGAAATGTTTGCAGTACAAATCAGAAATTAGTATAAATTGTCCATTCTATAGTGGATTTCTTTGCTCCAGTGAAAGATATGGTATCAGTGTAGATGTAGTCATCATTCTCAATATAAATGTCCAAACTTTTGATGAATAATTTTACCTAACTTTCCTAGAGAGGAGTCTACTACAAGGAGGACAAAATATGGTTAATATCATATAAAATTACCAAAGAAGAATTTTCATGGAAAAATACTTCTCATATGATTTTGTAGATTCTCAGAGTTTAATTAATGATACTGAAAACCAGGCAGGACCTTTGAATTTTTATTCTGACCATCAGCATACAGATTTGCCCAGTTACCCCGGACTGGAAATATTTTATGTTTATTTTTGCTTATTTTCATGCAGTATTTTGATTTGAAAATATAAGGAAGCAGAATATGTCAATTCCTTGGGGATTTTGTTCTGATCATGAATCATCCTATTCTTTAAAAATATGCCCTTCTACTCTTTTGAATAGGGTTGACTTTGCTTCCAGTAAGTATTGTCTGCTATCCCCTACATGACAGAGCCCATACATTCCCCATTATCTGTCAGTCAGGTCACCTCTAAATCTTCTGTCTGATTAGTTAATCAGGCAGGGGTCTCTAATCCTTGATTTTTAAGGTATTTTGTCTATAACTTAAGTTATTTCTGCATCCATTCCAATTTTTGAAAATTTTTTTTTAAACATAAGCACAAAGAACTGTCACATTTTATAAGGAACTGCATCCAATTTTTGCATTAATGCTTAAAAAAATGTTACTGAAAAATGTGAGGTGTGTGTGGAAAACACATTAGAGCAATCAACTCTATTATAAAATGCTTCCTAAATGATTTTTATTGAAATCACCAGAAAACATCTTTATGAACCTTGAGATTTGCTAATCCCCTATGTACACTCTGATGCAGACCTTTTCATCATAGATTTTGGCCTTTTCAAGTTATCTAATAATTTGATCATCTTTTACTTTGCTTAATATGTATCTTCATGCTTTCATGTATTTTTGTTCCTTTTGTAAAAGGACTATCCAGAGGAAATCTCTCTATCAGCCGGGAAATGCATACTTGGGAAGAACAGTCTGTTTATTGATGTTGCAGGGAGAGAGATACATAAATTTTCAATGCAGTGTGTAACCTTTAAGCTTTCTCTTTTTATTGTTATTAATGTGATTTGAATCACAATAAATTATGTTGTCTTCAGCAAGGACTGAAGTTGGGCCAAACGTAACTTAATAGGGGTGAAGCTTCTTCCGTTAGTCCAAGGCGGGGACTTCATGTGTTTATACTTGTTTGGAGCTTTCTTGTATTGCGGTGTGTTGCAGAGGAGTTCACAGGGTTCATTTTGCACAGAGGTATGGAATTCTTGCCAAAACAGTCCCTTATACAAACCCATTTGTCATTCAGGTATCATGGACCTGCTACATATCGTGTTGGGACAGCAGTTACACCAGATCCTCAGAATATGAGATAGAGGCCATCTGGAGATCTGGAAAATGTTTCATTGTGCAGCTGAAAATTTGCATTCATCATTTAAAGGCTGTGAAGATCTCACAGAGGTTGCTTGGCTGAAGTCAATCAGTTCCTTAGAAAGAAACAATATACAAGTTCCCTGGCGTAGATTTAGCATAAATTGATGCCAGATTTAACACTGTGAAGTCAAAACATCCATACCAGTTTTACAAAGAAATAAATAAGCTTTCTGATCCCTTCATGCCTACTGATTTACTGAGTTATTCTGCATGTCTGTATGTGCAGTTGAAAGTCTTTTTAAATATCTTTAAATACCACTAAGTATTTAAAAACAGATTTACAGTCAGATATGAAAGCATAGTATGCAATCTACCAGTTTTTTGGCTTTGAATACACTGCAGTGTTTGACTTATGCAAAATATTAACTTTAAGTTTACTAAATAATCTTTTAATAGTTTCTTTTTTTTTTTTTTTTTTTTTTCTATCTTCTACCAGTGGCATTTCTTTACCTTTTAGTTTCCTTGTTGTATTTACTTTCAGGATGTCTTTGATTTTTGCAGAATAACGAAGGTGTAGACTTCTGTCAGACTTTCACTTCATTTACTGGTAATGGGAGGATTTAATTCACTGCTTTCAGTGTTTAGTAAGTAGGGAGCAAATCATACCTCCTGCTGAGATGCTGTCCAGCTGTTTCCAAGGTATTGGGACTAATGGAACTGGGGAGTGATGGTTTTCTTATACCAATAGTTTGAGGGGGCACCAAGAGGTCTGCAATGCGAACAGAGAGAAACTTTGTTCAGCACTTAATATCATTTTTCCTAAGTGTTCAATATTGATCTCTTTTCTCCTAGTTCGGTTGTCTCACTAAATTCCCATGTATTAATCAGAGTGAGGAAGTATGTAGAATCTCTGCTAGAAGTCTCTACAGCAGACATCTTCCAAATTAAGGGTGATGCTCAAAAGCCTTTGTCTATGTGCTAGAACACATGGATACTTTATTTCATTCTCATAGTGGAAAATATATATCATAATGATGTTGATGCTTTAATATTTTGCTAAGACATTAGTTAATTCAAAACTGATAAATAATAATATAAATACACTCCTCACTGACTTGAATTTGTATATTTCCATTGAATTGAGCAGTTCCATTGACAGCAATGAAGATGCACTCTTACTGAAAATTTTTATTAGCAGTTTTGTAAATCATATGTGGTTTTCAGTTCCATGAAAAATATGCAGGAGTGATAAACACTTGGTATCCTGTGGTAAGTCAGTTTATTGAACTATAATTTCCATACTCTCTAGTAGTATATGTGGTGTCAGCCTTCACAGTGTTTGTACAGCCATCTGAGAGAGCACAAAATGTAGCTTTCTTCCTCCTGGGACAACATCATTGGTATGCCGTAGCTGACAGCTAAACCACAGATTGTGCTCAGGACAATCTCACTAAAGACATTCAGCATCTATCCTTTTCATTAATGGACTTAAAACAACCTAGAAGAGCTGTTGACAAAGCTTATTGCAAATATGTTCAGGAGCTGAGAGAAAGTGCTAGCACTGCTGGAAGTAGGACAAAGCATCAGATCTGTCTAAAATATTATCTGCTTCTATTACTGTTCTGTTCAAACACTTCATGGTCTTTAACATTTATTTACCCTCACAAAACTCAGTAGTGGCAGCTCTGCCCTTATCTCTGATTTAGAAGGGAGGAAGTTAGAGTACAGCTAAACACCTTGCTTAAAGTCACACAGGAAGCATATAGCTACTAGGGGAGTTAAATGCTGGATGAGTTCTCCGTTCATTAGACATTTCTCCCTCATTAAATAACCTTTCATTTTGAAAATGAAGGAGTTGTTTACTGTGAATTATAGTGTGGAACATGAATTCTTATGCCTTTGCATGACCAATAATAACATAGTAAATGTATCTGAGCAGTGGCTTAATGCAAGCTGGAAAATAACAGGAATCACAGCAAGATTCTTCTTGGAAGTGCATATAGGCTCTATAAAATGTGAAATTATATCTATGCAAATAATTCACAGTAGTATTGCCCACAACTGACAGACAATGGGCTTAAGATAGAGCAGTAAACCTGTACAAGTCAGTAGATTTAAAATGAGAGTGGGTAATGGAAAGCCTTTGCTGTCGGTTCACACACTGTGCTGATGAAGTGCAGTCAATGAGTTGTGTGTGGAGAAATAAAAGACGTGATGTGGATGGTGGAAAACATTTAGGTATTTACAATTTGTTATTGCATACCAGAGCAGCTGTGAGATAGTACGATTAAGATTAACCACTTGCCCGATAATATCGTATCAAGCATCTTTACTGGGGTTGCACATCTTAATGCTTATCTCAGAATTCAGGGAACTATCCAGGAGCCTTGTTTCACAAAACCTCTTCTTCCCTGAATTTAGGATGATTCAGAGATAGAGAAGGCTGGAGGGCTCTGGTTATAGACTTGCCACAAGACACCCTAGTGAAAGATTAGTGGGACAGGCAGGATGGAACTGGAATAGTTTTGTATAATCTTATACAAAAAATCTTGTGCCATCCTATAGAACAAAACACTCTTAGTTGCTTTGAAAAGCCATGTGATATCCATTAGATACAACCATCTGATTTTTCTCAGGTTGCTATTAATGGCCCCATCTATCACAATCCCGGGTGATATACAGTTCATAATCATTTCACTTCATTTCTGTGTGCAGGGAGATTGTTATGGTTGAGTGTTGCTGGAGGCTACACTAGATGGCATTCTTGATAACTGTGCATTTCTATATACATTTCCTGATGCTCAAATATAGTTTAGGGATTCCTGGAATAATTTCAGTGTGCTAAATTCCCCATCTGTGGCAGTTGCTTAAATGCTACACATATAGTTCTGGCTGTATATCACTTTCCTAGATACGGGCAAGTGGATGACTGCTGTTCAAGCTTTGACAGCTCGTTAACTAGTCGTCATGGAATTGCTAGGTTACCTGTTTGGAGACAGTAATCTCTTCAGTGTAAATCAGGCTGCCTCTGCTGACTTCAAAGGGCAGCTTTGGATCTGGCCCACTGCCTTTATATCGGTGCGCCTTGAAAGCTCTCCTGTGAACAAGCCTGGGGCAGATAATTATGATGACCTTCTTCAGGGTCTTATTGTAACATTCATCCTCTTTTCCCTTGTAATATTTGGCACCACCAAGTTACATCTAATGTTAGATAAAAACCAGCTTGGGGCAAAGCCATTTCTGTTTACATTTTAAACTGCGGAGCATTCTTTGGGGATCTGTAAAAATAAAAGCCAACAGGGCTGATGTCCATCTCTTCTGTGGCCCTTATCTGCACCATATAAATGAACACAGTCAGTATTCAGAGTTCTTACAGGAGATAAATCTATTTTATTTACATTTTTGTTAGCAATCCAGGAAACTTCAGGCATAAGATTTGTTATAAATAAATATTTATGAATTGGATATAATATTTCTGTCTGACACATATGTAGCTGTGGGAGGATTTTATGCTGTATTAATATAAAAGAATGAAGTGTGATCAAAATGTCTGTGTTAGTTTGATTCAAAACGTCTAAGAAGGAAGTAATCTGTCAGTCAAGAATTATTACTCGCTAGAGGGATATTTATCAATCATTCTAACTGGAAAAAAAAATCAAAGAGCAGACTCAAGCTAAATATTCATCATTACTCTAGCTTTTGAGGTTTCAGATATGATTTCTTGGTCAGTGACTGTTTTTTCGAATATACTGCTACAAGGCACAGGCAAAAGATAGACTGTTGATGAAAGAAGCTTCTGTGTCTGTTCTTTATAGTCATCAGACTACAATCATCAGGCATGATCTGAAGTTTTGAATCACTGAGCTGAAAGAGATCTTAAAACTTCATCTAGTGCATCTGGATGCTCTAAGACAGGATGTAGTGTTTTTAATCTGTGCCAAATAACTTCTTGTGACCATCATTTTGTGGTCACTATTTGCACAGCATTTTGAACATATGTTAAAACTAACTAAATAAACAATCCAATCCAGCCAGATATGCCAGTCTTAGATATGTTGAACATTAACCTGAATATTCAGCTGTGCAAAATGGGAAAAGAATGTGGAGTATAGCAGCAGTAGTTGTTTTTCATTAAAACATTTGCTTTATATGCTATAAAAATATTTTAGTGTTAATATACTGGATAAAATCCTTTAAATTTATGTTCCTCCTAAATTTACCAACTGTGTTATTTGGCTATCCCTGCTATTAATTTTCAATTTACACCTACTTAAACCCAGGGTTAGAGTAGGGTCAGTCACATTGTCACATGTAGCTGGTTCAGCCAAGCAGCTTGGTGAGCACTAAAAATTAGAGTCCCTAATTGGCAAATTATATCACGTGGAGTTTTATTTGTGTAACTGTATCATGTTTTGCCTTTTGATAGAAAAGCCTGAACCTCTCTCCTTGTGTTTCATTTTACCTATGTATTTTAGACTCCAGAATAGATCAGAGGGAGGGAAAAAAAGTAAGAAAACTTAGAGGAAACTGCCCAAATTCTGACAGTGCCATCTCACACTGAGTGTTCTGTTTTACCAGAAAAAGTTTTATCCAGTGAATTTAACTGATTTTGAAATCTGTACAAATATGCTCTGACATGTTTCAGTGTGCTCAGCATTTGAAATTGTTCATCAAATGACATACTTCAAAGGTTGACCATGAGTTGTTCATAATGTGCCTGTGGGCACCTTGTCTGTGTGCCCTGCTCAGCACAACCCTGTTCCAGTAACAAGCAGCAAATCCTAACCTAAAGGACTGACTATTGTTTTGAGATTCTCATTGTTTATTATGTTCTACTTGTCAACGTATTTGGTCATCTCTTTTATATGTGACACCATTTCTGTTTCCTTGTTGGATAAATTCCCATGCCAACATAAGTTCTAATGACAGGCTCATAAACTGTTTGAGCACAAGCACTTGTACATACATATTTGCGTGAGTCAAACCCTATTTACATGCTAGGCAAACAAAAATTTGCTGATACAAACACATTGGCAGACAAATAGAAACAATAGTAAGACCCATCAAACTGAATTTACTTTTTTTTTGTCCTGAATAAACAAGTCTTTTGTCTTGTCCTTTCCTACCTTTAATGTCATTTATTGAAAACTCTTTCCTGTAATGTCCCCTTGAAAGCAAAAAATATGTACAGGTACAATTACCTCATCCTCTAAAAGATCACACAAGCATCATAATGACCCAAAGGTGGATGTTGAGCTACTGACAAAGCCCTAACTAGATGAGCTTTAATTGATTCCAGGTTTCACAATGAGATTTCACACAGTTCTGCACAGTGAATAACTGCATGGAGTTGTGTCAAGTGATTTTTTAAGAGCAATTACAAGAATTCTTTGTTCAAATGCAATGCTCTCTGTAAAAGGAGACATAGCTCAGTGCTACCAAGAAATCACTGCATGATTCTTTTATGTTAAAAATGTACAAGTATACATATGTGTGTATATGCAGACATGTGTCTATGCATGTATATATATGTACGTGTGTATACAAAGATACCTATGTATACAGATGCATGTCAGTTTATATACATAAATACAAAAAGTTACTAACATGCGCCTATCCAGCATACTTGTGTATTATACAATTTTATAGCTATAGAGATAAGTAAATGCAGCTTTTATTTGAACTCAGAGTGGATTTTATATTTCTTGTGTGTATGAAAGTAATTTTAACTAGAAATCCAAAGGAGGTTAGCTTTGGAGTCCTTGTTGTGCCAAGAAAGGATAATGCATAATTATGCTATGTCCCTCTAAAATAAAATCTCATTGGAATATACAGGGGTTCAAATAAATGTTACTTTAGTTAGGCTCTCAATGATGATAATAGTTTCACAGTTCATTTGCTCGTGCATTATTTCATACAGCTGTGCATAGGAAACTGGTCTGCAGGTCATTATACAATCTCGATGTTCTTAGCTGAATCATCTGCAGGGATTGATTGAAGACATACTTCACTTTTGATGTATGGTGTGGGTTTTTTTCCCCCTGCATTTGCCTTCATATTTAGTTCATTATGGTATTCCTGGAATGCTGAGTCTTTTTGACATTCATACATCCATGAGGACAGCAAAAGGTCTAACTTGCAGTATTGGAGGCAAATTACATCTAATAACCTATACTTAAATAAATCTGAAAGTGCTGCCTTAAACTGATAAATGCCAAGAAATATAAATTGAAAGCAACTTTGGATCATATTGACATGAAAAATACCATAGCACAAAGATTGAGGCACTGAATATTGACCTTAACTTTACATTCTCTGGCTGTTCCTGGATGAAGTCAAAAGCTTAATATTAGGCTTTTATTGTATTCATTAGCAATCTTTCATTTTGTACTGGAGCTGTATGTCAAGTAAAAACACATTAAAATGTGTGTTATATCACTAAGAGATGATGTAAATCTTTATTGAGTCTTTATCTCTTTTCACATTGAAGGCTGGTTAATCCCTTCCATTTTATTTTATGAAGGGAAAGATAGACCACACAAGAGCCAGAGGGACAAGACTAAATCATATAATCTCTGACCAAGAAGTAATAGAAGCATGGACCATGTGTGGTTCTGAGATATACAGGAGATCTGGAGACCGGCCGTAAACAAGCGTATCATCTTTCTGCCCAGAATTAATGTCTCTGTCTGAAAATGCTGGATTAGCTATGGCCTTATTTGTCTCTATTTTGCATTACTGAGCAGAAGCTGTATTTGTGAACTCTACATGGTAACATGTTTGTAAGACACTGGTTTATTAAAGAAGGTGGATATTACAAGAATATACGGAATCTTTATGTTTCTACCTTATATAAACCTTATGAGGAGAGGCTAAAGGAGATGGGATTGTTCACTCTGGCGATGAGGAGGCTGAGAGGAGAGCTTATCACTCTCTAAAACTACCTGGAAGGAAGTTGTAGAGAGGCAGAGGTTGGTCTCTTCTCCCAAGTCACAGGTGATAGGATAAGAAATGGTTTCAAGTGGCACCAGGGGAGGTTCAGACTGGATAACAGGAAGAACTTTTACACTGAAAGGATTATTTAACATTGCAATGGGCTGCTCAGGGAAGTGGATGATACACCATCCCTGGAGGTATTTAAAAGACAGATTGACATAGTACTTAATGATGTAGTTTAGTGACGGGTTGTTGGTTTTTTATCAGTTAGGCTGGTGGTTGGACTAGATGGTCCCTTCCAACCTAGACAATTCTGTGATTCTATGATTCTATATATAAAATATATCTTATTGGATTTCTCATGATAAACATTGCCATCTTATATGATGATTGCTCTCATCACAGGGACAACCTGTTCAACCTGAAGTAGATGCCAGCCACAGCCACTTCCATCCACTTTGCATATGGCATCTGGGTAGAGTACAGACTGAGTTTGAGGCTCTTTGCAGCTTTCAGGAATCTTTCAAGATAAGCAACAAGAATGCCTTGTTGCTTATCCTCAGGTAAATGCAATAACCACAGAGCTCCAGGTAGTATTAGCAGCTGGAGGAGAAAAGATAAATTCCACATGCATGTTGAAGCTTGCTTTGTCACTTTGCAGAAAGAAATGCAGGATTCAGGGAGTTTAAAACACAATGCACAGTTAAGGTAGCCACTCACTTAGCAGCTAAGTCACAAAGAATGTCTCATTCTCAGAGGAGTCATGATGAGTTTCTGTTTTGGTTTTTTTTTTTTTTTTTTAGAACCTTAGTTATTTTCTGCATAGCTTTTTAGCTCTAACCACTGACTGAAGAAGGAAGAAACCCCTTTGGTAGAGGAAGGAATTAGGTTTCATCTCCCACTTCCTGGGGAAGACACTTTGTTTTAAAGAAATGGTTAGTTACACTGTGTCCTTCTCCAAGAATCCAGAAGCTGTGAAAACACTTCTTCTGGGGCTCTGATCTGGTTTATGTGTATAAAGTACCCTGATAATACTTATCAGGTCAGGAAAACCCTCTGGGGACTTCAGTGAAGGAACACGTCCTTGACACCCAGCCTGGTCTTCAGTGTGAGCTTTACAGTGCACTGTTCAACCAGACCAAAACATAAGCACTTCTGCAATTGTGCAGAAGTTAATCTCTTTGGGAAGTTTAAGGTCACAAAAGGCAACAACTATGAAGCCTAGGTGACTTGATGCCTATATGGCAGCTGAATAACAACACCATTTTGGATTTCGTTACCAAAATATCACTATTCTCTCAGATAGATACCTAAATCATCTTCTTTTTGTTTATTTTGGGTTTGGACTCAACCTTTAGTCCCAGCCCAGATAACATCTTGCCCCTAAGCAAGACTTGTGTTGTACTCAGTGAGGTGAGCTTAAGTACAAAATAGGCCCTTTAGTCACCTGTTAGTTCTCCAACCAACTGTCTAGCTCTCAACATATTAGTTTTGCCACAGTTCCACCTTGAGAACAGTAATTTGAAAAGAGGGGGTTAGGTCTCTGAACATGTATAGTGCATAAGTAAAGGGGTCCATTTAATGCAAGGTCTCTATCAGCAGATCTATCAGCAATGTGATGAGGAGTATAAACATAAAGCAAGATACTCTGACTCAGGTCCTATTTCCCACTGCAGGTAAAATCTTATCTTCTTTGAAAACAGTTGATTCAGAGAAGGACAGAATTTCTTCTTGTGGTAATATATGACATAAGCATTTACCTAACACATGAAGCACTGCATAATTTAAATACAAACTTGCCGGGTTCACTGAAGTTCAGATGAAGGAGTCTTTATAACTAGGTAAAGCATTTTTTATTGTAGAGATCATATTTTCATAGCAATACTATTATCTTATACGCTCATCTCTGAAGAGCTTGCTTTCTCCAAAAGCAGGAAATTATTCTGATAACAAAGAAGAGTACGTTTATGCAAATAGTACCTACAAACCCACTTCCTTTGAAGAAACAACATAAATTATAGGGCAAAAGCTACTTAGGCATCTTAGCTACTGGTAAAAGAGTTAGGCATGATCAGCAGAGTAATACAATCATTTTTATCAGCTATTTTTTATAAATTCTAGAAGTTTCATGTTTTGTCCCCTGGAGGAAGCTACCTCCTTGTGGCTGAAGAGTATACTTCACAAGTGAAGGACCAGCTCATTAGCTGGTTCATCCTCAGTATTGCTGAAGAGACTCAACCAGGGAACTTTGTTCTGTCAGTCTTGGGACACTCTGCTTATGCTAGATGAAATATGAAAAGTCTCATGTGATTCAGAGCTTTTGTTTCAGAGATGAAGATACTTGACAGGAGAAAATGTGTGAGACGAAGTTAGGCACAGGCATTTGTTTATCGCTATATTGACTGAGGTATTAGACAGAATCATAGAATTAAAGAACAGATTGGGTTGAAAATAACCTTAAAGATCACCTAGTTCCAATCTCTCTGCCATGAGCAGTGGCGCCTCCCACTAGACCAGGTTGCTCAAAGCCCCATGAAGCCTGGCCTTGAGAAATTCCAGTGATAGGACATCCACAACTTCTCTGGGCAACACCCTCACTGTAAAGAATTTCTTTCTAATGTCTAATCTGTATCTCCCCTCTTTTAATTTAAAACTGTTACCCCTCATCCCTAAAATCCCTGATAAAGAGTCCTTCCCATCTCTCCTGCAGCCCCCTTTAGGTACTGGATGTACTGTCTCTTTTCCTGGCTAAAGGGTCCCAGCTCGCTCAACATTTACTCATAAAGGAGATGGTCTAATCCCTTAATGATCATTGTTGTCCTACGCTGGACTCTCTCCAGAAGTTCCCTGTCTCTCTTGAACTGGGGAGCCCAGAACTAGATACAGTATTCCAGTTGGGGCTTCAGCAATGCAGAGTGGAGGGGGAGAATGACCTCCCTTGACCTACTGGCCACACTCTTCTCTATGAAACCCAGGATTCCATTGGCCCTCTTGGTGACAAGGGCCCATTGTTGCCTCATGGTTAGCTGACTATCTACCAGGACCCACAGATCCTTCTTCTTATATGTGCTTTCCAGCAGGTCCACCCCTAAACCTATATTGGTGCCCAGAATTCTTCCTCCCCAGGTGCAGGACCCTACACTTGCTCTTGTTGAACCTCATTAGGTTCTTCTCTGCCCAGTTTTCCAGCCTGTTCAGGTCACGCTGGATGGCAGCACAGCCTTCTGGAGTGTCAGCCAGCCCTTCTAGTTTGGTGTCATCAGTGAACTTGCTGAGGATACACTCGGGCCCCTCATCCAGATAGTTGATTAATATGTTGAACAAGACTGGACTGAATATTGACCCTTGGGGGACACCACTGGTTACAGGCCTCCAACTTGACCCTGCTCCATTGATTACAACCCTCTGAGTCCTGTCAAAGAATCAATTCTCAATCCACCACACTGCTCTCTCATCTAGCCTGTACTTCCCCAGCTTTCTAATGAGGATATTATGGGAGACAGTGTCAAAAGCCTTGCTGAAATCAAGGTAGATGACATCTGTTAGTTTC
Organism: Pedionomus torquatus; assembly: GCA_013398155.1. Lineage (NCBI taxonomy): Eukaryota > Metazoa > Chordata > Aves > Charadriiformes > Pedionomidae > Pedionomus > Pedionomus torquatus. The sequence continues at coordinate 993,119 of VZRU01013568.1, read as the reverse complement.
CTCTCATCCAGCCATCCAGTTATAATATCATAGAAGATTATCAGATTGGTCAAGCACGATTTACCTTTTGTAAATCCATGTTGACCACTTCCAATGATTTCCTGTTCTTTAAGATGTTTGGAGATGACATTGAGCGTTTTCCATCATGTTTAATATTCAGACTTGTTAAAACTCATAGATGCCTTCCTGGAAGGCCTTTCCAATCTACTGTTGGGGGAAATTTTGGAGCCACACTGGGTCCATAGAATTTAGTTTAACAGCTACTGATATATAACAGCTTTCATGAATTTCCTGAATCCCATTTTCAACCTAAATATACAAATAGATTTGGGGAGTTTATAAGTTGCTCATAGCAATGAATTCAAACACTTATGCTCTGAGCTGATATATCAGATCTCAGTATAGTGTAAAACCCAAAGTGTTTCATGTTTATTAGATGAGGTTTTACATGACCACACTGGAACCATGCTGGCATATGAAGTGAAACTGACAATGGTTTTAGCATATAGTAAGCAATTGGAAAAATGTAAGAACAATGATACGACTTCTACACGAAACATTAAAGATTATACAGGAGTGATTTTGAGATTTAATGCAACTTCACATCCTTTAGTCTGCTTGTAATCATGGACAGAATTTGTGCCCATGGCATCACCTTTGGAATTTACCACCTGTACTAACGTATACAAAGGCAGAAAGCTGTCATTTGCTGCCTTGCACTCTGTCACATAACTTCTGAAAATTTGTTCACTTCCAAATTTTGCCAAATCTATAAGGGTTACTTTACAAGTTCATTAGTAATAAAAGAAAAATGCAGAAGTCTATAAGCTCTCTAAGTCTTACCTAATCATTGGAAATAATTACTATTTCCAACTGTATTAATAGCAGTGTCTGCTTTAGTAAGACAATTAATGGCTTCTCTGAGCTAATAATGATTCTCATAAAGATTAGTTCTGATGATTACTCTTCCTTCCCCCAGCTTTCATGATATCATATAGCTTTTTGCAAACACTTCTTAGGCACAAGTACAATGCACAGTTTCATCATTCCCCTGTGTTCTTTATCACAAGCTTATATCAATTGTGCAAAGCTACACAGACAGAGCTCTAGAAAAATTAAAATGGAGCCTACTTTTAATCTGGTTAAAGTAGTCTTCGTCTAATTTCTGAGATTCATATGGTTTCTGCATATGCAAGTTCCAAACCAAAGAAACTACTTCATTTTACTGGCTTGAAGAGAGTTTTAACAGATAATTATTTCATCAGTATATGTCTATAGTTTTCAAAAAGTAATATTCTGTATTCCTTAAATGAGAGAAAAACTAGGGTTAAAAAACCTCAACTTTTTAAACAAAGGATGTTTTAAGTGACTCTTGTGGAATGGTTAGATGGGGTGTAAACAATCAGTTTTGAACGTAGCTTTTCAAGACAGTCAAGTAGTTAAAAAACTTTTTCATTAGTTTTAGAGCTCACAATATAAACAGTAAATTTCCACTCCATTTAATAGTCCTTTAGTAATCCTAACATTATTGAGATTTTAAAGGAGCAGACTATTAAATTCTTCCTCTGAAACTTTTAGTGAAAGTTATACATTATAGGAAATTTTCTGGTGTAGATATAGGCTCAGCAGAAAAATTACAGGACCATTTGATTTCCCTTATTTTCTTAGAGACACTTCTCATAAAAAACACATCCCTGTCAGAGATGGACAGACCAGGGAAGAGTCATTTAAAAAAAAGTAGCTGTCGGGCAACAGAAACATTCTGCCACACTGGTGCTATACTAAATACTCTGACCAATGCCTGCAGTTTGTTGCTTTAACAAGAATTTTTTGAAAGGAAATATTGGAAACTTTAATTTATTAGAGTGGCTATGGTCAGTTCTGTGAATGTAAATAAATCACCTTTACTTCTTTTATTATATGACAATAGTACATTACCCCGGTTCATTAAAACTAAATAAAATCAAGCGGGTGGGTGAGTGAAGAAGTCTTGCAGTCTTTGTTATTTTGGTGTAATATGATCTAGTTGAGAAATTTATAAACTGTAGGATGTAGAAAACATGGCGCCCTGTTCCATCCAGGAATGCAGAAACTATTTCCTCCTTACATCTCTGTTATTGATGTCATTATTAACTTGGTCAGAGAAATGATCCAAATTAGGCAACCCATGCACCTATTTTTTTCTGTGTTAAACTTGATTAACTGATCAGAATCAGAGACCTTGTTAGCTTGAGTACCTAATGGTCATTTGCATAACAATAGATATTTAACTGAGCAGGGATGAAAATTAACTGTATTTCAGTTCAAGTTTATGTTGTATTTTCTTATCAGTTAGAATGAAATATGTTCCATAACATAGTTTTCTTTCAAGTTATTAAGCAACACAAAGCTGAATTTGCATTTTGGTGACAAGATGCATAGGATTCAATGTGTGAAGAAGATTTAATTACATTTTAATGATCAAAGGAAAATAATTTTAAGATGTAAAAATAATCCTCAGAAATGTTTCTGCAAAGGGATATATTCTGTACATATTTTCATTTGTAACGATAATATTTTTTTTTCATTTTTACTAGGGTTCCTGGATGTCGGATGCAGCTGTAGGTTATTAAAAGGAGAATCAATAAAGAGCAAGAAATTTAAAGTGATATGCCCACAATTATCTGCTCTTAGTACTATAGTGCTTTTGTAAAGTTCAGAATTTTTAATTTTAATCTGTTTCTTTATATGAAAACAACATTTTCATCTAAAAGAGGATTAAAGTCATTGGACAAAAATTAATATAAAATATATGGGGTTTTTGTGTGGTACTACCACTACCCATGTCTGAGGTTTAGTAAATTGTTTCACAAAGACACTCAACATACATACTCTTGCAGCCACTATTAGGAATTGCATAACAAATTAGAGCAAAACAAGTTCTTAATCTCCTTTAGAGGATCTCTGGACTCAAGATGCTTATAGGACTATAAAGAATTAATACTTCAAGAAGAGATAATTGTTTAAGAGAAAATACTATTAAAATAATTAAATGGGGCCTGGCTGTGATAAGGATCTGTACAACTCTTATGCCAAAATCACTATCAACAGACAGTAAGCTAGAGGTTATAGCCAGTCATTCTTTTCCTAACAAGAGAAATCACAATATTCTAAGTTAAACTCTTTTGTAAAAAAAACAATAAAATAAATCCATAATCAACAATCCAAAAAGAAAAATGGACTGAATGTCTCCCTTAATGCACTTATAAAGCACTAGGTGCTCAATTTCATGAAATATTTACCCTCCAGGTCTTTAAAGTATACAGCTTTTCTCAAAGAATTTTCTTGGAATCAAGCAGGTAAACTTTGCCTAACAGTTGAAAGTCATTAGTTCTTCTTTGATAAATTTTTAGGGTTTTTTTTTGTAATTCTTGTTTCTCCTGTATGTTTAAGTTACAATTATTCTTTGTTCCTGTGCAACAAAATATTTAAAAGGTAGGGATAAATGCATCTCTTCAGATTCAGCTATTTTAAAGTTTGTAAAATATTGAAAAAGAATAGAAAGTTATGCATAGTAAACGATAGTAAGAACTGATTTGAGATATCAAATTTTTCTCATGGTGCATTCTGTTAGACTGTATTTTACTATAATAATGATGTAAGAAGATAAAATAGGTCAAAAGGCATCAGTACAGTTTGTCATGGATAAGTTTAATTCATATAGTCATAGACCAAAAATGCTAAGAGAAAAGTCAGTCCCACAGCTGCTGTTTCACAACTTTCAGTTTTCCCAGTAACTGAAAAAGAAGCATTTAAAAAGTTGTCAGATTACTTAGAGATCCAAATTCCTAATACAGATGTGAAACAATTATAATTTGTGGTGACTTNAAAAAAAAAAAAAAAAAAAAAAAAAAAAGCAATATATAGCGAAAATCGTGATAGATAACAAGGTTGAAGGTGGCATTGTGGCTGCAGGGACTTTTGTGAGCTTGGGAAAGACTCTTGAAAGGTTATTGGTAGAAAGGAGAAACTAGAGAGCTAATGTTCATCTTGTCTCTGCAGCTAATCTTTTTCTTCTGCATTCTGAAAAACGCCTCACAGGCAAAACATCACCTCTAACCTTGTTTTCTGTTCTGTGTATTTTATTAACCTTTCTTTCTAAGTCTAGTTTTCACTGGAGTGCAGCCCCTGTAGCAATCTAGGTTGACTGATTGTTATTTTTTTACAATGAATAAGGTGTTACCATGATATTATTTCAGAAAAAAAAGGCTGTGTTTAGTTGCCATGGCAGTTAAACAACAATAAGTGTAGTCTTCCCTTTTCTATCAGAGTTATCAATCCAGCTCATCCTTCCTACTACTGAATTTGGCAATTTTTCTTTAGTCAGTATTGCTTTATTCAAGTAACACAGTGGAGCTTGTTTTGAAGTAGGAAACAAGCATCTGTGGGCCCCTTAGTAGCTGGGTAGCAATATAAGCACAAGTCAAAGTTGGTCAAGTACTAAACTTGAGGAACCAAGTTTCTTTGTCAGAGCTCAGATGACAGACAAAAATGAAGGACATTCTATCTTATGGTAACTTCTTGGAGGCACAAAAAACAATTCTTCTCACAGTTGTACATCACCATCAATATCCTTGGGTATCCAGTCTTTTGACACTTGTGGAACTGATTCAGAGCACAACTAATGATTGGAATTACCTGTGGAAAAAAAAACCAACAAAACACAACAGTAAAGTACCAGCCATGCAGACATATAACTTGCTTCTCTTTGAAGTGTGCTCAGTAAGAGGACATTGTTTTCACAGAAAGATATAAACTTTTGTTTCCTTGGGGTTTCCTTAGTTTAGGGTGTCAGGGATTTGGAAGGACTTCATAGTTCCTGTGTGGGATATATAGTGTAGTAATCTCTGGATTGCATAGTAATTTATGGCACAGAGAAATGCAGTCCTGCTTCCTCCTCTAGCTTCTATACAAGGGAATCCACATTCATAGGCCAAATGGGGCTGTGGTTCACACAAACAGGGAGCACAGCTCTGGGGTACTCCAAAGCATGGACTGGAAAGTACATCTACATGCAGTACATACATACATCATACATCAGTTATAATACCAGGTGGTGTATTCTCAGCAGGGATTTCTCAGACCTCATTGACGAACTGAATGTGGTCTGTGCACATCTTTTCCATTCATGATCTCCCTTTGTGGAACTGCACATGGTTAAAAAAATATTATTCTGATCAATGAAACATCTCTGGACAAGAAAAACCAAGTCACTTGTTAGACCATCTGACAGATGGCAGTGGCTGGTGTTCTCTTTGACAATAAGCTGCTGCTTTATGCGAAGAAAAAAGAAACAACCTCCCAAGTTGTAGTGTTTCTTTTTTTCTCAAGTATTTGCATCAAACTCCGAGGTCAGAATACTCTGGTAACACACAGTTCAGGAACTCCACACCTGAGACACAAAATGTGTTATTGTATTGGCCATTTCCTTTCATACCTTTGACGCTATGCATGAGTAACACTATTAGAAGGGTATTTGGATAATCAGTTTGCCAGCTATAAGTAACTTGTTTCACAAAGATAATAGATCTTTTTACTTTTCAATATTATTTTTCTTACTAGTCTATATAAGAACACTTAAGCCTTCTAAATTAACACTGTGCCATTAAATAATTAATTTGACATTCAGTTACTGGGGGGATAGAAGAAGTAAAAGCTAGAGGATGCAAAGGAATCTCCTAAAATTGATTCAAAAGTGAACAGAAACTTTTCTTCAATCAGTATTGAACTACTTTTATTATTTCCTAGCCCAGATCACCAGAACTTTCCATTTCTGTATCCCTTTCGTGTGACCAGATCCTTACAGGATACTAAGATTTGTGCTAGGGCACCTCCTCTTTTGATACTCTATATGGACTTGTGAAGCACTCCTGTCCCCAAATTCTGTTGACAAGTTCTCCTTAATGCTGAAGGATGTTTAAGCTAGAAGGAATATATGAAGAAAGAGAAGTCACAAAACTTTTTCTTAATTTTCACTCTGACAATCACTTCTTCTAGTTACTGGACGTAACTTCCATTCCTGCTGTATTCTTTGCTAGAAGGCTTCCATAATAAACTTTTTTTTCTCCTCTGTGTCTCCATTGATACCCCTTTTACTTTCTTATATTGTCTTTTTGTTTTCCTTATCTCATTCTAATAGTATATCCCTTAGTTAATTCACTTCTATTGCTGTTTTTTCTAATCCTGGACCTGAAATGATATTGGCCAGCCATCACTATGCACTCACTTGCCCTACAATTTTCCTGCTTTATATCTTTACACCTCAATCTTTTCAAGAGGAATGATCTGCTGGTTTCTGGTGAGTCATCAGAACATAACACTGTAGCCTTGATCTCTATTGACCTTTGAGTGCTTCTGTGATAACTATCAGAAAAAAATTATGGACTATTTCTATTAACTGTAACCAAAATGAAAGAATTTGGAATGCACCCTGTCTAAGCAACTTGCTTTGAACTGCAGGAAGGGAGAAGTGAACACTGCTTCCATTGTTAAAAACAGTGAACATCCTGAAAAGTCAGGTCACCAGCAGTGCTTGTCCCAGAAGACAAGAAAATGGAGATAGAGAGAATGTTTTCCTGAATGCCAAGGAACTGTTATATCGTGGCAAGGGATTCACATTCAAGATAAACTAACAAAAGAGATTTTATTTAATAAAAGGCAAGTTGTAACAGGGTCAGACATACAACAGGAGAGCATGTCACAGCTGCTGACTTCTCAGTCTAAACAAAAACAAATTAACTTCTCAGCCTGTTTACTTACAGAGAGAAGGTGCCTCAGCACAGTATTTGTAAGGCTACACTTTCTTGACCACTGAAAGATGAAGTCACATTATTGACGTGATTCAATACCAGACAACAGGCAAATTTTAATTCTGATCTAGTTTAGTTCCTTTTTTTTTTAACAATCTCTTCCTTACAAAACCAAAATCAACAATTTTTGTATTATTTATCCTTTACACTCAAAAGGAAGGGAGACAGGCAAATCATGTCTTCTTTAAGAAGAAGTTTGACTTGTTCAGCTTGAGCTAAGATATGTTCAACAGCATAAACAAAAAAAGATCCTTTCAGTTGGTGGAGGCAACATTAGTACAAAAATAGCCTTTTAGAAAATCCTTTCTCATTGATGTTTGAAATGAGAAAAAAAGATCCATATATTATTTTTTCTACGAGTATGAACCTATTACATCAATATTTTTTAGTTTCCTAACAGCGCTTCTTTCCTAAAGGATTCCCATTTATAATTCAGCAAATTCTTGCCATAAGGAAAAGCTGAAAGTGCCATTGTGGAAAAGGCTGAAATGCCTTTTGGTATAATTTCACAATGTATACTGGTATGTAACAGGAACTTTGCTTGAGAGTGTATTTTCAGTCAGTATTTTTTATAATTCTATATAGTGTATCAAAATCAATATGTTGAAAGAAATTTTGCTAGCCTATCAATTTCTGAATTTATGGGAACTTACTACATGCTAAGCATATTTGTCTGGATTCTAAACTTCTCTAACTTTAAAAACACAACACAGAACCATTACAGGGAGGAAAGAGAGTCCCCAGCTGTCATTGTTAAAACCAGTATGCAGGGTACTGTTCTTTTTTTATTGGAATTAACAACTTCATGAGGAAATAATTTTAGCAGTACCTTCTCAAAAAAGTTGTTCATTCAGTATTGCATAATAAAGCTCACTTTTCTCCTTCCTTTTGAGTAAGAAATCAAGTTGAAGGACCATATGGCTTAGAAGTTATTTGTTTAGTTAGCTGATACCACAGACAGGAAATCAACGTATAGGAATTTCACACCACATTTCCATCTGTTTTATGTGGGTGATGCCATCAAAGAAGCTGACAAGTCTCAGCAATCCTCCAGCATATGTCAGCTTTTGGTAGTGCTATAGGCCCAAAGTCCATTCTCTCACCTGCCTCAAGCAGCAGCAGGACCCAAAATTGCAGATGATCTCTGTGCAAGGTCTGTGGGTAGACAACATGGTTAGATGTATACTGTGATACTGCTGGTTTTGGCTGTTTGATAGGATATACCATCTTCTGTTGTGGAAGTCTTGGTATAATTAGTACCAGCTGAAGTAAAATTCAACATACAAAGATCAAAACAAGATTTTCTGTAATGTTTCTGCAGGCTGAAAATCTGCTCATCAGGTGCTCTATCTACTGAGAGTTACAAGCTTCTGGAGAGTATAAAGGGCACCTTCTGAAATCAGACATTAAGTCTCATGGTCCCTGTGTGCTTTGAAGTCATTCCCACTCTCCATGTTTGGACAGTGTAAAAGAAAGCTATAAGTTGGATTTGTGTGTCATTCAAAAGGAGAGATCAATTTAAACATTTAGAAATATTATTAATGTCACTTAGAAGTCATGGAGAGTCTTGTAACTATGCTAGTTTTCATGATTTTCTCTCAAATAAAAGATGCTCAAGCTGCTTGTTCTAATTACTGTTCTCAAAATACTGGAGAAATGGACAATTAAAAATGCAGCCTCTGAAGAGGAATTTAATCAAGAGAAGAGAATTTTCATTCTTGCATAAATAATCAGCTGAATTGTGCTATTTGCATTCAACTGCTTGTGCTTTCACTAGCAAGCGTTAATTAGGATCACTATTGCATCCTGTAGACAGTGAGGTTATTAGTGTTGTTGGTAGCTTGCCACCATATTTGGCAGCCAAACAGAATCACAAAAACTGAAAAAGAAGCCTATTAAAAAAGTCAGTAAAGCCAACATCCTTTCTGAAAGCTTTAATCTAGGTTTCCATATGCTGTACCTTTACTGAGGGTAAGAATTAATTCTTAATCTACTGCTCTCTTTACATCTGTCAGAGCATTATCTCCTAATATGATTTCAGAAGAAATTTTATGTTTTTAACTATTTGTCTGGGTATTGATTGTAATTTTTAGATTCTACAGCCTTCCATATAAGCATTCTTGACAAGGCTGCTTAAGACTAAAGAGAATACTTTCATTGCTTGTAATTGCATTTGGACTGCATGATGGATGTATATCCTTAAACAAAACCAAAATGCATCCTCACATTTTTGTAAGGAGAGCTCCATTGGCAAATTTGGAGTACAGTAGTTCTAAGGAACAGATCATTACAATCAGGCAGACTATAGAATATAATAGAGAAAAGCCAGGAAAAGACAATGGCAATTCTATTTTTGCCTTAGCTGTGAATCTACTTTTAGAGCACAAGTTCTTCTGTTTCTTTTTCTACCCATCCTGTGTCCATTTAGAGTGTGAACTTATCTTAATTATTTTCTCATTCTTTGAGTTAGTATAATATTAATATAATGGGATTTCCATTTTTCCTGTGATCTAAATGGAGTATCAATAAAAACAACAAATAATAAGAATAAGAATTATAACCTAACAGAAAATAATTAGTTCCTCATTAAGCGCATTTACAAAAGACGCTAATTACTGATTATGCACTATTAATATGTGAGCTTCAGTCAAGAACATCAGAGAGCAATGATCCAGGGAATCATACAGTTACGGAGGGAACAAACCAACCTGTCTTATTTTGGCTAAGAAAGAAGATCTATAGCTTCTCATCCATAATGCTTTCATTCTAAAGGACATTTCCTTTCCCTGTGTGACTTTCAGTTAGAAGACTATTGTGAAGTAACCTAGAGAAATCAGAAAGCAGTAGCATCTTAAGTGATTTAGGGACCTAAGTCCTTTAGAAATGTTGGGGGTTTTTTCACCTGAATAAAACTAATAGGTCGAAGAATTCCCTATGTTGTTTGAATGTCAGCCCAGGATTTAACAGTAGTAGAAACTCTAAATGGGACTTCTATTGTTCAAAATCAAATGCTTTCTTTAACCTCTGCTACAGATGAAATCTAGAGGATGATGCAGATAATATAGTATTTACCAGATTTGATTTTTCTTTTGTCTGGTCTATATTTATTTTATCTTAATTGATGTCTTTGTAGGAAGTCGAAATGTGCAGTGGCTTTATTCCCAGACGCAAGCACTTATTCAAGTGATTCAGTGCAATACATTACAGACAGCAAAATTCATAGCAGTAAGAAATATATCCATTTTATCTTAAGACGCTTTCACACTTTCTTATTTGATGACAGTTTTTGTAGTCACTGTTTGTTAGGATGTGTCCTCTCTTTTTTTCCCCTTCTTGTCTTCCTCTTCCTCCTCCTCTTCCTCCTCTTTTCTTTTTTTCTTGTCCTTTCTTTCATCTTGCCTTCTTACCTTCCCTCCTTCCTGCCTCTAAAATATTACAGAGTAAAAGAGTATACATGAGTAAAAGTATTCCTAAATTAGATGGTCTATTATTCTCCTGTGGTTTGGAAATAAACTATTTCAATACCTTTTTTTATTTTATTTTATTTTTTTTTCCCAGAAAATGGTTCATATGATACTGCCTCTTATTAGTGTAGTTATTCACACATAACCCCAATGTGCAATGTCAAACATGAGAGCACAAATAGCGCAGAAGGGGGATAAGCTTGTTTCTCTGGAGAGTTATTGTGATTTGCTGCACAATAACTGTTTTTATTTTCCACGTTTGCTCTGCGTGGTGGCTGTAACAGATCACAATCACTGGTGTTGGATCCCAGACCCTCCAGGACTAACTTTTCTGCACCAGTTGGTCAAAAGACCTTACTGCTGCCAGGAAACGGCAAAAAAAATGTTGATATTCCCAGGGTTTGACAGCCCAGATATCTGGAGGGAGGAAGCTGGAAGAACAGGTATATTCTTGTCCCTCCACTTGGCTGTAGATTATGGGTTAGATCCATCACAGCAGTAGAAGGAAGGAACTTGACACTACTAATAAGGGTGCTAAGAAAGGAAACTGAGCTGGCAGGTTAAGGATAAATACGTCTAAGCAAAGAATCATGGCTAGTCAGTGCGAAGAGCACAAACAATACTGTGGCTGGGATAGCAGACATTCTAGAAAGGAGTAAGAACAAAATGTTTTTACATGATGATTGTTTCATGGTTGGACTGTAAATTATAGCAAACATCATCTATTACATAGGAACAGTCACCAAATTTGAACTAATAATTCTAATATCAAAATATAATTGGAGAATGCTATATGCAAGTAGGACACCAGTCTCTCAAAAAAACCAAAAAACCCCAACCCTCCCCCAACTAACCAAACAACCAAAACCAAGAACAACGAAAAAAGAAAAACAGAAGAATATTAGGCTGTGTATAAGAAAAAAAAATAAAAAAAATTCAGTTCTACAGAATGAAGCTTAAGCACATGTTCCCTCTCAGTCAGTATAGAAAGCAACAGATCCATACTGCTGGACAGTCTCCAGAGGTCCCTTCTGACCCCAGCTAGTCTGCAATGTTGTATGATTCCGTGTGATCAACCAAATTTTGTCTTTCATATATATTCCAACAGAAGTCCATCTCAGTGACCTGCAATCATTTTCAGATTTGCTTTGAAGATGACAATGATGATTTTTAATACATAAATTTATTGCTGTTTGAAATTTTATATAGTTCTGATGGTATTACTCTTTTTCAAGGTTAGGCTGATTTAAGAACATTTTCAATATTTCATGTGTGAAAATAATGAATACAAAAATTCCTAATGATTTAATGCATTTTTGGATATACAGTAAGCATTTTCTAACACCTGCTGTAGACACGAGGAGAAACTGGAAAACTTAATAAAATAAAGTGTATGTAGTTCCACTAGCTTAAAGGAACAAATGGAAATAATAAGGAAAATTGTACCTTATTGACTTTTTAACCTGAAACTGTCATACACAGATCACTGTTAGAAGAGGAGCAGGTGTTCATTTAAAAGTCAAAAGACAGAATAGAAAACATAATCTGATTACTTTTAATGACAATATCAGAAGGTCCATATTAGTTTTTTTTTTTCTCTCTGACTGATGACGTTTGGTCTTCTAAAGCTGGCAATACCCCAGACAGTGTCCATGCTGCTGCAGGCCCTTCCACAGATGTTTCACTAAAGTACTGGGATATTAATAGTGTCCTAGTAATATCATATCAGCTTCTCTGAACTGGCTGCCTCACAAAACTGTGAAGCAGACCCTGCCACTTGCATACCAGCTGGCTCTCATCCTACTTGTCTCTGCCCATCTGCTTTTTGCCATGTGCTGACTAGTATGTTTGATTATTTTTCATTTCTAGACCAGTGGTCAAGGTGGTCTATTTGTGCAGCTTTAGCATTGCTATAGACCAAGTAATACTCTCATCTTTACACACAAATGGAATTTAGTACATTACAAATACAAATAGAGATTAATACTATACTGGTGAAAACAAATAGGGTCTGTTATACAACCAAAATATCATTGAAAGATTTTCCTGCTGTGAGACAGAATCACAAAAATAAATGTTAATCCTAAAAAATTTGGACTCTGCGGGTCCCAGAATTATGAAATTAGTGTAATTATATCCAAAACACACTTAGAGTAAATCTCTCTAACCATGCAATTAGAACTTGAACTGATCCAATTACATGATGTAATGGTGTAGAGTAATTATGCATAATGACAAAATTGTAATTTGTGATTATATCGTAAAAATCCTTTTGAAACTTTCAAAAAGAAAATTGGGCACAAACAGTCATTCTTCTTTTTCAGCTGAAAAAACTCATCTGTTTCAGACATCAGTTCCAAAATACTTATGCCGTGTTCCAACTAAATGATACATTAGCATAAAATTAATTAATTAATTAATTAATTAATTAATTTTTAAAAGGATGAGTCAGAGACATAGATGCTTAAAAAATACTTCTAGGGACAGGGGAAGGTAAATGTAGCATTCATTAAGCTATGTCTGGAGCCATTTAAAATGCATTTTTAAAAATAGATGAAAGGAAATTTTTACCATGTTTATTAGAATTTCTGTCCTAGTAGCCTGTCTTGACACTTTTCATCACAGTACTTCAGCACCCTTCCTGGTACTGAGAGCATATCTACAAAACAGTGCTGTATAAAAAAAAAAAAAAAAAAAAAAAAAAAAAAAAAAAAAAAACAGTTAGCAATGAAAAATTAAGAATTTCTATAAAAATATTGTTATATCAGGTAAAGATACTTTAGGACAAGTGAATATTTTATGATTATTTTTCAAAACATTTTCTTCAACTGACAGCAAAAAATACACATCTACCACAGAGACGTTGAAGGTGGAAGAGCTCTCTGGAGACATCTGCCAGTTGTTATGTTTCTCACTGAGACTAAAGTATATCCCAGTACTTTATATCCCAGTAATCTATTATTATTTATTATTATTATTATTCAGTGGCTCATAACAGCACCATACCATTGAGCATGGGGAGGCCTGGAAAGTACTGAAGACCAGTCCAGGTATTCTTGTTCTGATAATGAAAAACATTCCAAAATAATTTCAAACTACCTTTGGAGCCACTCCTATAGCTTACTCTCACTTTCAAATTACAGAAGTGAAGACAATGACCACTACCCTTCCAGTGAAGGAACTTCACATCTTATCCTTTACTGTTTGCAAGAAATGGATTATAATACCAAACCAGCAAAATCTTATAAACATAACTCTTCTTTACTGCACCAGCTCAGCTGTTAAAAATGCTTCTCCAAAAACTGTTCTAAATTATCATTCAATATGGCATTTGCAAACAGTAGGAAAAATTTATTCTAAAGTTACTTGTAAGAAAACATTTGTCACTAGGAATGGGAATAAATTGACTAACTGTGGACATGTGCTTTGAGTTCATTGTATGGGTATCTCACTGTTACTATGGTAGATTTATTGAATGTAGTCAACTCTCACTGAAGTTGATTTTTAAAAGAATCCAGATTGTCTGTTCTGAATTTATATGAAATAAATAATTCACTATGTCCAATGAGAATGGGATTTCTATCTTTTTGTAGTGATATTAGGAAAACTACTGATAAATTTATTGTATAATTGTATTTATCACTGAAAAGGAAGATTTGCATCTGTATCAACTTTTGCAGCTCTGAAGTAGAATATCTCACGGTCGATTAATTTATTTATGTCTGAATTACCTGAACTTTGATGTTATGGAAGATTTTCCATTTTGAAAGATGGTTGAAGGTACAAGCTTCATCACAGACATTACTATCTGTAATGTCCTTGAAGTGTTATTCTGAGCACTGCTTCTCCATAACTCAGTTTTGGTTAAGGTGCCATACTGGTCTAGTAGTCCAAGCAGACAGGATTTTGAAAGGAGAGCTGATATCTTTTATTAAAACAACTGGCACAGCTAGGAAAAAAAGCTTTGAGGTTTCCAAGTTCACAAAGACTCTCTGAGCAGAAAAGTTTACCTAACTATTTTAAATACTTTTTATTTTCTTGTACAGAAGATTTTACCTGTCTTGGTCTTGTTTTTCCTAGTGTTACTTTAACACAGAATTTAATTTTGCCTTTCCTAGGAATCCAGAATTTTTTCTTTTTTTTCTTCTGAATTAAGTAACTTACTCCTCAGATATGCTGAAGATGTAAGTTAAAGATTACTACACTTTAGAAAATACAGTACTTATTATGTACATCAGAGTTCTTGCCTTTCTACTGTGTCTAAATATGCCTTTTATAAATATGTGTGGTGATACGAAAAAAAGTCTTGAACTCCCTTCATGTTTCCAAAGTTTCTCCATGGAAGTCTTTAAAACATTGTTTTTCCATTTTTTAAGTAGTCGACATTTTTATCTAGATTTGTAGGAATTGTGTCCATAGCTTCCAGAAGTGGGATTTAACCTCACAATCGACACTGCTGTAGATTAAGAGCTTTAAGGAATGTTGCAAAATAGAAATAAAACTATGTTTCTATATGCTTTTAAATTGGGTTATTAATGTCTCTCTTACTTCTCTCCTTGAAATTAACTCCTTTTTGTGCCACACTGATAGGAACAGGAATTTTTCTGTGATCAACATTACTTTTATGAAACTTTTATACACATTGTAAATGTACAATGCAGAGGAAAGCTGCCTCATATATCATATAATCTAACACTGAAAATGAATAAAATATTTATTATGGGGGAAAAAAAAAAAGAAACAGAGAGAAAAATAGGGTTTTGACACAATTCATCTAGTTTTTGGCAGCAGAAGTTCTTAGGCATTAATGTAGTACACATTGTATAATTTAGAAGTCATTGAAAAAGTCAGTTTTAGGGAAGCTACTGAGTAAGAAAATGGAAGTTAGATATTGTAGTAAACAGGGAAGAACATGGGAGATAACCATAAAGAGTAATGGAGAGACATGAATAGAAAGAAGGGGAGGAAGCTAGGGTGTAATTAGAGCAGAAAGAAGTTTGGTACAAGATTTTGGAAAGCTCTGAGAAAACAACATTTACTACTATATTGTGATTATATTGTAAAAATCCTTTTGAAACTTTCAAAAAGAAAATTGGGCACAAACAGTCACTTTCCTTTTTCAACTGAAAAACCTCATCTGTTTCAAACTTCATTTCCAAAATACTTGTAAAAAGCAATGCATAGAATTAAGCATAAATTAAAAAAAAAAAACAAAAAAAACAAAAAAAAAGCAAACACAAAAAAAAACCCTGAAAACAAAACAAAGCAAACAAACAAAAAAACCCAACCAAACAAACAAACAAAACAAACCAAAACCAAGCAAACAAACAAAACAAAACAAAGCAAACCCCCCAAAAAACTACAAAAGCAAAGAATCCCTAAATAAACCAGAACAGATAAAACATAAAGGACAAAAGTAACGTATATTAGTATTTCAGAGGCTGTTGAGTAATACGTAGCCAACATAGAAAGGATGAGTAAGATTTAAAGAAAGATGAGGTACAGTAATTAAAGAAGGAGATATATTGCCATTGGAATAAATCAGGACATACATGTCTTATTCTGTGAAGCTTTTTAAGACATCAGCAAATTTGCTGGTGACACCAAGCTGTGGGGAGTGGTCAACATGCTGGAGGGAAAGGATGCCATCCAGAAATTTGAGAGGTAGGACTGTGCAAACCTCATGAAGTTCAACAAAGCCAAGTGCAAGGCCAAGTGAAAGGACTTTTACAATGTCATGTAGTGATAGAATGAGGTGTAATGGTTTCAAACTGGAAGAGGGTAGATTTAGGTTAGATATTAGGAAGAGATTTTTCATTATGAGGTTGGTGAGACACTGGAACAGGTTGCCCAGACAAATTGTGGATGCCTTGTCCCTGGAAGTGTTCAGGATCAGGTTGAATGGGACTTTGGGCAACCTGGTCTAGTGGGAGGTGTCACTGCCCATGGCAGAAGGTTGGACCTCGATGATATTTAAGATCCCTTTCAACCTAAACTATTCTATGATTCCATGATTCAGTAGTTATCTTTTTGATTAGTAAGAGTGAACTTAGAATCCAAGAATACAAATCACAAGGCCAGGTAAATATATTCACCTAAGATTAAGAAAATTCATACTTTCATTTGTGTTTGGTCATGCTCCCTTTTTCTAGAATGCACAACTAGAACTGTTTTGCATGATTCTGAATTTGGGTTAAAGGTGAAAGTTTATTTTGAACTGGAGAAATCTCGATGCTAATGTCCTTGTCAAAAGTTTCTCTTTTTGAAATTAAAAAAAATCTAGTGAAAAATAATAGAACTTCTTAAAAGATTTCCAAGTCAGGTTTTATTTCTGCTAAGAAAGAGTGGAAATCAATTAATATAAAGGTAGGATTTATTCACTATGACAAGAGAAAGACTAAGAAGAAAGACCTAGGGAATAAAGAGGATTCAGTTTGAATTCTTTCAATGGGGAAAGGTAAAAGGATATCCACATAGAAATTGGTAATAAAAGGGAATAAAGGAGGGGAAAGCAGAAGATACAGTGGGAGTGGATAGCTCTCAGAAAGCAGTTACTGACAGAACTGGGTGTGCACTCCTAGACAGTAGCAGTGGAAGAAATAAAATAATTCAGAATGACAATATGGCAAAGGTGACTGAAAAGGAGGAAAGACTGCTTCTGATGATGAACAAAACAATGATAATATGAGTAATTTTCAATCTTGGTAGTGAGAAACTTCAACTCTTGCATGTAACTTCACTGGTACTTAAGGAACAATATGTGTTAAATGGCTTTTACTTCCCTTAATGTTTCTTTTCTTAATTAATACATCTGAAAAATTAATGCACATTTGGTGTATATATAGAGTGCACCAGCACTGACAGCTTTAATTAAATAATCAGTTGTTATGTGTGATGTAGCTACTTTAAGATTTTTATTCACAAGACTTTCTTCACTGTCTCCAGCTTTGATAGCTAGATAAAAGATACAGCCATAGCCTACTGGACAGTTTCCAATGAAATTGTAAGAACTTAGCAAGTATTTACTGCTGAATCCAAAGCAAATATTTAGTAAGCTGGCCTTTTTAATCTTTCATATTGCTAGTGTTAATAAAAGCCAGGCAAGAGTATTTGAATTTAGATATTCCAGGGAAATATGCCAAATTTTGCAGGCTCAACAATTCCAGGATCTCATTTTACAGTGGAGTGTAGTGGGTTGGAAGAGTCATTCTGTGCCTTTTTGATGTAAATTTGGCATTAAACCATTTTTTTCAGGGAGTCACATTGTGAACAAAAAGTAGGAGATGGTCACAGAAATATTCTTTGATAAAATACTTGGAAGAAAAAATGCAGTTAATGAAGATGAAGCACTTTTAAGAGTTCACTTTCCTTGGGAATCAACTGTCCAAGCATATGCTGAAATATTGATTCAAATGGTTCCATCATTCAAGGTCACAAACACTCACAAATACATTCCTACAGCTACTTAGAGGCATTTAAAATATTCAAGTCAATGTTATTACTGTTAAATCAAGAATAAACTTTCAATTGACTTTCAGAATCTTATTATTCAACAAATAGGTCAGTGGTACTTAAGAACAAATAGTCTCACAAAAACATATGTATCTCTGGATGAGAAACCAAATGGTTAATGTTAATGAAGAAAAATGGAGCATATTTAGTAACTTTTCCCAGATGCATATGTAGACGTGTAGTAATCTCTGGCTTGAAGCCTTAAAAGACTTGGCACTATTTATTTCTGATACCTGTTTTCGGACAGGAGTGACAATAGCCAAGAGCTCTCCAAGGAACTAATTGAAGAGATAAAGCGTCTTTCATGGCAAGAACTTTTCTGCTGTCTTTTCTGGCCAAATAAAAGAGACTGTGTGTATGAGAGTGGTCTGTAAGATTATTAGGTGGTAACTTGAGGAACGTTTGTTTAAGATACAAACATAATGGTTGGATATAGCTGGCTACAACGGACATATTCAGTTTATAGCTACCTGACTGCTTACTTTTGTGAGAAGAAATCCATGTTTTATTTGTCGAAGTAGTCATCTAACCTATGGCTGGTTGTTCAGACTTTGTGTTTTTCTGGAAAAAATACTCCATCCCCAAAACTAGAATTCTGCTCATTACAACAGTTTAGATCCACAATTTGGTATCAGGAAATCATGCTCTTCAAGACTAGCCAGCCAATACAGTCTGCCATCTCACATTTAGTAAAGTGCTTGAATAAAGAATTGAGACCCAGAACAAGTTATTTTAGTATCTTAGATAGTAACCACTAGAAATGACACTCAAAAGATTTTTTTCCCAGGTGGCAGAGAGTTTTTATGGGTAACTGTGCCATTTCTTGTGTTGCTCATGTTCAGGAGAAAGATGATGAAACTAAGGGAAAATGGTGGAAGAGTGGATTTTGTAAAGATTCAGGGCTGTGGATTTAAAGAAAAAAGTAGTATTTTAGATTGAGATGCACCTTGCATATGTAGACATTTCTGTTAAACAGAAGTGAATCATGCCTTAAAAATTCCTACTCCACTGACTACAAAGGGAATTTAGGAGTCTGGCTTGGTTCTAGATGTTTATGATACAGCTGTCTATGCTTTGGTTGAGACAGCGTTACGGCCCAGTGTGACTAGGAGGTTGAACTGTGTTATTGGAAGCAGTCAGCTGTAACTGTGGCAGAGTCTGAATCTGAAATAGCACAGTCTTCCTTGCAGAAAATCCTAAATTGTAATTCCCCCATCCTATTTCTCAGCTATGAGATAAATAAAGTTATCAATGACCATCCATTTCAAGTAAAGCAAAGGTCCTTCTTCAGGGAAGCTCACTGGATTGCAATTTTTACAAGATTTTAGCTTGAATCTATATGCAGTAAGTGGTCTAGATAAGAACAGTGGACATAATAATGTATCATCTTTATTTAAAAGAAACCATTCTCACTTGCAGATTAACCAAACTGAAGGCTGTGGCTGTGAAGTCACATAATGTCTAAAAGTAACATAACTTTTGGGGGACTCTATGCTGCTGGGGAAAAAAAAAGAACGCAACAACAACCTGATATGAAGGAAGTTGTTCTGAAACTTTAAGAAACAGCAGTATCCTCAACTGGTGGTTTTTCATTTAAAGTCAATACATAAAATGGCAGGGGGGGTGGGGAGAGAAGCTAGTTGAGTGACTTAACTCATTGATATTTTTCATAGAATGATGAGTATTTCTAACACAGTCACTAGATGTTATTCTTAGTGGTTCATTAATAGGAAGGTTTTGCCTAGCTGGGTCTTATCTCGTTGGAGTGACAGGTATTGAAAACAACAATTTTTTGATAGAAAATCTTGACTGGAAATAATAAAAATTATCATGCATGATTTCACTGTTGGTTATAAGTTACAGAAGTGTGATTCTTATCTCTTCTAGTTACTCCTGAGTGTTGGGGTAGATTGCCTTTGATTAGAGGAGCATCCTGAAATTTCAGAGAATTAGGAACCGTGTTAGCACATTGCTGTAAAATCGGGTCATTACAGCTAGAAAAATAAGAAAGAGTTTAGTCCTTGCAACATCCATTGCACTGCTGTGAGTGTTTTCTTTGTGATGTTTTCTAAACAGTGCGCAAATTGGATTACCTAGTGCTTTTATCAAAGAAAATAACTCCAGGTTTTTTTATTCTACTTAAAGCCAAATTTATTGACTGAAAAAGGGTTATAGTTGTTTGTAACAATTTTATGAAAATATAAAGAAAATACAATGAGAATCCTCTGGCTACCTACCATGTTTGCAAGGGAGCAAGTGGCAGACAAAAACAGCAATTAACCATTTCTCTTTTGTGTTTTCATGGTTGTTCCTGAATCCTCATTTATTAAAAAATAATGATTAATTTTTATAATTTACCACATTATAAGAAAATATAATCAATCTCCTATGTTTAATAGATGAATAAGATCATTAAGCAGTAATATGCTGACATTCAAGATATCACTTTTAAAATATTGTTTTAGGTAAACTTGTATTAACCAAAGACAATTAAAAAAAACAATTATGATGTCTAGTAGATCAGAGTCAGGAGAAGACACTGCAAGAGGAATACATTACTCTGTTCTCATTTTCTAACGTATTTTCAAATATTTTTCTGGTAATGAATTTTCCTATTTTCTTTTATAACCTCTAGCATTACTATGATATCAAGGTGGTTTTATGTATTTAAAATGCTATTTCAAATGTAAATTATTTTTCATAACAAACTCTCCAGCAACTGATGTTAATTTCTATAAATATTCCCCATGATTAATTTAAATGATCAGATCAGTACTTAGAAGACAACTAGTTATGGAAAACAAAACACAGTTATTTTACTAATTCAACAACTAACTGCTGTGAGCAATTTATGAGTGCTTGCTTTCAAGATAGAACCACATGGTGTCACTGAGAGAAATTATGCATTGGCATGAATAAAATGGCAACTATTATCATACTGATAGCATCTCTATTTCTAATTAGGCTCTAATTATCCTTAAAGCATTTGACTTTTCTTAGTAATTTCTAAGATATTTTTTTCTTATTGCTACTATTCTTTTGTCTTGTGATAAAGACCTCTATCATCTGTCACACAGGGTTGACTATATTTAAGCAAAAATTAATTTTCTACAAATATCTTTACTCTTGAAATGCTGATAGTACATAAGAGTGATACAATATAAAATAGACTGCTCTAATCCATCCCATAAAGATGATCTTTCTTGTCTCCTGCAAGGCAAAACCAAACCAACAACAACACAATGGTTAAAGAATGAAAAAAAAAAAAAAAATTAAAGAAATCCTTGAAGCTGTTTGTTTCT
>VZRU01013568.1:951034-971741 GCA_013398155.1 Pedionomus torquatus | reverse complement strand
TGTTGAGGACTCCAGAGCTGGACACAGGACTCCAGCTGGGGTCTCACAAGCACAGAGCAGAGGGGGAGAATCACCTCCTGTGACCTGCTGGTCACGCTTCTTTTAATGCAGCCCAGGACACGGTTGGCTTTCTGGGCTGCCAGCGCACACTGCCGGCTCATGTTGAGTCTCTCATCCATGAGCACTCCCAAGTCCTTCTCCTCAGGGTTGCTCTCCAGTCACTCTCTGCCCAGCCTGTATTTGTGCCTGGGATTGCCACGTCCCAGGTGCAGGACCCTGCACTTGGCTTGGTTGAACTTCATGCCATTTGCATTAGCCCACCTCTCAAGCCTGTCCAGGTCCCTCTGGATGACATCCCTTCCCTCCAGCGTGTCGACTGCGCCACCAAGCTTGGTGTCATCAGCAAACTTGATTGCCTTAATGGGCAACATTATGCTGTGGTAATAGACTTAACTGTTATATGGTGTTCAAAGTGCTCTTAAATTGTAGGCATCATCTGAATGTTAATGAAGTTAATGTAATATTGACTACATTTTAAAGGAATTTTTCATATACATTCATTCCCACTTATCTTAGTTGCAAACTCAGGAGTCCATGTAAAATAAAGGCCATTCAATCTGATTTAGATCTTTGTAGACACTCCTTTTGATCTCACCTGTGCTCTGTTCGCTTCTCCATATCTCCTAAGGGTACTTTCAACACAATTGTTTCTTAAACTTTATAAAATAGCAGTTCAGTTAAAGATAGAAAAGGTTATGGGGGACACTGGTTTTGTGGTCCAGGAAAAAGAAGTCATGACATGTGTTTGGAAACAATCAGTGTAACTGTTGAATAACATAACTGCCTTGAGCAAGGCTGATCCTAGTCCTAAACCTCCAAACCTGGCTTTTCTAAATCTCTCTTTCCTAAAATTACTGTATACTGACTGAAATATGAGAGTTATCTATATGTGCCTCACAATAAGTAGCATACTCTTTGTCATATAGAGTTAGAAGGGACAAGGGTTTGTATGTGGATGATGTGAAATGGATCTCTGGGAGTGAGAAGACTAGGGAATATGAAGGTTTTGGACAACTTAGAGACTACTGTATTTATCATCTGGCAGAGCTTGACAATACCAAGGCCTAACCCTAAAGTCATATCTGTAAGTTCTTATACCACACCTAAGTAAATAATTGTATTCTTGAGGGAAAAGCAGAATGCAAGTATTATATAGCAGAATCATTCAGTAAAATTAGAACTTCCTGCTATTCCTTTTTTCCTTAAATATGAAAATTCTCAAGCTGTTATAATGTTCTTGGTCCAGTGCAAGAAGTCCTCAGTATGAAATAAAATATTTTTCTATAGCTTCTTGATTTTTGGAATGGGAGTTTTGCATTGCTTGACATTCACTTTAGCCCTAGAGAAAATCAAGACTATCCTTTAGTTTTATAACATACTTACGACAACTGAAGACAGAGAAAAACAATTTCAATCAATTCATTAGTTTTTTCATGTCACCTAATACAACAGACTTTAAAGAGTATTGGTTAGAAGAAAACAGTCAGTGGGTAAGGACTTGTGTTAGCAGACGAGAAGCATCCTTTGACAGTACAATTCAAAGTTCATTGTTTCATATTGATTTCAAAGGCTTTTATCAACTTGCCTGCCATGCATTGATCAACACAGAGGTGAAGGATCTTATCGTTCTCTAAAAGTAAGTTTCTATTCTCATGAAAACGAAGGGCAAAATTGTCCAATTAATTTAGCAATCACAGAAAGAGATCCTAGTGGGTTGTATGGAGTAGGGTTGTGAAAGATTTTTTTCTTCTGCTTCTCTTAATGGAAAATTAATCCATTATATCACGGTGATGGTATGTTTGTGGTATGCATATACTATCTTTTTAATGTTTTTAGTGTTAAATTGAAAGGTATAGTTAAAACTTATGTTTCTTCCAACAGAGCCTGATTCAGCAGAACATTTTGGCACATTCATAACTTAAAATAGTTAATACTGCTAGTTAAAGTCAAATGCAGTTCACATACCTTAAAAGGTATGGGTGTACTGAGATTCTTATGTGATCTAAAATGTGGAAAGGAGGTTAGTCTTCAAGACTGCACAAGTCATCAGTATTTTTCTAAGCAGGCAAAATGAAAACAAGAGAGGTTAAAAATTAAAAATAAAACCCCACATTATTTGAGTTACCGCAGTCTTGCCTCATCTTCTACTTTTGCTGCTGTAATCTGCTTCCCGGAGACATTCGTGAATGAATCCCTATGAAGGAAGTGTGAGTACATACAGGGTGCAAAGTCCCACACCTGGAAATTCTTTGTGCATTAGGAAGACCATTCTCTTCAGGAGCCCAGGCAGATAATTCATTTATCATTACTCCAAAGGCAACAAATAACTATAGTGTCAATCTTTGCTTCCCAGGAAGAAGGGTCTTCAAAACCCTGCAAATACAATGAAGTCTGTTATTCAAGACTTAAACAGACAAGTGGGAGAAAACAAAAAGTATAAAACCTTCAAAAAAGCTAAGATAAAAGAGAAAGTAATTAACTGCTTACTAATGATGCAATCATCATTTGCCTAGGACAGAGATTTCAGTCTGCACAGTCTTGAGCATTCACAGGAACTAAAGTTACTCAGCACCACAGAGAAGCCCTTAGGCCATTGCAGAGCACATTTGCCAAACACAGACATTATCTCAGCCTTTGCTAACCTAATTAAAGACATTCTGTCACATAAAACAATGAGAAGCTGGAAAAACCTGAAACACTCAGCCTGTTTTGAAAGAGTTGCACTCTTTACTAATGCTTGCTTAGCACACATGATAGCTGCTTTATTCAAGGCTTTCCCATTTGAGGCATTTTACAATCTGCCTGTTCCAATGCACTTTCCTGTGGAAGCAGTACGGGAAGAGGCAACTCAGGTTCTGAGAACTAAGGTGGACAATACCAATGTAGCCAACTCACTTCTCGATGAAACTCATTATTAAGATCTGGCTACTCATTTAGGAAACCCCAAAACTTTCTCACCTGTATGTTCTAGCTACTGTGAATAATAGGTAGAAATGTCCGTTCTTGCTCCATTTCACATCTTTCACATTTTCCCATGGAAGGGGAATAGCAGTATTCTTCTTAGCCTGAAAAAGTCCAAATGCACATCACAGGTGAATGTCCTCAACAATACCATGCATGTAAAATTGGAGTAAGGACGAAGAAAAAAGAAAGGTAATTTCATGAAACCATAGAGAAAATAGTTTAATTAGTCTGTAGCACAGTGGAAGATACTAGTGGGAGAATGGAGGTGATCTTAGAGTTGGTCTCCTCTAGAGGCATGCATTTGCACTAAGAACAAATTAGATAAATGATACATGAACTATTTAATTCCTATATTGCTGGATATTTTGAAGTCCTCTCTAAGGTGCAACTCCTTTTATTTAGTGTGTATGGAATGGAGGATTCCAGGGCAGACTTGTCAATTCTGTTACTGCAGTCTTTTCTCTATGTCTTTTTGTGGATTGCAAAAGTTAATTTTCAAGGTATATTTAGTTTTAGTTTTAAATGCTCAATCTAGAAGCATAGGCACCTTCTACTTATTTCATTGTCAGTGATGAAAAACATGCACCTTCCCACACAGAGGTGCCAAAGGACCTACTGCAGTCATCTCAATTTCATACCTCAAGTTTTGTGGGACAGTGGAATTTTTCTCACCTAGGTTAAGACACCTAGCTTTACGTATCTGCTAGTCAGATATCTCTACTTAATTCAGTCCATGTAAGCGCCTTTCATAAACCAAAAAGTGAATGTATGGGTTCTGTCTGCCCCCAGTTAGATACCTATCTTAAAATGGATTGCACTATGGAAACAGCTATTTTATCCTTTGAATCTCAATAGTGGCTTGAGTAATTTCCTTAGATTCAGATGTTTAAGTCTTAGGTGCCCAAGTCTGGGCAGATGATTCATGCCTTGTGTTGAAAAGCCTCCATTAGCAGTTAGTCATACTCTGAATCCAGTGACTATTTCACCTTGAGTCATGCCTATGTAGTCTACTATGCAATTTTTCTCATAATAGAAGGTCTTTCTCAACAGGTAGTCTCTAACTTCATAAATTTTTTCCATTTCCCTTTCAATGTCCATATTCAAGCAGGTCCTCTTAATGAATCCTACTGCAGGATGTTTTACTACTTTTCCTAGGGTGTTTTCTATTCAAAGTTAGGGTCTATGTAGACTTCAATGTCTATCTTTGGTGCCTTTGATGTTAATGGGAAAAAAAAATAAAATTCCTTACACACCTAAATCCTGCACCCCAATTATTTCCCTGTGTGTAGGTTCAGGTAAATAGATTGCTAGTCTTGTCACTTTGAAGTACACAGAGAAAGTCAGACAGAGTCTGTGCAAGGGAAATAGATTATCTCCTTGAAATGGGAGAAGCAGAGGACCTTTGGTCCTTGAGTGGAATATTTCAGATGCATTGAAGTATCTTCATAGTGTTGGAGGTGGGGGAATGTTGGAATTAAGTGTTTAGTCCATACATGGAGGCAGGCTTAAAGAGTCTGAGTAGTAGCTGTGAATAGCAACACTGCAGGACAAGACATGATGAGTTATGCCTGCTCCTTTTCTTTCCACAAGGATCTATGACCTTGTGAGATACTTTCAGTTCCTACTGAATTGCAAATACAACAGGATCTGATTGTCAGAAATCTTGTTTTTCATATACTATATATATTTCCATTTGGTGCTTTGGTCAGTAATTCCAGGAGGCATGCCTTTAGTCAAAGCTAAATAAAGATATTGATTCACTGGTTCTCACTAGCTAGCATCCCAAATAGAAAGGTAAGGTGTAACTCCAAATATTTAAAAATATTTTTCTGTCTTTACTGGCAGAGGAAAGGGAAGGGATTAATTTACATTCACATACATTCAAAAATGTTAATGAAAAGGAAGAGTGGGGGAGACAAAGAGGACAGATGGCACTAGTTTTTGATATCTATCCTTCTCAACACCTAATTAATTTATTATATAACTTGCCAAGAGTTTCTGTAAACTCACAATCAGTGAGTAGTGTGGATCAATAAGATAGATACATAAGTAATAGCCAGGGATGGTTTAGAAAAATGTAAAACATGGCTAATTTACTGCATGAATTACATGACTGAAGAAATATGAAATGACTAGCAGAACATATACTTCAAGTACACACCTGAAACGAAAATGTGTAAGATGACTCCTCTATCTCTTTCTCTTTTTCTTCCTCTCAAGACAACAAACCTCTTTGCAAGTCACATTTGCCAAAAAGGCCAATGGCATCCTGGCTTGTATAAGAAATAGTGTGACCAGCAGAAGTAGGGAGGTGATTGTCCCCCTGTACTCAGCATTGGTGACACAACACTTATTGTGCCCAGTTCTGCGCACCTCAACACAGGAGAGATTTCAAGGTGCTGGAGCAAGTGCAGAGGTGGGCAACAAAGCTGATGAAGGGCCTGGAGAATAAATCTTATGAAGAGCAACTGAAGGAGCTGAGAATGTTTAGTTTGAGGAAGAGGAGGCTGAGGGGAGACATCATCACTCTCTACAACTACTTGAAAGGACATTGTAGAGAGGCTGGTACTGGTCTCTTCTCACAGCTAATTAGTGATAGAACAAGAGGGAACAGCTTCAAGCTGAAACAGGATAGGTTTAGACTGGACATTAGGAAAGAATTTTTCACAGAAAGAGCAGTCAGACACTGGAATAGGTAACCCACAGAGGTGGTCAAGTCACCATCCCTGAATGTGTTTAAGAGTCATTTAGACGTGGTCTTGGGGAATATGGTGTAGGGGAGAACTTTGTAGAGTGAGGCTGATGTTTGGACTTGATGATCCCAAGGGTCTTTTTCAACCTGAATGATTCTATGATTTTTGATGAATGGGAGGTATGTTAGAGTAATAGATATGACTATGATACAATAGGAAGAGTGAATAAGTTTGTCAAACTAAGATGAAGAAGACACTTAAGAAGACATTCTAAAGAAAAGAAAGAAAAAAATCCTATAAACAACAAAACAGGAAAAGATTGCATGACACTTTAATTATGCAGCTAACTACAAACAAATAAATGATGACATAATGAAGTAAACCAGGTTAGGTCAATATTCACTGAAGGATGGAAAAGAGGTTGGAGTTCTGCTATGGTTTCCTTATCTCTCCCAATTACATTTGTATGTATAAAGACATATCTATAGTGAGGTGACTCTATCACAAGCAATTTTAATTACTTAAAATAATTACCTTTTAACATAATTGACTTCACAGTATAGAAAAGAGATCAAATTCCAGTGTTAAAAGTACATCCAACATATCCCTTGCCATGATACTTGACAGATTTCTCTACCAATTAGTCACTGTGGTAACACATGGATTACTGCTGTTTTATGTATAGTTCTAGTAAACAGCAGGGTCATATAGAAGAAAGCCAATTGGAGAAATAAAAAAGAACTTGTACTGAAAAAGCATGGATTGTCTGTGTTTAAATGTATGAAGCACTAAGCACAAAGTAGGGCTGTAAACAAGTTTTTTGATATTCAGAGACTGAAATAAGGATAACAGACTGATATGAAAAAAGAATAGAGACAGTATGAAAATTAAAACCTTGAAACAGCTGCTGAAAAATATAGCGGTAAATCAGAATAGATTAAGATGTGTCTTGAAAACATTAGAATAAAATAAAAATGCCTAAGAACTGCATTAGACCTTGCAAAAGAATTGGCACAAATCATCTTTAACCACACACAAAGGAAAAAGAAGTCATAGTGGAACTGAAAATGCAGAAAGATAAAAGACAATGTTAACTTCAAAATGATAATTTTCATCTTAAACAAGGATACAGATTGTGGGTAAGAAGGTTAGATGGCTGATGGAGGTGCACAAAACAAGAAAGAAATTACTGTTATCAGGACAATGCCAAAATGTAAAAGCTGTGCTGAGAAAGATGTAATACGGGGAGTGATCCTTGTTCCTCAGACCGCATTCTGAAGAGTTGCTTATTTTTACACAGGTCGGACTTTCTTAATCCAGATCAGACTGTCTGTATCCACATTTCATAATACTTCACCTTAACTGTTCCCAGGGCACGTCTGACAGCCCTAAAACTTAAGCTTTTGATCAAAGATCATAAACGGTGCAAATGCTGTGCCATGACAGAACTTTTACATCATGCTGTTGAGGGGATGTAACAGTTGCACTGAGCATTAGTGTGACGTTATATAGAACATGTAGGAGAAGGATATACGAAAACCAAAAGTGTTGTAGAATAATGGCAAATGACTAATACAAAACATTTTTGAAAGAACTAAGCCTGGTATGGCCCACACTGCCTATAATAATCCTTCCTTCTCTAAGATACATCCAGAAATTCATTTGGCCTTCATCTTAATAAAAAATATTATTGTAAACCATATAGAATCCCCAGGAGTGATCCAACACATATATGTGGATAATTAAAGAGTCAATTAATTGATGGTATGAATATATTCATATGACTGTATGCATTAATATAGGGGACTGGTAATGTCCATGTCTGAATACAAGAAGTAACTGGAAATTGCAAGTCTGATAGAAAGTATTCTTAATGATTGTATTAGATTTTTAGAATGAAACCATATCTATCTCTTCAGAATAACAAATTTTAGATCTATTTAAGTAAGCAAGAAAAACAGCATAAAAATGAAAGATCTTGCATGTGATAATAAATAGAAAAAAAAATAATGCAAGAACCTTTTTAAAAATGGTCATCTTATCAGAGGCATCAGTAAACCATTAGTGAGATGTGGTCATGAATAAACAATTGTGTCCGTAGTATCTATCATGCAAGGAACTGCCAAACAAATAGGGAAAAATATAACAAAGCCACTGGTAAGATCTTTTATGCAGTGCCATATACAGTGTTCAAGAGAAGAGTGTTCATACTAGAAGACATTATCGCAAGGGACTACCAGAATGAACAAAGTGGAAGACCTGTTTTCAAAAGCAAATTAAAAAGAGGATGGATTTTTTTAGTTGAAACAAACTGATCTTCATGAATACCTTGAAGTTATAAATACCAAGTTGAAAAAGACATACTTAAAATCAAGTGTAAGAATATGAATAAATTATCTTAATCTGGTTCTGGCATAAAAACAAAAGATGCCTAGTTTTCTGCATTGTGAGGCCTGTTTTAGTCAAAAACAGAAACAAGAAAACAGCTTCAACATTTTAGGAATGGACTATATGATACTATTTTCTGACACAACACTGGATATGGACTTGATAACATTATCATCTTTTTCCATCTCTTTTAATGTTATTTCCCACTGTTTTAATTTAGGGTTAAAGAATATGGATATTTTTTATTTTTTTTTTAATACACTTGGTGACAATAAAGGAATTGTACAGGCAGATGCAATATAAAGAATTGGAGTATGGATTAATGCTACAATGCAAGTGATGTGATTAATGAGCTAGTTTTCCATTTATCATTGACATCACATGTAGATAGATTCATAGAGATATATATCACACAGACATATACCATGCATACACATATGAAATGTTCATAATATTGTCAGATATTATTTCAATAAAGTTGATCAACTAAAACATTGCTGTTTATATTTGCATAGAAGGTGATAGAGGAACGTGTAATGTTAAAAGAGAAGGTGAAAGAAATTGCAATGGTGAAACTGACCATTTTGAAAAAGAATATAACTTTTTTTCTGAAATACAGTTAAGGTATATTTTTATAAGTAATTTGGATAATTTTAGAAGGAATAGATATATATTTCAAAAGCTAAATTATATCATTGACATTTCATTTTATCTTTCATTTTCCATTTCCTGGTAAATAATCAATTCACATATTTAAATAATACTACACACAATACCTTTTTCCTTCCATTTCTTATATAGGTAAATAGAAGAGTGATTAATTTTTGTGACTTCTTCTTGTTATTTTACTGAAAAGGAATTGGGTTAAAATTATACCAGTTTTCTCTCACAAAAACTTCTTCATGCATTTTCTAGTATATGTGGGATTAAATCTTGTTGAGCTGAATCCATGTTTCTTGAAGAAAGAGATGAGAGGAAGACTCCTTACTTTTCATCTATACCAACAGTCTTGTCCAGTTACTGCTAAAGCAAATGTGAGTTTTGCAATTTATTTCATAGGCAGTAAAATCTGTTATCCAAGTATGACATTTCCTTGTTAGGAAGGAATTGTCATTTCACTGTTAGGTTTTCTTCAAATTCAGATGATGCAACTCCATCAGCAACCATCTAAATGAACACCTTGTATCTCAGCAATCCCTATGATCAAATGCACTTTTTTCATCCTAGGGACGTGTTATGGAAGAGCAACTACTATATTCATGTCTTCATGTCCTAATCTGGCAGAGATACACACAGATCTATCACATGGGTGTTCAGTCTTTTCACTACCATGAACTATCCTTGTAAAAACACATAGCACATATGCTCATGAATGCCAACTATTAGTCAACCCTAAACAGTAAGTACCTGAGTAATAAAAGCAAAACAAATTTCTAGAATATGATGTCTCATCAAAAACTGAAGTAACACTTACATGGATAACTGAAAAATTTTATGCCATCTGGTCCATATTGGAGCTTACTGACTCAATGAATTCTTAGATTACTGTTCTCAAATCTAGTATGACTTAAAGTATACCCCAATTTGGTGCTTTTCTGTCACTACTGGTGTTCACTAACAATGTTCCCAGGTTCTTAATAACTCACAAACTCTTTGAAGAGTTATTGAACCATCATTCGTTCAAAAACTGCATAATCTGTACAAAGGAAAGCAGAAGTAGGAAAGATGTAGAAGATACATGAAGTTAGATTCAGTTTTTGGCCAGAAATGTGAAAGATATCCAGGCCAAAAGGGTTGCTAACATGTCTGTAATAAATTTTTGTGAGTAAGAATGTCATCTGGATACAACTTTGTGGTGGATGGAGAAACAGTGAAAGAAAATTTAAACAATAGTGTAATTTTTAAGAGTTTTGATCTCCTGAGCTGGAATTTCCAGATGGTCTAACTAAATAAGAATCTCAAACCTGACAGAAGGTCACCAGCACTGTTTTTTAAATATACAGTAAGAAGACATTTTAGAACAACTATAATATAAAACATTTTACTATTAGAAAGGTGCACAGTCTTCAAAAGGAAAGGCAAAGCTTTCATTTGTCCCATTCATTTATCCTTAACCACATTTTGGTGCACACTGCATTACATTCATTTGAAGTATTATTGCTTAGTGTCATCCTTCAAGTATGTGAACAACCCTAAATGTCTTTTTCACATTTTAGAATTTGTGTTTCTTCTCTTTAACTACTTTCTTCAACTCTAGAAAACTGCTAAGAATGAGACAAGCTGTCTTGCATAACCTCTGGAAGCACCAGAGAGGAGCAAAGCAGATGCCTCAAATGTTTTAGATGTAATCAAGTGGTGATAACTAGACCGGGCTGTAAATTTTTGGTTTCAGCATCAGTCTGTCAGAAACAGCTGCATCAACAAAGCTAAGCATTTCACAAAAATATGCTGCTCAGAAAAATATTTTAGCAAAGGGTAGGCATGGTTCTGACAGTCTCGTTCTGTTTTCTGCTAGGTCATCCCAGTCAAAGGGACACCAGGCTTTGAGGTTTCACACCCCAATACTGCCAATATTTCCATAATAGGGCACTCAAGCTCTTAATACGCAAAGCCTTTCAGATAAATTAACATCCCTATTCCAATAATGTAACTGAAAACAGAACGAAATCCCCAGGCCAGCTCTGAGATAACTTTTGGCACCTTTGACATTTCTAGGACTTGAGCAGTCTGTGCAACAGGACTGTTCTAGAGTAAAGGACTTTAGAAACCTGAGTGAGCTGCTCAACAGATCTATTAATTTAGGCAAAAACTGAATTCAATTCAGATTTGTGAGAACACAATTTTAGTCAGGACTTCTTAAATGAAAGATTTATAGTATTTCACAACATTTTTTTTAAGTGTGAATTCCAAACCAGAGCAACCAAACTGAAATTTTGAAAATGTTTATACATTGGAACTTTCAGTTGTTTTGTTTTGTTTTCTGAATTCTAGATTTTATTATTTCTTTCATTTTTTCCCTTTAACATTTCTTTATTTTGTTCAGATTTACAGTTGAAAGGATGACCATGACAATAACATCCTTTCCAGCAAAAACAAAAACAAAAATTAGAAATATCTATTGTCAGAAATACACAGGAGATAGCCAATTTACATACAGTCCTTTGTCAGCTGATCTAGATACAATATTTATTTCAATCCGTCTAAATTTTTTCAGTTGTTACATGAAATACCGCATTGGAAAATGTCTGCTTCTCTATCTCATGCAAATTTTAGCTTGTGCAGTTCTTCCTCATTATTATTTTAGTGATCATCAATATTTCATGACAAAAAACTGAGTGTTTGCATTGGCTAATAAGGGTGGATGCCATGCCCTTCTCTATAAAACAACCAGCATTTATAAGTTGTCGACTGTCAATAATTTCTTGTTTTAAGTTTTCCTTCTAATAATGAAAATGTACTTAACAGATTATGGGCAGATTTAGTCTACCTAGATGATTAAGAACATGTAGCAAAAAAATACTTTATATTTGTAAAGTGGAAATCAGCTCTGCAACCAATGCTGATGAGTTTATTGTACTTATTTGCTTTATTATCCCATACTTTTCTTAAAGGAACAAAATTCAGTAACACGGGCGGTTTATGTTTATTTCCTTTGGTACTCATTACCAAGCTGAAAGTGTGAGATATTGTCATTAATGGGAAAAAAAACCACAAAACCAACAAACCCAAAACAACAACAAAAAAAACCCACCACCACCACCAAAAAAAAAAAAAAAAAAAAGAGAAATATAATTTGGAGAGCTTATAATACAATCATAACAAGATTAAGTAAAATAAATCAAAACCAATTTGTGTTCTGTGGCTTTGGGAATAACATTTCTGTCAAGTTGTTGAACAGTAATCATTAAAACATGGGAATAATCCACCTCCTAATTAAACAACAATAAACAATTGTCAATGGCACATAATTGTTAAAAGTCAACAAAGGAAGCATTAGTGTAAACAAAGATTAGACATAGTTCTTGAAAATGAGAATGGGAATATTATTTAATGCCTGACAGAACAGACTAGACACAATAAATATTTGCGACACTGGAGTTGCAAATATCTCCATCAATATAGTTTAGATAGTAGAGAGGCTGAGCTGTCTGTTGATAATACAAGGAATATGTTGCATGTTTTGTCTCCCATCTTTACTTAACCTTGGAAATGTTGTTATACTCCTTGTTACTAGTTTGTTCGTCTGTATTTTTTTATACCTCCTAGTCTTAGAACTGGACATATTTTCAAAATAATTTTTATGTCAAATAATTCCCTTCTACCAACAGATGTTTCAGAAACCACACACTGTTTAGTGAAGAACTGAGATGAATTCACCAGTCCGTGAATCTCTCTATCCAATTCCCAGCTAAGCTACTAATTTATAAGCTCCTTTAAATATGAGGACACATAAACTCCCCAGAAAACCATGTACGTATACACAAATAAATATATATACAAATATGTACACATTAGGCACTTCAGGCTAGATCTACAGAGGGATTCATGTGTCTGATGCTTGTCTTCAATAATTAAGAATCTAAAAAGTCTTTTTTTCAGTGCAATTTAGACATAACTCAAATTCCACAGACACCTGTGAGTGTAGGTACAGGGCTGAGTTGTCAGAAGGTAGGGTGGGCTATGAAACTTCAAACTCCTAGGAACTCTGCTATAATTGCTTGGGCTTGGAGCCTTACTTTGTGAATTTACCTACCATGTGCTTTGCTGGGACATGACTGTCAAGCAGTTATCACAGGAACACTGAGGTACTCAAAGTTTTAATTTATCATGTGGAACTTTGTCCCTGTGTCTGTATCCATTTTAACCCGAACCACTCTGTGGGTCCTCATTTTTATGAAGGAGTTTGTACATAACCCTGAATATATTGAGGTCTCTTAGTAGACTGAAAGTTGCACCAAATTCACACACAGCACATTTTCTCAGATCTTGCCTACACAGTCTGGAGTCTTATTTTGCTAAATCTGCAATTAGCACTGAAAAAAGTTTTCACACTCTGAAAAAGGGGCTCACATAATGAGACATACAATTGAACCTTGAATTGCAAAACCTTTCTAGCTTTATATTGTTGATTTCAATGACATGGCGAAGTCGACACTAAATATGCCATAAAAGCAATTTCTTGGTTTTGAAAAGCTTTTCTGGTGGTGCACATTGCACTCATAACCGTAGTTTGGTTTCCTTCAGGTCTGTGGATTGTGAACAGGAGAGAACAATTCCTGAGGATTTAGGACTAATATCAGCTGATGAAATTATACATCATATATAAATATTATAGTATTCTAGATAATCTTTAATGTTTTATTCGTACACAACAGAATGCTTTTTTTTTTTTTTTTTTTTTTTTTTTTAATTGTTTTAATTCTACTGATTTAGCAGTGTTTTAGTATTAGTGAGTATGATCTGGCAGCTTATTGTTTTTTTCAACACTGGGGGGAGAAATCAAGCCAAACCCAAGATGGACTCTGGGATCTAAAAGTTTTCTCCAACCTCTCATCAGCTATTAGAACTGAATAAATTTATAGACAGAAATACAGGGAGTTAAGCTCCATAGGTGCTTGCTTTCAAGTTCAGCAGCAATCAGTTCCTCACATAAAATAAATACACTGCAACTGACGTTGTAATTTGTAATATTTTTCAAAATATACATTAAGATACCAAGGAAAGAAAAGGCCTACAAGAAGCTATAAAACATTGCAAACATGAGTTTAGCATGTTCTAGTGACTTCTCATTTATGAATGAGTCATAGATTTTCTTTGGCTGCTTTCATTATTAAAGTTTTATTCATAATCTTCCAGATTTCTTCAGAAGGTAAAAACAGTAATTACCATGACAGTAGTTGACTTTGCATCCCATGCAACCTGTCCTAAGGAGAGGTGCTATAGTATAATGGCAGTGGAAGCTTTTTTATATCTTCAGTATTAAAGTTTTCTTTTTGGTTAGCATACCAATACTTTCAAGGAAATCATTAAGGATTCCATACCAGTATCATTATTGTGTCAGTTGAGATCAGCTGATCTTGTTTATGAACGTCATATATATCATTTACATCATTCTGTACAAATCCAAGAGGAAACATAGATGTTAATTTTCCATATGCTATTGGCTGCTATTACTGTTTTCAAAACCAGTTCTCAGGTTTATTTTCTCTAAGGGACAATTATGGAGAGATACATGCATATGAATGAACTGGATCAAGAAAAATCTACGGGGAAACAAAAAATTATGGAATAAATGGCACTATTCTTCCAGTAGCGATACATTAAATAAAAGGAATTGCATTTTAAATACAAAAGCTTGAATAACCACCAATTTGAAAGCTGCTGTCTGAATAGAGTGCTGATATTTATTAGATTAAAATTAAGGGCATCGATGACCTATTTGAAAGCACAGATTTCTAAAATGCTGTAGAAAAAGGCATTTTTGAACAGTGAAGGGATCTAATGGTTGAGTATTCAAAAAATCAAGCTTCTATGTTTGTTGATGATGGGTGCTCTTCCTGCATCAGACAAGAAAACGCATTCTCAGTTTGTACACTGTGTAATCCTTAATTTATAGGGGTTTGAATAGGATCTCCTTTGAACAAAGGCTTTATGTTTTTGTTCAATGGAATTATTTTAGAACTGTTACTCAGCATGTATAGGTGTGGCAGAACCTGACCTAAGGCCAGTTCCAATATCTGCACTTTCTCTTAAAAGAAGTAGTTATCGCCCCTCCCCTTCACATGTGCTATCTTGGAGTTCTTCCAGGGATAGTTATGTGTCTCTTTAGGCACTTGGTAAATCTTTTTCATTTAATTAAAGAATACAAAGATTTATATCTTTTTTATTTGGTCATTTAATGTTTTAATTAAGGAGATGTGATCCTGTTATTCAGAGATTAACTCAAGTGGATCATTGAAAGGGCAGCAGATGTGATAATATGCAACAAGGTTAGGGACTTCATGGATATAATTCCCTGGCATAATGATTAGTGTAATCCACTGATGAATTTGTCTCAGTAATTTTTAAGAAGGTAAAATTTCAGGGGTAGTTATTTTTCTTTTTCTTTGCAGTGAGTAGAAGCTTTCTCCAGAAGTGAATGGGGCTATCCTGGTGTTCTGAAAGCCACTGACAAATCTCTCACTGGGCCCTTTGGGAGAAGGGTCCCTAATCTAATTAGTTCTGCTTTGAGAGGAGGGGATTGGATAGGGTGACATACAGAGGGCCCTTCCAACCCAAATTATTCTTTGATTCTAAATTTTCTATGTAGGCAGATAACAATTTTCTTAAGAAAAACAGTGCATTAAATTTATTGCCTCATCCAAATCCCATTGAGATTGCTACATAAATACCTTTTAATTGAGTTTATATATTCTAATTTGGTACCTTCTTTCCCCCTCTTACCAACTTTAAAATGAAATGAAGCTTATTGAATTCTTTGGGTCAACATACATAGCAGGATTTGACCTGGCCCAGCTCATGTTAACCTTGTAATTGGAAAATGTTTGGGAACATAATGCAGGCATATGAAACCAGCAGCATATCAATTTTATTCTGAGGCAGCACTGGCATGTTGCCTGCATTAAGAAATACAGACTTGCCAGGTAGGTAGTTTTAAGCTGGGGTTCTGTGCACTGTCTCATCTGCATGACTTTTGGGAAGATAGTCCCTGACCCATTAGGCCATAATTTTCACTTGTGTAATTAGAAAAATATTGGTTTATTTTATTGTATTTTGTTTTGTAATTGGTTTATTTTATTTTTCAGTTTTATTTTAAAATTTGTATGCTGAAGGCAGTTTTGACCAAACCTGGAACTGAATAAGACTTCCAAAGTTGATTGCATGCAGTACTGAAGAGCTCATATGCAGTCATAGTTGTTTGGGTTTGGACACAAAATAGGACATACAGAATGCTCAAGTTACATTTAGTTGTGTAAACTGTAAAAGAAATATTTCTCTTGCTAATGCAGACTCTAGACACATGCAAAAATATAAGTATCAATAGTAGATTGAAGTCCAAATTCTTGATTAGGGAATAAAGCCTTTTATAGTTTAATATTTCTACTTACAACTCCTGAATATCTTTCCACCTGTAGTAACACTTCAGTGTTACTACTCAACACTTCAGTGTAGTGTTACTACTCAATTCAATTGTCCAGACAGGTATCTAAAGGCACCTGAGCTAATGCAGCATTTGTAAGGGCTAGGAGGAGTGACAAAGCATATCCAGAATACACAAGAGAATTTGAAGTGATAACTGGAAAATAGAGAGGATATCTGGGATATTGTTAATGTCATGAAATGTCTTGTGTGGCACAAAGAGTTGGGTTCCTTTGAACATGTTCTGTCTCTCTCTGGTCTAGACTAGACATTACACATCCTAATGGATTCACATCGAATCTTGTTATCTAACAGTTATTTTATGCTTCTAAATTCTGTTTAAAAAAACATTATGAAAGGATTAAGTTAGGGGTTATAACCTTTAAGAAAGGGTTACATTTGATAGAGATGGACATATCCCTGGATAACCTGAAGGGAAGCTTTGGATCTGCAACTGTCTTCAGAATCTGGGACTGATTCTGATCTGGGACTGAGTTGAAAACCTTCGTATTTTTCTCCATTCATTCTTACACTTTCCTCTTCTCATATTGTATTTTTGTGAAAAAAAAAGATCCATTCAAGTTTATTTATATAAATAAATAGTAATTTCTCTTTTTTTTTTCTTTTCTGCTTTCTTCAACTCAGCCTCTAAAGTCAACAGGAATGTTCTAATTGATTTGCTACTGCAAGCGTTATTATAATTGACAATATAGTTAGCTGTTTTGACATTCCAGTTAAGATATTAGTGTTATATAATATTAATACAGTGTATATTAAAGAGATTAAGAAACAACTAACACATTCTAAAAATCAGTCATCCATGGGGATTAATCATCAAACGGGATGCTCCTGGTGTGCATACACATAATAGTCACTTTATATGGCATTCAATACTTTCATCAATGAACTGGAAATAAACATAAGATTATCATTGAAAAAATATGTCAACCACATAAAGGTCAGCCATAGTGAGGACAAAATAGTTATCATCCACAACTAGAATTCCTTTTTTAGTACAACCCCTTGAAATGAAATGTGATTTATTACTTAAATACTTAGTCAAATACATGTTGTTGTGTCCAGTAGGAGGGATAACTTGTGAAATGTGGTAGCACATCATGTGGAGCAAATCTGTCTACCTGGCTGAATTCTACAACTGTTATTTAGCAGCTTGCTAAAGATTCACATTAACCACCCTGTTAAATAGAAAACTACATGTAATATTTAGAATGGATATTGAAAACAAATATTTTTTCTTATGAACATGCAAGAAGAATATAAATTAGTACAATGCAATCATCAGTACCACAATTTTCCAAGGACACATGAAGTAGTATTACTATTTTCACCAAGCTATTATGAGATATTAAATGATAGTACAGGACTAAGACCTCTATCATCTTATAAGAAAGCAAATTGCGCTATAAGAACATGGCCATCAGAAGTCATCCTACTGATTCATCAGTATTTCTCCCTGTAGCACTTGGTTCTTTTCTTGGAGATCTTCAATCAAAACACTCAGCTCACAACCCAATTAACCCATAAAATCTAAGACAATAAAGCACAAAACAGGAAAGCTGCAGAGAGTGCTATTAAAATGGATGAAATGTGTTTGGAAACACAGACATTTAGATAGTAGAAACTACATTGTCAGCTGCTTCCAAATGTGCTGGAGAGATCACAGAGATCAGTCTGTAGAGATAAACTGAGTTGCAAAAAAAAAATTTGCATACAGTGGGAACAACCATGTGCAAATGAAGCTTTCCATGCCAGGCAATGAGTTTATGGAAATGAAACGAAAGTAGATCAGACAACATTACACTATGCGTAAACTTTTCCATTTAGCTCCTCCTTCATGTAGTACCAAACTTCAAGTTTTCACAAATAATTAGAAATCCCCACTGACCTTCTCTTTAAAATGCTACTCTGACTTTCTGTGTGTGTTTATACTTTACGTATATTTCACTATGTCATTTATATTTCACTTATGAAGGAAGTGAAATTTTCTCTACTCTTTTCGCACTATATGAAGCAAAAATTTGATATTCTTGGTGGGAGAGCCATAACAGAACATACTGCCTTATTCTATTTATCAGTGTGTGTTAGAAATTACATAATAAAACTAGTGCTATATATTACCATAAGAAGGGTGTGTAACAGGCTGGTAAACCACAGAAGTTTGCTGCCAGATAAGGAGAGCACTTCCAGTCAGTTTCTACTGGGAAGCCTATTCAGAGCAATTTATTTGTTAATCTCTGCAAAGGAACAGTTGGTACACTTGTAAAACTAGAGGCTTATTGCAGCCTGAGAGTGGTTATGAGCACTCCAGAGCACTTCCCAGAATTAAAAAGACTACTCAAAAGTTGATAGTTTGTAAATGAAATAAAAGCAAATGATATTTCTATCTATGGCTTTGAAGTCAGTGAATGTGGTAATATATTTTCTTTCCTGCAACAGTTCACCAGAGTTCTAGCACTGGCTGTGTCTATGGAATAAAGACAGAAATCCAGCAATCTAGTACAGGGCTTGAGTCTTTCTTCCATTTTTTAAGTAAAGATTCAAGATGAATTTAAAATAGCACAGCAGGAGTGCTGTTTTTAAATTTCAAGGACTTTAAGATCAGTACCTGCATTGCTGAGCAAAAGCCTGTAATGCTTAAAGGAAAACCAATTTCTCAAATAGAGACTGGGGAAGATGTAAGAGTCATCAACACTGCAGAAAATGACTGAAGTGGTGTAGTGTATTTCCAGCAAACATGAGTCAATATAGCAATGTCATTGCAAAACTTGTAAATATTATTTGGGCTGTATTAATAATAAGTCTCATATATCAGACAAGGGAGTAATTATT
Organism: Pedionomus torquatus; assembly: GCA_013398155.1. NCBI lineage: Eukaryota > Metazoa > Chordata > Aves > Charadriiformes > Pedionomidae > Pedionomus > Pedionomus torquatus. Next base: position 952,647 of record VZRU01013568.1, on the reverse strand, counting down.
CCATCCCTTTTGGAACTGTTGAAGTTTCAGAAGGGGTGTTTTGAGTACCAAATCTCAGAAAATATGTAGACAGGACAGAGGCAGTCTACAGAATGATATTGGAAAGAAGCCAAAGAAGAAAGATTTATTAATTTCCTTTAAGCAAAGACTGTATAATTATTTTTGCTATTATTATTTTTAATATAAAAGTAGGGGATCTCAGGTGGCAGAGGGAGAATGCAGAGGGAAGAATAGTTACAGCAACTACCTTCCAGTATGCTCAAAAGTTGTATATTAAACACATAGAACTCTACCATCTTTATTTTCTGTGGAGATGGCAAGAAGCCACCCTGTTGCCACAGGGATGCTTTCAGTAAGGTGTTGCAAGAGACAATCAACAACACAAACTGCCATGTGGTGTCACAATCTTTGTAAGTTTTCTAGAACAGACTGGACCAATATCTATATGTAACATTATAAATATAACTTATCCTGCACCAGTTCAGCCTGTTTAATTAGAATAGTGCTTTCCAACATTTTTAAATATGTCTCTTTCCTGCCTCCCAGCTCTTTGGAAGCACAACGTAATGTCTTCTGTAACATTGCTACAGTGGTTTTCTTTCAGTCTGAAATAAAGGCAGAATGAACTCTACATATTTATCACCTGTGCTTTTCCCTTTGCCTGTTTATGTTGCTTGCTCTTGGCATGGGAATCTATAGATGTGTTTGGGGTTTGCTGTTTGGTTTGGGTGTTTTTTTGTTGGTTTTTTTTTTTTTCCATTTTTTTTTTTTTCTTTTTTTGTTGTTGTTTTTGTTTTGGATGGGGCTTTTTGGTTTTGTTTTTTTATTTTTTATTTTTTTGTTGTTGGTGGTGGTGGTTTGGTTTGTTTTTTTAAATGTTTTTGCAAGCTGTTCTCTGACATCTGAAGACCCTGGACTGACAAACTTTATGTTCCTCCCCAAACTGGATTTTTTTCAGTCTTTTGTGGTCATTAGTTGGTTGCAGAGGAGATGACACTGCAAGTGATATAGAAGCATTTTTGGTCCTACTGGTAGTCATTTAATATTTTCAATTCTGGTTCAGACATAGTAGAGCGAAATGAAACTAAGAAAATAAGTGAGTAATTGAAAATAAATGTTGCACACCTTTAAACAGTATAGGTGAAAGTTCATGGCAAAGACTGAATTTATTATTTCTGCCGTCTGCTTTAGATCCTCTTCCCCCCATTTCCCCCTACATTACTTTCTCTATTGCTTATAAAGCCCTATGGGTGGTTTGAAGCAGGCATGCTTTACACCCTTCCGTACTGTAGCATAACTGCTGTAATCAAAATTTTAGAGTCATGAAAGCTGAGCAGGGGAGTTCTAAACCTTAAGCACCAGATTTGAAAGGCCAGTAGTGCAACAATCCATATAACCTTTTAAAACAGGCAGAAAAAGTTAATGAGTTACTCCACAAACATCGTTCACAATGTTTCACTTCAATCTCTTAACTATCAAAACCTCATATTACTCATTTTCCATTGTCTGAACATTTTTAGTGTAGTGCCCTTGCTTTTGAAAGATTTCAGCCTCTAGCACTCTGTGTTCTCTTATAAAAAAATATTTTCCTTTTCTTCCCTTGAGGTTTTTTT
>VZRU01013568.1:914613-951020 GCA_013398155.1 Pedionomus torquatus | reverse complement strand
ATTTTATTTTTTTTTTTTTTTTTTTTTTTCCTTTTCTTATTATTTGGCACTTTGTCATTTATTACATTCCTTGCTTGCATGTACATGCACCTTGGCATTATGCTACTTTAATGTGGGGACTGGGAACTCATGATACAACAAGTTTCCAAGGACTGGCAAGCAAGCATTCACACAGAATATCTCAACAGATATCTGGCATTTACTATATATGGAGAAATTGCTAAAAACAACTTTGAGGAAAGAATCTGAAGAAATACTTTCATTAGCTTCCAAAACAGATGTTCACATGTACATATATAGAAAGTGGGACAGCAGACAAACACATTGATTTGCCTGTAATGCTCTTTTGAACCTGGCATGTAGTGAAAGTAAAAATGTCACATAAAGACAGATCCATCTGCCCTCGTTTAGGCATCTAACATGGTAACTAAGTTACAAAGTGACTAAGACAGTTGCTACACTCTCTTTTAATAGTCAATGGAGAGAAATACTATCTCCAGACAGCAATTCATCTCTTTCTAAGATAGGTGTCTAGGACAGATCAGATAAACTGCCCTCTAGGGATGCCTATGTCTCTTTACTGACTGTTAGGGGAATGAGAATCACTTGGACTTGGATATCCAGCTTCCAGACCTCTGAAACATGATGAATTTCATTCTGATATGGCCAAAGAACTGACACAAAATCATTGGCCTGATAAAAAGAAAAGGGAAAAAAAAATCCATTCCAGTTAAATCCTACAAATTTTACAGCCAAGAATTAGAGTGAATGACAATTCAAGAATATTATTTTTATTCTCATCTGTTATCTGAATTAATTTTTTCTTAATGATATCATTAGCTTGTCTCATGATAATTTGTAATACATCTTTTATGAGATAACAAAAATTTACAACATAGGTAAGATTTCCGTATGAGACTATAAAAGTCTGTAAAAGATGAAGTATGACAGCAGCCTTTAATGTTTATAACAATTGTTATTAGGTGTAATTAAGATATTTAATTAAAGTGTTATACTTTTTTGTTTGTTTTTATTTCCAAGGCATCCAAGAGAAGCAGGAACCAAGTCATGAATTTTGATTGGGTTTAGATACATAAGAACTTCAGGTTGCCTTGAAAATCCTGCCTTAGTGGTGTACATAGTCATATGATCATCCATCTTTAAATCTGTCTCATGCAAAGTCCTATTCTGTCTAAATGTTGACTTCAAGGCTGCTATTCACATGAGAAGTAATCACAGGATCAAGACCAATCATATTACTTTCAGGAAATGTTCTCTTCTGAGATCATATTTTCTTCTAGAAATTTGTAAAATTGTCTTTTCTTGTACGGCATCAACAAGAGAGGCTGGTTGACAAAAGCTTAGCTATTCTTTTTCTTTTGAAACCACAAAGAGCAAATGCCATACAACAGTATTACTTATGGTAAGAAGTAATGTATATAAGAAGGGCTGAAAAAACAGAGAAGCACTGTACTCTGGAATCTTGCCAGGAACTTTGGGTAAATGCATCAATTAGTGTGCACCACTAATTTTAGAAAACAGCTGCTATGCATAGATGCCCAAACCAGAAAATACAGTTTTAAAGCTGTGAAAAAAAAGATCATCAATGAGAAGAAAATATCACAAGAGCTTTAAAGAGCTGCTACTTTTTGCGTGTTTTTACCTGTGAGGTGGTAATGCATATTACATTGCAGCACTGAGGAAAGAGACTTGGGGGTGCTGATGGAGGAGAGGCTGGACATGAGCATTTTTTTTTTAAGTTGTAAAGAGGAAGAGAGACAGCAGGGGCATTGGGGTCCACTGTCACTTATCACATATGAACCCAACTGTATCTGTAAACCTAGCTCTGCCCTAAGGAAGACTGAAGCAGTCGCTCTCACTCACTCATTCTGCAGAAAAAATTGTTTGATAAAATTATTTTATATGGCCCATATAGTTACGAAATTGGGCATATCCATTCCGAGCAGGGTATGTTCATTGAGATTAGTTTGTATTGGCCTCATTTTCTTTTTATTCCTTTGGGAAACAAGTCTTGAAGTTCCATTCCCATTTCATAATGGCTGAACCCTAAATATTTTTGTGGGAATGTGGATGAAATAGGGGACAAGAATGTCATCTCAGGAATTAAAAGAGGCAGTTTGGTATCTCCCAGTTTTCTCCCTACCTACCTTTTGCCAACTAGTTTAGCTGAACAACATTCTTTGCCATGCCTCACTCTTCTCCACCTCTTGCTTTTAGTTCCTCTTGTTTGGTTATTGATTTATTCAACACACAACACACTTTTTGTATGTGTTTGGAAAATGCTTAACAGAAAAACATTTTGATTGCTATTGGGACCTCCAGTGGTCCTAGAAAGAAAAGTATGGGTCTAATTACGAGTGAGAAAGGGGGGACCTTGGTAAAGGACATCTTCTGTGGGTGTGCAGAATGGAGGGGAGAGGCAGAAAGATCAGAAAATGAGACTGTGAACTGTTGTGGACAACAGAGAGAAGAGACAATAATGATCGTGTGTACTGAAAGGTGAATAGCTGGAGAAAGGTGGTTCCTCTGTGTTTTATCTCTGAACATCAGTTATGCTGAAGGAAAATGCTTTCTTTGTTTGGAAGTCTACTCGCTTTCAGTCTCTCCACCATATCACCTGCGAGAGCTTTTTTCACACCTACCATGGAAAGGGGCTGCCATCTGCATCTGCCGCAGAGGATCCAAACATCCCAGTAGCCAGTCATGAAGCAATATTTCTCACTCAGACTTCTTTTGGCAAATAGACTTATTTATACCATGGATTAGCACTTTTCAGTCATGTCCTTTGTGTTCATCATTTCCAATTAGTTCAGCCATTCCCCTAGGGATTAATAAAACAATTTCTCTTCAGAATAGCAAATACTAGCCTTCTAGAGCAGCGCTTTCTTCTTCAGGTTGCATTTGAGCCCTCTAACACTGTGAAAAGCCTATTAACTTTATTGGGCAGATTCATCATAATTTTTGAGGTGCTAGAAAATCAGGTATTTATATGGAACTTAGACAAGTGCATACAGTATGTAAGTTATTTTTTGCAATGGGATAAAATGAGAAGATACTATCTCAAAGAGGAAGTCCATTACAGCTAAATCATAAAGCTTGTCTGCTAATTAAATCAAGTCTGTTTTGGGAGGCCTTTTGTTAGAGACCATGAACCTTACTGAATCTCTCTTAATGGTTAATGAGGTAAATGAATTAGAAATGTAACTGATGAAGAAAGGTAAGATTGGTGGATTTCGCTGTAGGACTTGATCACATTAAATCAGAAAGCTCTATCTATTGTTTTTTCATTTTTAATTTCCCCATTCTTGAAGGGATGTGTTTTTCACTACTGATTAAAGTTTCTGCCTTTTTATAACTGTTTCTTATGGATTCAGTTCTTTGCACTCAGTATTTTTCCTCTCTCTTTAGTGAAAAGTGAAGAGCTTTTGTATTTCCAGTTTGTAAAATGTTGTTTTTCTGTAGGAAATTTCTCATCTGCTTGCCTTTCTTCTCCAGAATGATCATACTGCTAAGGATCAGAGGGGAAGTATTTTGGTAACATACAGAAATATGCAAATGTTAGCTTTTCTAGCAACTTAAGCATGGTTAAGCAAAGCTGCAGATTCTTATATTCATTATGCACAAATAATATCTCATAGGTATTTCTGTAGTATTTTTAGAGCAGCCAAGCATGAACAATTTAAGAGGAATATTTTGCTGTCAAAGCTAGATATTGAGGAGAACATGTAGCTTTTCACAGCTCTGTGTGGAGTCTGAACAGCACAACATCTAGGAATACAGATTGATGCATGCAGATGGGTAGATCCATGGGGCATATCCGAGAGGAAAAGTGTTCTCTAAAAACTCCCCAGAATATGAGGCAGAGACAGGGCTTCACGTACTGATCATGAGAAATGACTGGCTATATAAGGAGCTGCAAACTCTTTTCCATAATTTCTCAAGGCACAAATAAGCTCTTACAATTCCTTTCACAGAAGGGTATTGCTACATAGCTAAAGAAATTGGGTAGGCTGATTTATAAAACTTACAGACAGATACCTTTTCTTCATAGTCTAGCATGTCTCTTTCTCTCTGATATTCATTTATTTATGTATTTACTTGGTTGTAGCTTGGTAATGGGTAATTCCCATAATCAGTTGTCATATTTTTCCTGTAGGGCATGGAAGGATTCTGTCTTATTTGTAGTATTATAGATAACTGAAAAGAGTTCTGTGTATGTGGAGGGAAGAACTTTCACAAGTTTGATCATGAGTTTTTCTTTTGGTTGCTCTGTTTAAAGAACATGTCCATACTAAATCAAATTTCTTTATCAGAATAAACTCATAAGCATTCTTTGCCTTTTCTACTTTTTGAAAGGATGAAATCTGCGTAGTTTTCTCTTAGTCTAAAGGGCATTAGAAATGTATTTGATCATTATGTGTTATAAGAATATAGAAAAGAAACAGCATGCAGAAATGTTCCTTAAAAATTTTTATATCAGTTGCAGAGGCAACCAGAAAAGTTAGAAATGATGTTAGGCTAATGGTGGCCACCTAGTTGCATCCTTTCCTTTCATAAGCACAGCTTCTGTACTGAATGATATAAGAGACTGCACAGAAAAATAGCACGTATTTTTATCATGCGATAAATCAAATTATATGTCATGACTGAACCCCTTTCAGAGCTGATTCATCTGACTATTTTTTCAGAAATTAGAGGGCCAGTATGCAGGAGGAAGCTCAGCTGGGAGCTGAGAGGCCTCCTCTCATAGAGCAGAATTTTACCTCTGTAATACTCATCATCCAGGCCTGTGTTTTGCTGAATGGAGTAGTCAGGGGTACAGGGAGGTGCTGCTTCCCCTGGCTGCATCGCTCAGGATGCTGTGGCTCCAGGTCTTGGTTTTGCTGGGTGCCAGCATGAGACATCAGTAATGCCTGGAAGGGTGCTGCTCAGCTCGTTCTCTCCTTTCTGGCAGTGGAGAGGTTATCTATCTGGGAACACAGGAAAACCAGGAAGGAGATCCCTTTGTTTCTTTTTCCTCTTTTACATGTTTCTGACTCCTTTGCTGCATTCTCAGCTGCATGTGTTGCCTCTTCCTGTTCTGCTGTTTTGGGAACAGTATGAGTCTACACACATGTAGCTAATAATTTTGATTTTGTGTAAAAGAAGCAGAGGAGAGGAAGTGGTGGTTTGTAACACTTTATTCTCAGTAAAACCTGAGTATAGTTTCACACTTATTGTTTTCAGAGACACTTTGATATTTGGAGCAAGGAACTCCCTTAGGCAAGATGTTCATTTCATGACTTCTTATTTGGGCTGTGAAATTCTTCTCAGCTTTCACGGCTAACCCAAACTTTAAAAAGGTCCTATGAATTTTCATTAGATTGACTTCTGAAAGGACTTTCTACTTTCTCCTACTGCAATTTTCCTTAACTTAAAAACAGACTCTTAGATCTTCTGCTGAGACATAGTGTTTCAGAGTTGTTTGTTAAATTTTAGGGAATCCTAATATATTAAAATCCACCTTGGGTAAGGGTAGGATTTAATTGTTTTGGCTCTAAGCAGAGGGTTTGATCCTTGACTCACTGCCTGCATCTGGATTCAAATACATTTACCATGTATCTCTCACACAGAGGACTTTTCCTGCTATGCAGATCAGTTGTTCTGGTTTGTGTTAGAGGATAGGATTGGGATGTAACAACACCAGCTTTTCCTCCTCTTTGTCTCATCTGTTGGTTGGGGAAATGATTTCACAGAGAGTGCTTTGCTGTCACATGTGGTGAGGTGAAGAGTTCCTGGTTACTTTGCAGATTATTTTGACTTAAGTGATTGTTCCTCCAATATTTCAAAAGAAATAAACTTGGAAGAAATCAGATGATTTTAAACATATCTCTCTACAATGGTTGTCTTCCTATTTCTAGTAGAAGTTTATTTTACTTTATTTGTTTGTATGTTTGTTTTAATGAAACTTCATTTTAAGCCATGCAGTCTCTCCCTCAGATCTGAAAGCTTGTGCCAACCGCAGCAAACTATTGAAGCAATTCACTGCAGATGGACTCTTTTCTCTTGGTAACTAAAATTTTGCCATTGCAAAATCCCTACTCTGATTGACTCCTTTCAAAGAACATGTGAAGGAATTCAATAGGGAGAAAATGTGACTGAATATAGACATAGTTGGTTCAGTGATGAAGTGAAAATGTTTAAACTGTGCAGTGCTGAATGGATAAATTGTGACCTGACATCCCAGTGCATGAGTTGCTGCCATGAAGTGTTTTACTTCATGATAACTTCTTGACTTGCAAATGAAGACACAACTTTTAAAAGCAGCGACCTCTGTTTCCAAATATTGTTGACATCCCATGCTTCAGTACTCTATTACCTTTTGGGCAACACTTGTTATTTATGGACATTAAGAGTACTGCACTTTCACTGACTTCCATGGGAGTTTCTTAGAACTTCAACATAAATTATATCAGAATCCAGCTTAGTGTTTTGAACAACGCCAAACTAATATTTTTTACTTGTTATGAAAACTCTGGATTTCACTTGTATTCAGAAGGACTCTGACACTATTCCACTTCACAGATGTGTTTGATATCAGATATAACAACAAAGCTTCACAGTTTTCCAGTAAGGAAAAGTTTGGTTTATCACCTGATAAATACTAGATGAGTTTCAGTGCAATAAAAAACCATAAAAACCAGAAGAAGGATAAGAAAACTTATATTGTTTTAGCAACAAACCTGTTCCCCTTTATCTTTCCAATGAGACATGAAAGTCTGCCTTTTTTTTCAGCTTTGGAATACCTCTAACTTTATTTTTAAACATGAGTAATTATTTTTTCACTTCATATTTATCTGAGCAAGGATATAAACATTACTAACGTTGATCAAGGAAACAAACCTTTTTATATAGTTAATTGAATATTGTACATGAATAATGATCCTGACTTTCAGCTGGGGGTTATTATTTTTACTATTATGTTCATATCATGATCAGAAATAGCATAGCTGAGAGAGAGAAGTGGTACTGTAACAGTTATGCTAATTTAACAATGTGTCTAAATGACTTTTTGTGAGGCAAAGATAACTAAAGAACCCATTAGTGCTTGTTCTACAGTTACTAGTTGTTGATTACACTTTACCCCCATATGGATAAACCAAGTTTTAGCCCAATTCCCTAGTTTCTTGACTATAAAGAAGAGATTGGTGACATGTGACTTTGAAAAGCAATCATCAGTGTTGTGAATAAAGTCAGTGAGTGAGTAACAAAACTCTTGGTTGAATTCAGAGTTTTTCACTTCTAGATATATGTCAATCTTCTTTTCTCTGAAGGTTTTTCAAAGCCACATATTTTCACCCAGATGGTCTAGATCTCTTATTTTCCTGCCATATTGCTTTAATTGCAGTTACTAGTGAGTCTCTATTTCCAAGATAAATCACTGCATGTTATTGAGCTTACAACTTTGCTATAAAAATGGACTGGAGAAGGATTCATATAAGGTCTCTGTGTGGGAACGGAAAGGTGTTTTAACATTGCTTTATGTTGTATGGAAGTATCTGTAAAGTATGTGAATGGCACTATAAAGTTTTATTGTCATAATTTTGAAAGGACCATTACACAAGGCTAGGCTATTCTGGTTTTCTAAAAGAGAAGCTATAAATCCCTCGCTGTTCTTGCTGTACAGTATTTTGTTTATATCACAACAAATTTCTTTCAACTTCTTCCATTTTTATCTTTTCCTTCTGTTTTTCACCAACTTTTCTGTCTGTTTGGAAGTACAGACACATAAGAAATAAGAATAGATAAGTCAACATCATAGATTAAATCTGATCCAACACCTCTTGAAGACTCATCTCTTCTCAAGTCATCTGCCTAAATTTTCCCTTTCAGTCTCTACAGTCAATATGGAGAAAGGTAAATACTTCTAGAAGGTGAATAAATTCTACCAGACTTTGTTATCTGCCTTCATATGACTCTTGGAAAGTACTGACTTTTCTCTATTAATCTTACAGTGTGCTTAGAAAAATGATTTTGACCAGTCACATCAGATTAAAGTAATCTCATGCTAAGAATCTCCTTTGTCTTCACTGGGAAATACTTTAGTGTGTGGCTTGTTTAGAATTCTGAAATGTAACATGAAATCAATGCTCCTACTCTTCAGTGGTTTACTTACATGATTAAGCCTGACATATGCAGAGAATTGAAGTAACTGAGGTTACACGTGCTTTCATGGAGTATTCCAAGAGAATAAAGTTTGGAGAATCTGCCCAACAGGGTGACCTAATAATTATTTTAGTTGCATCTTATTCATATTTCTGTATCTGCCTTCTTTTCATTGTATTTTTATCTTGCATGTGAAGTGTAAGTATTATTTATTATTTCTAATGTAATAACACCTAACATCAAATTAGGAACCGGTTCTTATTACACTAAGTATTGCAAAACCAAATATGCCACAGACAATTTCCGCCCTGGAAAAAGTCCACTCTTGGATGTAGGTTTCTATTTCTTTTTCTATTTACATATGTTTCTTTTACTCATACAGAACTACCTTAATGATAAGTATTTTGTTGTCAGTTAAGTTAGACCACAAATTGATTTGGCTTTAATTTTTCATGTCCATAAGTTTTGATAATTAACAAAATTGTGTTACTTGAGAAATTAAGAGTTGGGGAAGTCTTTCCTTGGCCTGTCTTGTTATATTGTTATCAGTGCTTGGCTTTTCCATTCCTAAACCATCTAGGCTTTCTGTAATGGTGATTGTTGTATTTAAACTCATGTTTATTCATCAACCTATATATAACTTTCTGCTCTGAATATGAGACAAAACAATACTAAATAAGTGACATAATCGAAAATGTTTATGAAAATAACTATTTATGTAATGTTTTTCCTTACACTCACATTAGAAGTTAAAGGGAAATTGGTTTAAGCATTAACTCTGAACATCTACTTAACCTAGGCAATCCACTTCACTTGTTGTACTTAGTTACTATCTACAGTAGCTTACAGGTTCTTATATAGAACATGCTGTAATTGTAAAAAGGAAAACACATGAGCTATTTTGTTTCAGGACGTCTAGATCAAATAACTATCATCTGATTAAAGAACAAGGACTGCTTAGAACTATGAAAGAATGTTTGTTATTGTTTTAGGACATGTGCTTTGCAGGAATCATATGACTAGACACTGATATGGAAAGCGTTTCTCTTTCAGACAGCCTTGAATCAGCTGTTCTAATCTTGTTTTGGCATACCGTAGGAAAAAGCAATCAGGCAAACTGTAATATGCTAATCCTGCTTCACCTCATGATTTCTGTAATTTTGGTGACTGCTTACCCTTCTGCAGTCTTGGGAGGAGGTTTTTAAACTATTTTTATTGCTTGAAGTTTCCAGAGGTTCATTTGGGAAAACAGATTCTAAAACTAGAATGGAAAAAGGACGAAAGCTTTCAAACTAAAAATAATTATTTCCCTGCAGTAGTATTAATTAATACTTAGGATACCTAAGAAGACTTTTTCTGAAGAAGAGATATTTAAAACACTTGACTGGAAGGGGCCTGGTTTTCCTTCATCATTTTGATAGGAAGGAGGAACATGTTGATTTACAGAAGTGAGCTGAATGACAGCAAGGTAGAAACAATATAAGTTGAGATGTGGATTCAAGGAGCTTGCAGGAAATTATTGCCCCAAAACTATGACTTCTCTTTTCTTAGATGTATTCCAGACAGAAAAGATCATTAAGTGGCAACTATAGGAAGGATGTGCATAATTTCCATTCCTTAGAGCAGAACAGAATGTTATCTGAATAAATCAGTATAAAAAGACATAAGAACAGTTCCAGTGTTCAAACTGGCAGCTGAGATGATTTCAGTAGTGTGGAGGTTGTTCAAATGTAATATTTCTCACTGACCTCTGCAATTGTCTTCAGAAATGCAAGGCCAGACTCGATGGCAGTATAAGAAATGTATAAGGAAAGGCAAAGGAGGAAAGAACAGGAGAAGACACTTTTCTCCATGCTATGACATGGTTGCTGTGTGATATTTCTTGTTGGAGATATGTAAAATTCCCTCATCCAGAAACATCCACTAGGAACCTGATTTAATGTTGAAGTTAGTCCTTCTTGGAGCAGATGGTTGCTAACATCCTGAAACTCTTTCCAACATGAATTATCCTCTCATGGATTATCCAATGATTCTATGGTGTTGTCAAAAATATTTACATTTTTGTTTGAAAGTGATATGCAAATCAGTGCAAAACAGCAAACACTATAGCACAACACTAATCAACATTTCATAAAATAATATCATAAAATAATGTGAATATTGAATAAAATTGTTTATGAATGAACATTTTGAAACTATGCGGAAAAGTACTTGCTAGAAATCCAGTATGATAAAAAGCCCAAAGTGTTTTCACAATAATTTTTTGCACATATGCACAAGTTCAATCAGCAAAAACCACTTTTCCAACAAGACGTTGAAAGAAATCATATGTCAGTAAGATTTACACTTATTTACCCTGTCTCCCGTTTACCTGTTTAATTTACCTGTGCTATTTCTCAGTTTAGGAAGGTTATTCTGTAACTGAAGTTTTCAACCCTGAGACACAGCTAAATTGAACTTATGAGCTACAGTATTAGTAAAAGCTATTTGTTAAACATGTGTTTACATACCCAAAGCTGTAGTCAATATAGTTTTTGGAACAGGATTCTTATACATGTGGGTAGAGTTGTAGCAATAGTATTTACAATCTAAGACATAACACTGGAACTGTTCAGACGATTTCCCTTTAGTATCCAGCAAAACAAAATCAAAAACAGGACAGCATTCTCTGTTGCCATGGAAACACTACTGTCCACTGCAAATTATATTATGTTGAAAGCTATTTACTATACCAGTTTCAACAATTGTTCTAAAATATCATGTTATTTTCACAGAAAGGCAACCCCCTGCCATTCTGCAGTTTAGTACTTTGTGAAAACAGATACATAAATATTGGCTGGACCACCAGCCAGAGACTTTCTGAATTGGAACTTTTTCACATTTTCTTCCTTTGAGTAATAGGAAATGACTAAGCTTGGAGTGCTGAAAATCCCCTTATTGTTGGAAACTCCTCTATTGTTTTAGGCTGGAGACTCATAAGGAAAACAAGTTATGCAGAAGGGAAATCCACAGGACTGGATCACTAAAAGGGTTCCCCAGCTTGTGCAGGGAAGCACAAGCCCCTGCCTGAGTGGTAAGATCTTGTCTAAACTTTATAGCCAACTCTTCAGCCGAGGACTGGGCCTATAGATCAGCCCTTTCTGAAACAGATAGGTCTATATCACAGCCGATGTTAGGTACTAGAGCCCTCAAACCAGCCCTGGGGTGTGATATGCTCTCTGCCTATCAGTGCAGGGAGCATTTACAGTTGTCCCTGATGGTTGCTTACAGGACCTGACCCCAGCTAGGACCACGGGCCTGGTGGACTCATCTAAAAAGGAGAGGAGATTTGCATTCTTAGTGGTTTTTGTGAAAATCCAGATGTTTGAAACCAATTGAAGAGTCACAACAATACACACAACATCCTCAAAAACTACGTCCCTGGGGTATACCCCAGAGAAAGATGCTCTTACATAGCTTTTATTAACTAGATGTTGCACAGCTCAGCTGCGTCTCAGCACACATGTATTTGAAGAGACTGATCTGCAAGAGAGGACGCAGGAGACATCACGTCTCCTGAAATTCCCTGATAACATAGAGGAAAAGCAACATTCTTTCCCTTCCCAGGGTTTCTCATGGCTACACAGTGTACCAGGGTGGGTCAAAGGTATAGTGTGGCTCCTTCACACAAACTGGTGAAGAAGGAGTAAAAATCCCCCAAATACAGAGCCTGCAGGACTTGTGAATTAGACTGGAGTGGAGAGGAGAGTTAAGGATTTTTTTTTTCTTCTATGTTATTATCACCATGGGAAGGCCAGCAACAATGCAATGTGTAATTCAAAACTTACACAGTTTTATCTTGATTCCAAAAATTCATGTGAAGCAATTTTTTTGAATAATTTTACCAAAGTCAACAGCTCATCCAATTCAACTGTTGCAAACAATTGTATCTGACTAGCATAAAGATTTTGCTGAAGTTTATAGAAATTACTTTCAAGCTTCTTAGATTCCAGTGTTATTAAAGGCATATATATCATTAATATGTGTTGTTGACTTCTTATGTCAGTGTTCACCTTCCTTGTTCACATACCTGACTGGACCATGGATTCTGCCCAGGCAATACAGCACAGGTCTTTGCTGATAATGCAAACATCACCATTGTTCTATCTAGAAATCTTTATTTAGTAAATGATTTATAAGTACAACCGATTAAACAGGAAAAAAGCAGCAACATTGACATAGTGTTCATGTGATACAAGGCACAGCACCAGATTTCCAGGGAGCAGTTCTATGTTTCCATGATAAACAGCTTCTGAGACTCAGCAAACATTGTCTTGGGTTGCCTCAGGGAGTCAACTCATCTGCACATGCTCCAACAATGCCAGATGATTGTTGAGGCTTTTAAACATCACATGAATGAATGTCAGGGCTGCCTGAAGGCTCTCAAGCATTGTGGGCTAAACTGAATTTTGCCACCTTGGAGATGTAGGGCTGGAGCCTTGCTTGGCTTCTTGTTAAGGCAAAAGGATGAGAAGAAGCAGCAGAGCTGAAATGGAGAGTCAGAGGCAAAATTTATGTGGGAGGGGAGGACAGGGATAGTAAAGTCTGAATAGTGTGATCAGTTACTGCTGTTTTGTCCTTCCTTGTATCTTAGCAGAAACCTTCCACCCTTTTGCACCAATGGCAAGAAATGCTTTGGGTTTCCATCCTGCTGCTGTAGGTAATGGCACCAGCAGGGACATGGCCTTTTTACCCCTCCTTTTGGCTTCTCTTTCCCCAAACTGTCTCATAACTTGTTGGTTCTGGCTTTTCTATGATAATATTCACCTTCCTTGGTTGCACACGTCACAGGACCACAGGTTCTGCCCAGGCAGTACAGTACAGGTCATGCTGTTGTGGCAAACAGGACCAGCATTCCATTTAAAAACATTTATTCAGTAAATGATTTATAAGCAAAGCAGATTAGTCAGGAAAAACAGGTGGCTTGCTTAACATGCACCTGGGTCTGCTTGTGATGAACATTAAGGAATAACAACACATATGAGCAATAAATAATGCAGCTCTTCTGACCTTGTACTAAAATTGTACCCACAGAGCTCTGCCAGTGTCTTCCTAGATAAACCGCAGCTATTATTATTTAAATAAGTCATCTTTACCCTAACATTAGGGAATTTATGATTACAAAGGTATTTTTTACCCAAATTTTGAACTTTGAGATATTGTTCTGTGTCCAGCATAGCTTTCCTCCCAAGAACTGAATTAGATGTCTTTTATGACTCAGCAGCCTGCTCTTGTAAGTTCCTGTCATCACTGGCAAGGTGACAGAGACAAAACATTAGTGTGTTGTACAGTTACTTTGTAAGGACTAAAGAGAACCGAGAAGAAGCTTTTAATCGTTAGTCCGGAGGCTAAACAGGTAGCATGATAAATTCACAGACATCTGGGCTGTGTGGTGACTTTCAGACTCGATGGCAAGCTGAGTCTGCAGAGCAAATAATTGATGGAAACCTCAAAACGTGTGTGTGGGGGGTAGAAGCGTGAAAGAGACCAGCTACAAGCACACATTTTAGACAGAAAAAAATGCCATCTGTTAACAACAGTTCACATGAGAACACTATGGCAGATTATATATCTGATTCTCAACATGTATGTGTTGGTGGAAGTCAGGTGTACCACCAAGGAGGTCAAAAAAAAACCTGCTGAGAGATCAGGTTCAGGATGAGACTGTGCCTCTCCACTCTGTGAAAGCAGAAGGAGAAGAATTATATGTGGCTGATGAAATCACTGACTCATTTGGGTACCATCAAACGCCTGTAATCCTGTAATTAATTCAACATGCCTAGTGCCTGGAATAGTGGTGTAGGCGTTCAGGCAACATGTTCCACTCTCAAAAAATATACAGTGAGACAGAGCCTTGCACAGACCTGCTTACCAGAGCTTGTACTTACTGGATTGTGGACCTCCAAGAAGATGGGGCTTGTTGGGAGTGCTGTAGCTCCAAAAGGGGACATAAATGAGTGTACCCAGACACCTAGGAAATCCTGAGAGTTTAAACTTGAAACCAGACCATGTTCAGGTTACTTTGTCCAGTGCTGGCAGTGTGACATTGCCATGATGCAATATGAGACAGTGAGGACAGTCCAGCCAGGCCCTCACAGGAACACATGCAACAACAGGCTTCAAAGTTCAAAGCTAACCCTACATATGGCTAAAATCCAGGTAGACCATCCAAGGCAAAAATACAGGTCAAGGCTGCCTGTGCACAAGCACTACAAAAGAGTACTCTGCATTTTCTGGGGAGAAGAGCTGACCTTATCATGTCTGGGTGCCACCTGCAAGGAGAAACACACTCCCACTGCTCCTTGCTCAGGGAAGTGTTCGGTATTTTCATAATCACTCTCATTCTCAGAGATATTCTTGGCGCTGAAGTATGTTATCACTTACAAAAAATAGGAAAGCTGTGAGCTACTGACCTATATATGCATAAAGCCTCAAATTAATCTTCCTCTCCTGCTCTTTTCCATCCTCAGTGATGACTGAAAGTAAGAAAGAACAGTGATTAGATTACTTTACTAATCTTTATCCTATCTATTAAATCATAACATTTCATCCCCCATTGAATTGCATAACTATACTATGGAGCAGTGTAATATGATCCCTTTTTCTTTCAAAATACTGAATAAAAGGCACATTTATGACACATTTCAGAGGAAATTAGACAATGATATTTTTGTGCTCTAGAAACGAGGTGTGTTTTTATCTTGCCATGCTTAATATTCATGCTAATTCACAATACACTTTTTTATTGTTATCAGAGAAGCATATCCTTTAGGTGCAAATTTGATCTACTGTCTGCTAACTCAGAATTACATGAACACAGCTTTTGTCCCACTTCTCTTTGTATTCTCTTACATGCTACCATGCAGTGAAAGACAATACATGCATAATGATCTTCCTCATTTTTATTCCCTGTTGTTTGGGGCTTTTTTAGAACCCAGAAAATCCCAGTTTGATATAGGCAGATGACATGGGGTTATTAGTCCATTCTCTTCTATCACAGATGGATGTGAAACTCTTTTTACTCCAAGTACTTCCAGCATGCTGTATACTTCATTTCATAATGTTTTATTCCACTGGACTTTTAATCTCTCAAAATCTAATAAGAAAACCATTCCCATGACTGAAATAGAGCATTCTGTAGTTCCCCTCTCCGTTATCATATTATACATGTTCAAAACTATCCAAGGCTCTTTCTAGTTCAATTTAGGGATTTGTGTGTACATTTAAATTACAAAGTTCTCTAATCACTTTGTTTTTTTAAAAACCTGCAAATCCTGGGAGCTTTCCTTTAACCACCAACAACCAGGTGAAGTATTTTCATGAGGATTTTAAGGAACTGTATATATAAAAGGTTCAATATGTGCAAGCTTGCATGAAAAGACATTTATTTTTATTGTTAGTCACCTGGCCTGATAGTTACCTGCTGGATAGGTCTTCTGAAAAACAAAACAAAACAAAACCACCAAAACCACTAAAATTTAATTTCTCCAGCTGATGCTCAGCTATTATCATCTGCAGGAGCTGTATCTAACAGGCACCTTAACCACAGCTGAAGAGGTAATTGCTCTCTCCATTACTGTTTTCTGGCTTGCTGTTGCCTGTGTTTTTCTCCCTGGCTTCAGATTTCAGTAAGGTCTCAAAAGAGGGAGCCTGCCCAAGCACATGGACACTATACTTACAAAATTAAGGACTTCCCATAGTAGATTATTTAGTATTAATAAATACAATAAGTAAGGAGGCAATGAAATATAGGTGTTGCAGATTAGCACAAGTTCTGCTTTTAGTATACTAATGACTTCTCAACAGAATACCAAAAAAAGAATAGCTCTTTTTTTGAGTTTTTCCATATGTTAAGACTTGTCCATTAATCTGACTCGAAATTAAAGAATGACAGACATAAGTATCCCAAAAGATACCTGTGGATGGCACAAGAGAAATTTTCACATCTGCTGAAGAAATGAATATGTTCTGTGATTAAATCTGCATTACATCTGTACCACATACCAGTGATATGTGCAATATGAGATTGCTCTCCAGGAAGGAACTTTCCTCTGTATATCACCACGACCATTCATAAGGGGTAAATACTGTGGAACAGAAGGATTTGATAAAGTGTTTCTCCAGCTCTTTCTCTTTAGTGTAATTGTTGTACTACTGCATTACCAAAACAAGACTTGGACCTGGATTGTAAAGGAAAAATGCCTGCTAATTAGCTGTCCTCGGTTCAGTCACTGAACAGCACAGTTCATCTTGCTTTGCACAGTTAAATGAAATATCCATTTTCAGACTGGCAAAACCATGAAAAGAAGTAAAAAATGTTTGACTTTTCTAGTACTCATTGACCAGATCTGTGTTTAAATCCATGTATATGCGCTGACTTTCTCAGTAACCCAGCACTTTAATTGCATCACTCTGAAGAGTGAGAAATGGGTAACATTATTGTACCAATTATCCAAAGTCCACATAAGGAGAAAAATAATATATTTTAGTCTACCCATATATTTTCATAAATTATTCAAAAAGTGAATGACCAGAATAAAAATATATAGTGTGCAAAACAAACATTCTGATTGAAATTATAATTTAAATTCTTATAAATAGTTTTAAAATTATTTTGTCATCAATTCTGAATATTAATTACTCTGTTCTCTTACCCAGAAAGATTTTAGTAAATACTCTGCTTGAAGTCTACTAAACAGAGATAAAGCAAAGTCAGGATGAAATCTGGTTCCTTTGTTCAGACAGAACTAAATATTTGGAAAAACAAAATGGATATGCAGTGGTCTAAAAAACACAAGCAAAGTTCTCCAAACTCTTTCATAGCCCTTTCCCAGTGTCTAAATGGCAGCTGACAAGCAGCAGATGTTTTGTGATAAGATTCTTGTCTTTCATTCTAATGCACAGTTCCTCATGCCAAATCATTGTCACCTGAGTTTTACAGCAATGTTGCAATGGGTGCTGCTCTACCAGTAAGCCTGTTATTGTCATCCTTTTTCTTCAACATCTTTTTCTTTTTTTGCAGTATTGCTCAGGTACAATATGTTTCCAGTTAGCAGGGGGAAAAAAAAAACTTTTTTTTTTTAGGTCATTGACTTTTTGTAGTGGGAAAATTCACTATCGTAAGACTTGCCAGTAAATCAGGCCAACTGATTTTATAAAGCCAAATGCTTGGAAACATGGTCAGCTGATTAAGGCATTGGGCTATGACTCAGGAGATCTGGATTCAGTTCCTGGCACTTGCTGCATCACCTTGGGCAAATCACTTTACTGCTTTTACCCTTACAATTCCAAATGTGTAAAAAAAAATTTAATAACATTTATTTTACCCTCTCCCTCCCTCCCTCTCTCCACCATGGACAACCGGTGCATCTTATTAGCTGTACACAACTGAGAGAATGGGGTTTGTGTTCAGCACAAAGCTCCCTGGCATCAGCTGAAATGAAATATATCTATATAAGAAATTCTGTTTTGCACCCGTAAAGACACTCTGAGGTGTTGCTATAAATAAACAAATTGTGAAGAAAGAAACAAAGCTGTCCTTCAGAAAACCAGCTATGTGCCCTCCCTTATTTCCATCCATGCATCTCTGGCAGTGAAAGACAGACATGTGGTGTTAGTAGTGGCAGCAATGGAACTGCTGCTAGCTGCTTTTGCTGATAAATACGACTGCTGCCAAAGCACCTGCGATGCCAGCCTTCAGAGGGCTGCCATGCAAACACCTGCTGAGCTTGGCTCCTCTGCTCCTGAAGGTGCTCTGTTTTAGACCGGGCTCCAGCCCAGTAATGTTTCCTTGTGGAGTCTGTGCATGTCTTAATGGCCATTTGTGGATATGTTCCTTTCAAAATTGTCAGCAGTGAGAAACAGAAGAACCACTTTCCAACCTCTGATCTCCCAAATATTCTTAATGGGCATGTATCCAGACATTTTCATTAATGTAAGTAGCAGCTAACTAAACTGGCTAATAAGTTGTCTCTGTTTTTCACTCATTTTCAATCAACATAACTAATCAACATGCCAGAGAATGCAAAATACTGTACCAGCCCTTGAGAGGAGAGGCATTTTTAATCATCATGATTGTTCATCTGTTGATAAAAAAGTGTCTTAAAATTAATATAATGATAGCTTGTGATGCTGAATCTTTAATAGCATATGGAAGGCACATTCAATATAGCGTGGAAAAAGGCTTTGTGGGATATGCTCTGAATCACAAATGTGTGACATGAAAATTCAGGGGTTTAAGACATAGTGATGGACAGATAAATATCCTATTTAGTTAAAAGAGAGATGAACAGGGGTCAAAATTCAAACTGAGATGAAAACGCGTATGAGTTGATGACATTAATAAAGAGAAATAACATAGCTAATAATATTTGGCATCTGTATTCTTTTGAGTTTATCAAGCACTGGTAAATTTGAATGAATAAAGGCAAGCCAGGTGATAATAAGATTAATATTATAATTCATACTTTACATATGCAACAGCTGACATATGGAGAAATTAAAACCAATATTACCAAAAGACACCTGCTTTAAAATGTCATTCTGATGCTCGAAAACCTGTCTATCCTTCACTGAGAAGTCAAGGTTCCCAGACCTCTAGAAAGAGAATTAATTTTAAAGGTCTTAACTCTCAAAAAAATATAATTATCTATGTGTATGCATCAAGCCTCTGCAAAATTAACAATTAAAACCATAATGATTCCACCATATTGGGATTCTTGGGCTCAGTTTAAGTCAGTCATCATGGACATCATTTAGAGTTAAGAGTTTACATAAGAATTTCCATCTAAACATGAGAAAGAGCTTCTTCACTTTGAGGGCGTCAGAGCACTGGAACAGGCTGCCCAGAGAGGTGGTGGAGTCTCCGTCTCTAGAGACATTCAGAACCTGCCTGGACAAGTTCCTGTTCAAAGCCCCTGCTTTGGCAGGGAGCTTGGACTAGACGACCTCCAGAGGTCCCTTCTAAACCCATAACATTCTGTGATTTTGCGATTAAGGAATTTTCATTAGTACTGCCAACAAAGTTTAAGGTATGATTCATCATGTTCTAAAGTGGCTGTTTTAAATAAGCCAGATGAATTACACCTTAAAAATACATGTTCCTTTGTATTAATTATAAGGAGAACCTGGCATGAATAGAACACCTGTAGATGCTGCAGTTCCAGTTCTGGAGCTCTGGCAATGTTCATTGTTAATGAGTTGCTTTTTTAACTGCCTTAGATACAAAACAAGGAGGATATTAATCCTATGCACATAGAGACATTTCTGTTTTCTAAAACTTATTCTGATAATAAATTCCTTATTGACTTATTGACCAGTGTCACAAGTATTTGCTAAAATTTCTAGAGAAACACACATGTTTCCACCAAGTATGCATATTTATATGACCATTCATGACAGTTAATTACTGTTGGAATTCTCAAAATTGTACAGCTGAGAATCTGACCTGTAGCTTATTTGGACAAATTTCATTTTTCAACAAGAGAAAAGATGGGAGTGTTATTATCACTGTTTGTGTCCAGTGAAGGCATTTTCTCTCATAAGCATTGAAAACCCTGCTGTATATATAAAGGCCATCTAAAAATTAATTTCACAGCTCTGTTGCAGAACAAGCATCACTAACCTAGGTTATCTTTTTAATTATGATGAATTATCCTGTAAGCCAAGATGAAAGACATTAATAAAAATACAATTTTGGAAGTGCTCACAGAGAAGTTCATCTGTTGTTCCAAATCTCTCTCTGCTGGAAGTATTTGCTCCTGGCACAGGGATGAAGTCCTGCTTTTTACCTGTGGTACTTAATGTGCACCCAGGACTCTCTGAAAGCCTTACATTCTCTAGATACAGGTAAAAAATGTTCTTGCAAACCACTTAAATATTATTTTCTTAGTTGTACAAAGAAAAAAATAATGTAGGAATGACTTTGTCCAGGATTCAGGGGAGGTTTCTTGTGAAAGGTCCTTTGACCTAAGGGCTGCGTAGCTAAATTAGTGAAATTGTGACATATTTATACACCCAGCTGAGCAACCGGCTTATTGTTTTGTGATCATTTTTATATTAAAATGGTTAAATAATATCTAGATTGAAACCACATCTTATCTGGATAGTTCCCCAGCATAAGTGATGTGGTTCAGATACATACACAAAAAATACACAGTAGACATACCGAAGATAGTGTATCATGACACAACCAAGGAGAACATCACGTTCTGCTCAAACTTAAGTTGATTTGATGTCCCTTTCTGCCTGTCTAGGCTTGAATCTTTGTGTTATGAAAATGTTCTAGCCTTTTCAATCTAAGGTTTGCTTCCTGTCAGCTTCATTGCTTTCTCATTACAAACTAGACTGCAAGGGGAAGGAGAGGAGAGATTGACTATATAGTCCACTACTTACAAAAGTCTTACAGGAAATGCTGTTTTTTTCTGAATTTAGACAGTGGGTCTTCATTTGCAAATGAGACTTAGTCGGGGTCTCCCATAGATTACTCAGCTGTTAAATAAATAGGAAAAGAAAAGCATACCCTGTCCGTATAGCAGAACCAACCTGTCTTGGTTGTGCTGTATAGACTCTGATGCTGAATTGAGGTCTGTGGAAGAATTGTATGTGCCTGCTCTCATGCTAAGGTTTACAGAATGGAAAGAAACCAGTCAGCTCATTGTTGTCAAGACTTCAACATTCCTACACATATCCAGTCTGAGTGGTAGAAACAGTCAGAAATGTGGGCTGTGAAATGTTTTTGAGGATCTAAACTTACATATCTCTAGATCTTAATTGTGATAAATCCAGAAAATCACGTTTTTCACCTTAAGATATATTAAAAAAAAATGTTATAATCAAATATTACAAGAGAATAGACAGTAAATTGTATCATCTGGAAGGTTAACTTCTCTAATAAGCAGTAGATTACTGCAGTGGATACTAGGTTGGGATACGTGCATGGATATACATGCGTACTTGTTTATCCCACAGGAAGTGCTTTGAATGTTGACATACACACCTTGGCCAAGTAGCAGCGCAGACTGGCAGAATCCAAGGCTGTGCCTTGTCCTCAGCATTGGCATGTGCTTTTGTGTTTGGTAGCCTGAGACTGAGAGAATGACCTTGTGATGGTTCTGCTTCTAACACTCTGCTTTTCCCAGCAATTAAATATATTAGCTATTGATTTTTGTATTGCTAATTCTGGAAGCAGAGCAAAGGTGGCAGAGGACAGGAGAATGGGAAGATGTTATTTTTTCATGGCAAGTCTGAAAGGGAATTTAATGAAGGAATTGACACCTTATGAGTGTGAGTTTAATACAAACAGGAGAAAAGTCAGATTGAGATCTACAGTACTCAAGCAAGCAGGTATGTGTCTGACGTTTTTTGCAGAGAGATTCTGAACAATTTTATCCTTTCTTATCCCTCATGCAAGTGAAAACAGCTAAAGTAACCATGACCTGGTAAACTCTTAAAAATATTCCTTACTGAAAACAAATGCTATAATTGTGACGTCTTGGATACTTCCAAACCAGAGAAATGAAAATAAAGTAAAATAATGTAACAGAAAAGCTTCTGTACTAACACTCTTTGCAGGTCTCAGCCTTGGTTCACTAACTCAGATTTTATACTGGATTCTCCACTGAAATCAGAATGACTTCCTATTTGAGGTGGCAGTATCTAGCTTTAGAAACCTTTAGGGTTTTATCTTTTCTGATCACAGATTAATTCTCCCCTCAAGCTACTCCAGGGAGCTGGTCAAAAGGTCATCTAAATCAATGAAAGGCTATGAGAGCATTTCAAAAAGCTTTGCATCAGTCCCTAAAAGGCAGAAAAGCTGAAAATATTTGTAAACGGTATTTCAGTTGATAAAATATGTTTATACTATTTTTGTTAAGTTGTCCAGGAATTTTTGACACTCAAATAAAAGGTGCATTGGAGAAAAATCTATAGCCTTATGAGTAACATGTTCTTTTGGACCATGTTCTCTTTGAAATAAATGATCCTGAATCCCCTGTCATTAAAGTAAATGTCTAGTAAACAAATGTCTATGTGAAAAGGGAAAAGAAGTTTCTTCCCTTGGTTACTCTTGAAACTTGAGAGTGAAGTTATAAAGTCATCTGCTGGACTGAGTCAGTGGTGAGTTTTTCAGATAAAGACTCAAAATTAATACACTGGGTTTCAGACACAGGCTCTTTATGTGTTTTGGGAAGGCTACTTATGTAAGTACTGAAGTATTTTAAATTCTGAAATTAAGTCTGTATAAGTTTTGTTCTTCTCTTTTTTTTCTTTTGTTTGTGTGTAGATATAAATATTGGACAAGAAATAGTAGTAATAAAAGGAATTGTGTTAGTTTCAGGTTGGGCATAACACTGCAGTAATTTCCTATTATTCTAACTTGCCTTCTCTTATTCTGGCACAAACATCTGCAGATACAAGATTAATAATTGTAGCATCACTATCCTACTCCTTCTTTTGGTCTTCACTGAAATGAAGTTGTTGCAGTAATGAACCTGCACAAAAGGAAAACAATAGTATGTGTTCATGCTACCAAACTTTATACATTCAACTTCAATGATTAAATTAGGAACTTATATATCTTGAGCTCTCATAAGGTAGTTAAAACAGACATGCATCCACAGAGGGCTGTTTAGCCTCTCTGACATCTGAATTGCCTTTCTCTCTTGGACTAGGACAGTGATAAAGATTAATTGATACCCATGGTGAGTTGGACTTCTGTCAAGAACTTGCCTGGCACCAACAACAATTCGCTATAATGCCTGAAAAATTGTCACCAGATGCCAAGACCTGTAGCGTTTCATCTATAGAAAGAACACTGAAAGACTTGACTGCAAGCCTAATTAGCATTATCAGAATCTCAATTTTGGTTCATACTGAGTCTGGGCCATATCTAGAACTTAGCTTATTATTTTCCAAAATCTGTGGATAATACTGGAATTATACATTCTTTAGTATGTGTGGTTATGTTCTTGTATAATGTAATATGGCAGAAACAAATAAAAAAGTGTTAAAGACACCAAGTAAACTAATTGTAGATTTTCAGCCTGAGCATGGCTCTAGCCACCTGATCTCAAAATATATAGTCGAAACATAATTGAATGAAAGACAAGAAATAAAATGAAGCTATAGAGAAAAATTTACATTAAAAGAAACTGAAAATTTGGGGTTTGTTCAAATTTCAGTAAGGGTAAGTAATGAATTAAAAATTTATGGGAAACAATGAATAAACTATAGAAAGTAAAGCAGATGTTCTGTTATAATTTGTCCCATATTATAAGAAGGGGGAATAATCAATAAAAATTTGAACTAGCATATTTTACACTGCTCAGCAGAAGTAATTCTGAACATAGCACCCAATTAACTTGTAAAACTAATAATTGTAAGATGTCCTTGTTGTCCAAAAAATTGAAAAGATAAACAGAACTCTCACTTTTAGCATAGATGTATGTAAAAATGGAACAAATCTATGCAAGATAATATATATTACTACACTTTAAGATGTAAATATTTGTGGGCAGATCCCATGGTTATTAGCCCCATGGGGTTTATTATAGCTTGTTCTAAGCAACCTGGTGCTGGTCAGCTTCTAAAGAATACAAAATGAGATTGGCTGCTGGCTAGGCCGATATTGGAAATCTTTGCATCCTTTTTATATTTCACTTTGTAATTCTGACCTCATGAATAGAGAGCTCCATCAGTTTGATGTTCAATGAAATGATAGCTGATATAGTAACTCTTCCAATTTATAGGGCAAATATATTCCAGTAGCATATGCTACTAGGGACCAAGCCAGCAGTGACATCTAATCACTGTGAGAAAGCTCATTCTAACTTTGCTGCCAACAATTTAGGTTAGATAACAGACGTGCATTGCCTTGATAGCAGGTGGATAAAAGGGTATAAACTGTGTTTAGTACCTTCTGTCTGTATTACTTATAGATTAGATGATTTTAAGAATTCAAGAGAGATTGTCATACAAATTTGGTTTCTGTGAAAGTTAGTACTTGTGAAAGCTGACAGATTGGTGGCTTTCCATTTGAAATTCTCCAATTATCTATAAGACTGATAGGTATGTGCAGATGATCACGTGTCTGACAAAGATTTAAAATGTGTAGAATGAAGGTGTAACCAAAGAGCACAGAAGATTCTCTTTTATTTTCATATTTTCCTTCCAAAGCGACTAGTATCTGTAGTTTCTTCTTATTTTTAATTTTTGGTTCCCAAATACCACTGCTCATGAGACAAAGCCAGAAGGGCTGTATGTGTTTTTATGCCTTTACTGATTGGAGAGACCAAGACCCAGCAGCTGCTGGGAGAAGGAATGAGAACAATTGCAGGGAGGAGAAGAAAAATGAGAAGATACTGTTGCTGCCAGGTCTTGCTTTTCATAGCTGTTTCTGTTTTGAGATGTGCTTTGAATAAGCACGTCTTATTTTCACACCTCTGGAAAGCACTATGATTTATAAACCAATGCTGCCATTCAAGTTGTTTCAGTGTAATATAGGCAATGGCAAAGGAAACTTCCAAGACCAGAATTATCAAAATGTTCCAGCCTTAATATGGAGGAAAGACCTAAAAATATAGTTCATTCCATTCTCTGGCATCACTGTGGAGATTTTCAAATGCAGAGAACCTAATATTACTGTTGGTTTATGCACACATTTGACCACTCAAAACTGGATTGAATCCAACAAATCTGCCAGAAAAACAGTTGCCACATGACAGAATCTTTCATCACTGAACAATCCAGAGGAAATTTGAAACAACAACTTAATTAAGGTATTGTTTGTGTGTTTAAAATCATTATTGATTAAAACAGTTTGAAAAAGCTTAAAAAAGGGAAAATTCAAATGGTTTACAAAAATGCTCTTTCTTAAGAGCATTTCTTTTCTTAAGTCAAGGTGAAATGGCTTTTTGAAAATTATATGAAGTCATTCACAGAACTTCTGGGACCCAGATGCTTTTTTTCTGGATGCAGAATGGCTTAGAGATGCCAGACAAAGGGAGCAAATGTAGAATTAGAGAAGTCAATCTAGAAGGTCTAAAGCTCACAGCTTCAGCTATGTCACATTTCCAGATGGCCTCACTGCTTGTGGTGGACAGAAACAAAGAGACTATTTAATAAGCCTCTGCTGGATCATGGCTCTGACTGTGTCTGGTACCCACCTGACAGTCAGGTGTCTGAAAGGATTTTGTTCTTGCTTCTCTTGCCATTTAACATTCACACTCCCATGTACCTATTTGTTCTCCCCTCACTATTGATGAGCCTATAAAGTTTGAACAATGTGGAAAGTGAAGCAAGATGTTATGGCAACAAATGTATTATGCTACTAATGGGGTTTTCTTAATATAAAGGCCAAAGAATTTGAAGCCATTCACCTATTTTAGGACTTCATACAATTCCTATTATAACCAGAGAGCAACTTCCACTTCACTTCCCTCATAGACTGTGGTGAACAATTTGCTTAATCTGGCAGAACTTCACAAAAACAAGATAAATCTTCATCACACAGTTTCCCAGCTGAAGGAATAACGTGCCGACTATGACAACTATCCAGAATTTAGCACTCCCTGGGGAGAGCAAAGAATAAATTCCAAGTATTTTGTTTTCCCGCATATATTTTATGATTCTCAAGTTTAAAATAACAGATGTAAAAAAGAAATATTCTTTTGAATATCAACCATGCAAGAGACAGTTTTCATTAGACCACAACTTTATATTGTCATTTACATCATTATTAAATTCCATTCCCAAGGTATTGCCTTTACTTAATATGCTACATGAAGCTATCACACTTGCTTTATGTCTGCAGGGTGTCCATCATGTCAGGTGAAACTACTATTATTTCAGTTATTGTTATCCTAGCTCATACATTGGATGACTTCTAGAATGTAGTACTTTGAAAGAAACAGGGTGATAGGAATATTTTTGAACAGATATTAAAGTCTTACCTAAAAATTCCATATACTGAATAAGAAGTAATGAGAATAACAAGGCAAACTCATTGATGAAAAATAATAGATATCAGTCCAGTACCATGAGGAAAAAAAATAATTCTCAGAATATAATGTTTGAGGAAAGAAAACAATACATTTTTGGCAGTTTCATACTAACCATACAGTTTCTGGTTGCCATTTGTGTATATAAAAAGAGTAAGAGAGTTAATTTATTAAATACAGACCAAATCTTTTATATATTTTAATTTAATTAAATTTTTATTACCTAAAATCCAGATTGTCTAGAAAACTAAGAAAACTAATTTTTCTGTTGAAAACTAAGTGTCAATTTGATGTTAGAAAAGTATTCTCTACAAAATATTCTATGAAAGTAAACCATTGCAGTCAATACACTTGCATGTATGTACAATGTTCTGAAAAGTCACACTGGGTAATTAGCTGAGCACCTTTGTAAACCCATGAACAAATTCCAGTAGGTTTTAATAGTTCAGATTAAAGAGGCTTTCATCATTTGTCTTTAGCTTTGGCTAAATGAAAGCTAAAGGTAAAGCAGGAAAGGTGAAGCATTCTCATTGAACCAGATCCAGATCTGTGTAACTGGACTGGGTTCAGTGGCATTACACAAAGCATGAATTGACCCAATATATTCGGAAAAGGGTGCCAACGTTCTCAGATTTTGCATATTACTGATACTAATAAATAGGGAGATACTTACTCTATTTATTAAACTTTCTAAAACTCTAACAGCAGTTGTAAAAAAGAAAGATTTATCTACCAATAAAACCCCAAAGATTACATTTACAAAATCCCCATTCTTTATTGTAATGAAATTTGTCTTCAGCTTTTAAAATGCATTTATAGAGCCAGAAATGTATTCTGGTCCACTGTCTTTGAGATGAATAACCACATTATTACTTGCCTGTCAAATCTAAGTAGGGTTGTTAATAATATAGAGACAGCCACCAAGAATTCAAAACATAGGAGGTTTCTTTTTCAGAAAATTGCAGTTTTAACCTCTGATTTCCCATCTAATTCTATTACTTACTTTCATATACATCTTGAAATGCCTGATTTTTAATCAGAAGTAAAAATGGTTCAAATAATTCAAAGATTTTCAAACAGATCTATAGAAACACATTGCCAGAATTTTAAGATTCTCCAGTCTTTAATCTACAGAATGCCCGTCCTCTGCCTGCTAACCAATAAATGTATCAGAAGACTTATATGACAGAAATATAACATTTAAGGGTATCTTTGGATCTTCCACTTCAAATGCTGTTTTCCCCTTAATCTGTGTTTGCAGTCAGAAAACCGAACGTTTAAATGTGGAAACATGGATTCTTTTCTGATGCCATTTTAATACAGTTTTATTTTACTGCCCCTCATTAAATGAATGGAAAGGGAGATACTCCACACATATGACAGATACAAAGGAAAGCCACCTAACCTGAAACATAAGAATATAGGATTTTTCCTCGCACAAACTGTGTGCTGAGACATTCAACAATTCTTCCTGGAAATTCTGATAGTTCAAAACTTTTCTAGAGTTATAAGAATAGTTTTCCACTATTTTTATTAATAAACAACTAATAAATAAAACAACAACCCAATTTAGAACTCTAAGTTCAGTTCAGTGTGACTATTTCATTTCTGGAACCCCTTTGGGCCTTGTTTGGTGGTATATCTGGTGCCCTGTATCTCTATCCTATTTTCTGTAGTCTCCCAATCAGGTGATTGTATTCTTTTATGCACCATATACCTGTGATTCCCAGAATGCACTAAGGAAATTTTCTGAGGTGTAGGTGAGCAGCCCAGGCTGCAGAACAGAGGTAACAAATACTGTCTTTCACATGCCACCCATGCATCAAAATACCTTTTTCCTGGAGACTTTAATCCTCATCAAACCAGGTTGAATCTCAACCAAGGAAGCTCTGGCAACCAAATCTTGCTGGCCAGATTTATTTCTAGTTTTTGTTTTTAAAGGTCTAATCATCTGAGGATGAAGATGAAAATCAAGCTCTATAATTCAGCTCATTCATTCATGATTTCCCTCAATGTTCATTGTTCCTCCTTATAGCAGTAAAAAAAAAGTACTGATAGGGTCCGATGCATGGCTACTGCACTTACAGACTCAAGCTAAATCTCAGTCTGAATTTTGTTGTGGAGAATTCAGCTAGCTGTGCATAGGCAGAACTTTAGGAATTTCAGAGAAGAAATGAGATGTGAACTCACAACACAGATGCTGCTAAAACCATTCTGTAGAATAAAGATTGCACAAACATTTAAAAAGGGTTTCACGGTTTGATGAGTGGTTTTAAAAGAGATTACTTGGAAAAAAATAGTTATGTTTTTCCACCTATCAATTCTGAGTTAAAAATATTTGAATTACACTTTTTCTGATGGGAAAACCGAAAGATTTGTATAAAATATAATTTTTCCAGTGGGGTAACAAGAACATTGCTAGTAACATTTCTACCATTTCATCCTTATTGAGCAATATAGTAGTCCTAACCTACAATCACATTCACTCAATTTAACATCACATGCCAAATCATACAAACGTATATCTCACATTTGAGGTGTTTCATCACTATGTTTAAAAAAAAAAAGTCCCAAGAGTTTCTGCTCATTATTAAAAATTGCACTGATGTGGTCCTCATGTGTCTGTCTCCTCACTTAAGCATTTGCCAGCTCTGGAAAATCTAATAATACTGCACTGCCAACTCTCCTTTCAAGAAAGTCAACAGATAATTATGCAATCTGTTCATGCAGTGCACATAACTTGGCATTCTGGGAGCCTACCAGTGCAACGGGAAATAATCTGTACTTTGTGGGGATGTGAACACCTTAAGTGAATTCAAATTCAGTGCTCTCCTAATGCCACCATATGAGGCAACAGTGGCAACATGCAAATATTTTTAAAATTACAGAGCTGGCTTTGAGGTTGGATTATTACTTTTGACAGTTCTTTCCTTTCAGATATTACACTTGGTAAAGCCCAGTGTTCATCTGCATGACATGCTGCTTTTCAAACAAAAGCATCTGCCTTCTGTGGTATCATATGTTTCCAAGAAAACTGATGCTTGCAAATTGTACATCTCTCTCCCCCCACGGCATCAGCTCCTCTAATTACAGTCAAATTCCCTTAAAGTTTATAATGCCATTTATTTTTCCCCTAAGGCTGTTGCACAGTAGCATTTAAAAAAAAAAAAAAAAAAAAAAAGAGTCAGACTTGTGGTACAATTATGAATTCTCAGTTGAACAACTGTATTTTTTGTTATTTCATTTTGTATGTATTTAATTAGATGACATCCATATGACCTGTTAAATTCTACAAATTCCAGATCAGATGAACACAGAGGCAATGTCTTTGATTAATCAAAGACATCTTATGAGAAGTCTCAGGGTCTGATTGATAGTTACAAGTGGATAGACAGTTACAAATACAACAAAACAGAGTACAGTTGCTTTGTCAGTTGGGTCTAGGAAAAAAAAAGAAAAAAGAAAAAACCCTCCACAGATATTCAACTGTTGGAGTATCTTTGCAATTAGTCATGAAAGCAATGATTTATTATACTTCTATCTTTGCTGATCTATGCCTGCATACATATGATTCGTATTTTATGCACTCACTCCTTCTTAAAGCATGACAAGAAGAAATACATTCTAACCTGCAGGGAATAATATGGGAAGATAAGTTAAAACATCAAGGGGCATAGAAAAATTGTTGTGTAAGAGAATCTTAACCTCATGTAAAATTAATTTGAATAAATGTAATTTTCTGTAGCCACGATGTCATGATGACTCATCATTCTCCTATAATTAATTTACCATAATAAAATCAAGATAAGTCAAGGTTTATGAGGAACGGAAGTGTATTTCCTCTTGGAAGAAG
The DNA here is from genome assembly GCA_013398155.1 of Pedionomus torquatus. Taxonomy (NCBI): domain Eukaryota; kingdom Metazoa; phylum Chordata; class Aves; order Charadriiformes; family Pedionomidae; genus Pedionomus; species Pedionomus torquatus. The sequence goes on along the minus strand of VZRU01013568.1, from coordinate 920,966 downwards.
AGCAGTTACAGAGAATTTTACTGGCATAAGCAAGATGTGTCACGCCCTCAGTAAAAAAAGATTACATGAAAGTATAAAATAGGACTAAATGCAGAAGAGGATTAGGCGTTTTGCTTTAGAGTATAAAAAGATTTTAGTTAATTGTACAACAGCAGAAAGCCTAAAACACAAATAACATGCTCTAAGCACAGTGGAAAAAAATGAGAATAACCTTGAGCCCGTCTTACAATACCACTACCTAAGGTCTATCAACACCTTCTTATTAGAGTTGCAACAATAACTCCCCAGCGATTTAAACCCCTCTAAATTTGTGAGCTCACTGAAATCACCATAAGGTCCACAAGGATGAGAGAGCATGAAAATGTACCACCAGGCAGTTAATTCATGAGACCTTTTCAAAGTGCTCAAGGCAGAAAAGCTGATCTGATGAAAACAGATTCTATACGAAAGGTTCTTCTATTGAAGTGTCCTAAAATCAAAATGTGATATGCCTTTTGTCAGGAGACCACAGACAGGTCCAAAGAGTAACAGATGAGAACTAGGGGTGAGGAGGTGAATAGAAAATTTGGCTAAGACCAGGTAGAGTTTACACTTTTTTTTTCTTTTGTTCTTGTTGTAAATATACTGTTTAGGAAGGATACTGTAGAAAATACCAGAAAATAAATTCCTTCTTTTTCCTAAGGAAGATCTAAGGTCTACCTAACCCTCATTGCATCCACAAGAATCAGTTTGAGTGCTAAAAAGTCATTGAAATGGCTGGAATAAACAAAAAATGAAAAATCCTTCCAAATTTCATTATAAACTGGTTAATATTTCTTTATCAATATACTGATATATAGCAATTATTTTTTTTTTTTTATCTAGAGCAAAATTATTTACAGATGAAATTTTTTTAGTGACTTTTTAAATCAGTGGAGGTAAATAAACATTTCTAGGGCTCAGCTCCTATAATCTTAAAAGAAACAACTAAAACTGCTCAGTAAAACTCTACATGTTTTTTTCTTCCCATTAATTGTAACAATATTTTGATGGTGTCAAACTTAGAGGTACATGATGGATATCTGCTTGATGGATATCTGAATCCATTCCATCCACTAGAACAGATCAGAAGAATTCCCTTTCCTCTTTATCAGAACAAATACTGCAATGTCAGAACTTGCATCTGCTTTGACAGTAATGATACAGCATCTTAAGAAAAAGTCTTACTTTCTGACTTTTGTTATATACATTGAGGATAAAATAAGAGAAATTAATACTTAACAATGAACTGGCATTTTAAATACAACACCTTTATGCACGATGCCACTGTTACTAATGCTTCTTAAATCTTCCACTGTCACTAGGTTTAAAAGCACTGAGCTCAACATGGTCTGAATTAAAACAATAGTTTTAATCCTCTGCTGTGAATTAATCAACAGGGGAGTTATCTTCTTTCTGGTCTTTCTGGGCAAAATTTGCCTTCTGGATGATGAATACTGTTCTTCTCTTAGAAGAAGCGATGTCAAACTACTAACCTACTGTGTAGGAAAATCCTTAGGCTACTTCTGATCCAGGTATGTTTCTAAACATCTCTCCACCTACCTACCTTCCCATGCTTGAAATTTTCATCAGCTTCAGTGAGAAATTTGGACACATCTTTGGCAAATAAGATGGAAATGAGAAAGTCATGGTAAATAGAAAAGGTATTTTATGTCTATCAGCATGCAGTAAGGATACAGAAGCTTTCATAATCCCTTGATGCAAGGTTTGAAGGAAAAGCTAATTATTTCAGTCACGCTTCCTAAAGAAATGAGGCCTGTGTGATCATACAGTCTGTCCAGCTGTCTGCCTGTTCTTGCCATCCCTGGAGTACGCTGCCCAGTCATAACCAAGTCTGACAGAGGTTAGAATATTAGAAATCGTAAAGATTAGAAGTTCTCACTTATTTTATATGAATCAGTTCCTGGTTATAGCAACAGCCCTAATTAGAATTCCCTTGAAAGAAAAGCCATTGAAATCCAGTCCTTGACTTGTTTCAGGAGGGAAGAGCCAGCTGGCTGGTCAGCACATGTGTGTTTGGACAGTCAGCACATGTGCAGCTGTAAATCTGTCACAGCATATGCTGCCACTCAGCCAGCCAAATACTTTGAAGGTGCAGGAGGCGTGAAGACAGCAAGGAGTTTATGGGAAAAGCCTGTGAGTATTATGGAAGGGGTTAAGGAAAGGTGAAAACAATTAATCATTTTTTTTCCTGATGAATCAGCCATATATATGTTTTCTTTATGACATGCATTCACCACAGAAAGTTTCCCCATTTTCAGGAGCATCATAGGTCTTCCATACTTTGCTTGAATTTCAAACTCATTGCTTTGCTCTTCTTTTTTATTAAATTGTGTTTGTGAGTGGAAATTTGGATGCTTAGTTATGACAAAAAGGAGGAAGTATGTATTTGCATTGTCATGAAAAAATTATAGAGAAGCATATGCAGAATCTAGCTGATGCCACAATTCTTCAGAGTGGGCAGTGCACCTGAATAATATAAGTACTTAAAATGCACTAAGTGAATACATGAAATATTTGAAAAGAGATTATACTTTATCACAGGGCACATGGTGAAAGTTACTTCAGACGGGGAACATAGTTTTAAAAATAATAGGTTTGAAGATCAGTGTCTTTCCTCTTTTTTAATAAGCTGTTTTAGACAAAACAATATTCACAGGATGAAGGGGAAGACTTTCTGCATTGCTAGGAAATGAGCCATAATCCTGGATATTCAACAGGAAGGCAAGCTTGTCAGGTTGTCATACAAGAAGTAGCAGACTGCATGTGGCCAGTCAGCCTTCATGTAAGCTGCTTAACTACCTTCTCCGCAGTGCTGTACATTTGAGATTAATGGTAGGTACAGGAAACTTAAAGGAAAGATTACCAATGAACTGAAATGTTGAATGCATTACGTCATAAACAAAACTATATTCTCTAAAGCTCCAAATTCCTGGAAGACCTAGGCTAATGCCAGGGGGGGAAAAAAAGAATCAAAACAAGCAGCCAAGAAAATAATTGCGTTCTTTCATAAGCAATTTCTCAATCAAGAGAACATTTAACTTTTACATGTGTTAAGTTATAAAAGAAAAGGGTTTTTCAATTGAGGAAAAAAAGTAAAAGAGATTAAAGAAAAAATCTTTTCCTTCAAGAAAAGCAATATTAATTTTTTCTGCAAGACCAAAGTCTGAGCCCAAAAATTTCAGTAACCTGGTTGAAATAATTCAAACCTACACCTTGCCAAAAACATAGCACGGCTAACAACCTGTGTCCTTTTAGATAAACGAGTCTAAAATCTTAGCCCTTAAGCTTCTGCCCACCTCTGCAATCATTTGAAAATCCCTTTTACTTCGTAATACTTCAGGTATTAAAGTATATTTCTTGTATATTCTTCTGACCTAAATATCTGCAAGTGGAGTTACTGAACACTTGTTTGTCTATGTGTGGAAGTATCTTATTCTAGGAATTAGGTTCCTTTCTTCTTCACAAATTCTGTTCTTTCATTGATCTTGCCCAAAAGTCCTGTTTGTGACTGTGTGCTTTCCTTACATCGAGGGCTTCACACCAAAAGGAGAGGAGAGGAAAGCCTCCTTATTCCTTCACTTGTTAATATTTAGCATTTTCAGCTAGGAAAGGAGGAATCAAGTCCTTCATTTGAGCAGTTTTTAACTGAAAAATCCCACTCTTTAGTCCATTCTGGTATTTTTCTTTATCATCTCAATGGAAGTCATTCCATTTTATAAAAATAAAATAAAATAAAATAAAATAAAATAAAATAAAATAAAATAAAATAAAATAAAATAAAATAAAATAAAATAAAATAAAATAAAATAAAATAAAATAAAATAAAATAATAAAATAAATATTAAGAATTCCTTAATGGGTGATGTTTAAAAAGGTCCATGAAGAGGTGAAGTCAGATTTTTTTGGTCAGTAGAAAGCACTGAACATGATCTTCTTTCATCATCAGGTTAAAACCCTTGAAAGAAGACAATGAGCACTTTGGAAGGGAAAAGACAGACTAGGCACAACAAAGTGACTCAGGAGAGAGAGACAGCAAAGAAAGCCCTGAGCTAGCACTGACACTATCTGCAACATCCACGCAGCACACAGCATCGTTGTCTGGAGAGACTAGCGGAGATAGCAAGCACTGGGAAGATCCTGCACACACAGCATTACAAAGTGCACAGCGATGTTATCTCACTGGTGGTATATCAAATAAGCTTCTACTGTTGCTTTAAAGCATGCCATACTGTATGTTAAGGGCTAACGTATCCTTTAGTTGCTAGCTGCTCATTACATTTTTAATGCAAAATTCCTTGTGATACAATATTTAATGCAATAATCAATGCAATTTAATCAAAGTAATCGCTCAGTGTAGGGATTTGCGCTGATGCAGCTCTACCAGTTCTGGTTCCAGAGCGCCCCTGTCAGCAGGACGATGTTTCAGACCTCAGTGTAGCAATGCTTTGGAGACCTGAAATGTTGTGGCAGGAGTATCTGTCTCTGGGTTTGCTCTCCAACACCTACACAGTTTTTCTGGAGAGCCAAATCCCTAATGAGGTGACTAGTTGGACTTCTGCTGATCCTTCATGTTCATTGACATCTGAAGACCCATGTTCTGTGTAGGCAGCTCAGGCATTTTATTGGAATCTGTCATGCAGAGCAAGTGCCAAATGACCTTTAACATTTGTGTCTTTCAGTTCTCTGCTTTAACTGAATAACCTGTGAGTCATCTAGAACCTGCAAAAGCAGCGGTTAATGAATAGATTCTCAGCTTTATATTTTTTTGTGGTTCTTGCATTGGTGGACTTTCAGCCATAGTAAGAACGTCAGAGTAAATTAAAACATATCAGCTGAAAAGCATATGGAGCCCAGTGCAAAAAGATGCATGACTCTGGAGAAAGTAACTTCACCGAAGTATTTGTGAGGTGGGACAGAAAATGAAAAAAAAAAAAAATTAAAAAAAAATTGCTTCTAAAGATGTATTTTTCATACTTGAAGAATTTAGAGTTGAAGTTCATTCTTCAGTATTACAAGCACAAATAACTTAAACATTTTAGACACTGGTTTACAATTAATTGCTTAAGACCACTGGTGCTCTGTTGGGGAGCAGCGATTCATGAGACTACTTAGAGGATTAAAACTTGACTAAATATTTGTGTAAGGGTGAATTATTAGCCAATGAAATATAAAATCCTCTATATGCAAAAATTTTACTTATTTCTTTACTTCTGTATTATGCAAAGTAGCATAGGTTTCCCTGAAGATTTCAGAGAATCTCCATGAGTTATGAAAATATTTTCTGAAAACTTACCAATTTGGGTCTACTTTTCCCATGTAAAATGACACCATTTTGTGCACAAGAGAAATAGTAGGTGAAACAGCATTGAAAGCTTCATGTTGATATGAATCACAACACAAAAACTGTGAGTAAGACACCCTGAAGGCATCAGCTCATTTTCTGCATAGAGAAGCATTGCTGAGAAGCATATGTAAAATGGTGTCACCCTACCAACTGCATAACAAACATGTCCTACAGTTGTTTATCTTGAGTATGCTATCAAGAGGAATAAACTGAACTATCCTTCACTAATTTTATAACTTTTTTTCTAAATACTACTTTACATGCAAGGTGAATCTGAAATACGTGTTTTTAAAATCTTAGGAAAAGAAAATGCAAAAAAACCCTGAAGCCTGTAATCTATTTTTGAGGCTGGCAGTACTCCAGATTAGGATGCCTTTTACTGATTTTGTCCATGAACACTAAGGCTTCCTTTATTATTGTGTGTTGTGGGAATAGATCGCTTTATGTAGATTTGTAGTGAAATTGATAAAGAGTACATGGATATAAGTCACATGACCAGGTGGTTTTTTTTTTTCATTTAGCAACCAAATATGTGATCAGTACCTCACCGGAATTAAGTAATTTCTACTGAATGTACATTGGAAAATATTTTTTTATGTTATCACATAGTTTCAACTATAATAGCAGTTGTTATGCCTTGAAAATTAATTTAGGATTTGTGACAATTTTAAATTCAGTGAAATTAGAACGATCATGGAAATTATTTCTACCACCCATAAGACATCACAAATTTTCATTACTAGTAAATCTTGTTAGAAATTTTCTGGCAAAATACTTAATTGTTGTGGTTTTGGTTTTTGTTTGTTTGGGTTTTTTTTAATTAAACAGGCTTATTGGCAAGCCTGAAACTGATTAAAATGATTTATTTCACTTATTGATTTTAACACCCTGTACAGAAAATGGGAAAGCAAATACATTTGTTCCAGCTTTTGTGGTGTAGTTTTTGTAACAACAACAACAACAACAA